>SJYT01037123.1:292354-320164 GCA_006410635.1 Cephalophus harveyi | reverse complement strand
AGATGGTGACTGCAGCCATGAAATTAAAAGACGCTTACTCCTTGGAAGAAAAGTTATGACCAACCTAGATAGCATATTCAAAAGCAGAGACATTACTTTGCCGACTAAGGTCCGTCTAGTCAAGGCTGTGGTTTTTCCAGTGGTCATGTATGGATGTGAGAGTTGGGCTGTGAAGAAGCCTGAGTGCTGAAGAATTGATGCTTTTGAACTGTGGTGTTGGAGAAGACTCTTGAGAGTCCCTTGGACTGCAGGGAAATCCAACCAGTCCATTCTGAAGGAGATCAACCCTGGGATTTCTTTGGAAGGAATGATGCTAAAGCTGAAATTCCAGTACTTTGGCTACCTCAGGTGAAGAGTTGACTCATTGGAAGACTCTGATGCTGGGAGGGATTGGGGGCAGGAGGAGAAGGGGATGACCAAGGATGAGATGGCTGAATGGTATCACAGACTCGATGGACGTGAGGCTTAGTGAACTCCGGGGGATGGTGATGGACAGAGAGGCCTGGCGTGCTGTGATTCATGGGGTTGCAAAGAGTCGGACATGACTGAGCGACTGAACTGAACTGAACTGACCCCCCAAAATAAGAATCTGCCTGCTTTTCCACTGTTCTGACACTCTCTGGAAAAAGTTAACTCAGAGCTTTAGTCTTCTGCATTTGAAAGGGATGTTTCAGTTCAAATCCCCTCTGATAGCTCTCTAACTTGCCTAACAGGTTCCCCCGGACTTCTACATCTTGTGAATTGCTTACAGCTCTCCAACTGCGAGAGGCACAAAGCTTAAAAGCATCTTGAGATACAGAGCCTTTTCTAAAGAGCTAAAAATCATATTCGTGACGGATTTCACTGTTGACTCAATGACTGCTGCCAGGCATCCATATTCTTTATCTTTTAGGCACCTGGGAGAATGTTAATCAATATAAATGGGATATGGAAAAAGATATATAGTAGTTTTGATGTTAGCAACACTAGACTTTCGAGTTAATTACTTTTCTCTTTGTTATATATCACTGCACTCCTCTTGTGTCCTTGCTATGTGAGAATGTAACTTTATTTAGTGTTTTCTGTGAGTGGCACCATACTTTGGGGAGATCAACACAAATAAGCTTTCTGGTTGACAAACTTTATCAGAAAAGGACTGTAAAATGTTAATTGGCCCTTTTGGCCGGAATGTGATGTAAATCACCTAAGACTTGTGTATACAACTAGGTATGCAGAGAGAAAAGCCTGGTTTTGATAAGAGTCTGGGCTGCTAACACTGCAAATTTTGTATTACCCATTGATCTCTATGTACAATAAAAAAGGTATAAAAGGCCTTTCTAGACAATAGAGGCTGGGCAAGTCTTTTGAAGGCCTGGTTTCCCCCGTGTCTCCTCTTTACTCTAATTTCAGGCTGAATTCCCATCTGGGGCATGGAGGCTCGCCATGTCTACTTACTTGCTCCGGCTTCTAAGATCCGTAAGAGAGAGAGCCCAAGGTGGGGCACTTTCTGATATTCAAACGGGCGCCAGTGGCCCAACGTAGATGGTGCAAGTTCCTTGTCTGAAACTTTATTGGCTTTCCATGTAAACCAGTTATTCAGCCTCTTTTCTCCACTTAATTTTCCTGCTACACTATTTCTTCCAGATCTAATCTTATATTAATAAATAATAAGTTTTTTCCTCGCCTACTCCAACTCCCCTTCAAATCACCCTGGATCCATCAGGGCTGGACCCCAGCAACCAACCATTTTTCTATTTCTAAAAACCTAATATTTATTTTCTTCCTTCAATCTCCATATTCTTCCAACTTTATAGGCAGGAGACAAAATAAAAATAAGAAAAAAAAATTTTAATTGAGCCTTACTATGTTCCAGATGCCATGTTCTTGCTCAGTCACTAAGTTTGTGTCTGACTCTTTTTAATCCCATAGACTGTAGTCTGCCAGGTTCCTCTGTCCATGGGATTTCCCAGGCAAGAATACCAGAGTAGGTTGCTGCTTCCTTCTCCAGGGGATCTTCCCAGATCAGGGATTAAACCCATGTCTCCTGCATTGGCAGATGGATTCTTTACCACTGAGGTACCAAAGAAGCTATCTAGATGTTGCATTGACTCCTTTTAGACATGCTTACCTGCCATCCTTCCTAGAACTCTGTGAGCTAAATATCACTGGCATTGCTATTTTTAGATAAGGAAATAGAGAACCTGAAGTATTTACTCAGAATTTATCTGTCCTCCATGCCAATCTCCCTTTATCTTGCCCCACCTTTCCATAAAAACTTAAATATTTCTATATAAATACTTACAAATACTTAAATACTCAGCAACCTGCCAGAGCCAGGCCCAGAATAGAGCTGTGAATCAGTTAGGGTGTGATAGAATTTCCAGCCAAATCTGAAAGATGTCCTTACCTTCTGAAGCTTTAATTTACCCAGTGTGCATGACTAACCTTGTAAACCAGAAAGAAATTATATTGGATGAGACCAAGCGGACCTGTCATTTGATGCCTGTGCTCCTTGCAAAACACACCCAACCACTTTCAGGACTTAGTTGACACACTTCGTTTCTCTCCTATTCCCAGAGGTGTTGAGTGAGCCTGTTCATAGCTCCCAAGGGTGCCTACTTTTCAGGTCACATTGACTTTGGACTCTAAGAAAAACAGCCATCTAAATAGATGGGGAAACAGTGGAAACAGTGTCAGACTTTATTTTTGGGGGCTCCAAAATCACTGCAGATGGTGACTGCAGCCATGAAATTAAAAGACGCTTACTCCTTGGAAGAAAAGTTATGACCAACCTAGATAGCATATTCAAAAGCAGAGACATTACTTTGCCGACCAAGGTCTATCTATTCAAGGCTATGATTTTTCCTGTGGTCATGTATGGATGTGAGAGTTGCACTGTGAAGAAGGCAGAGCACCGAAGAATTGATGCTTTCGGACTGTGGTGTTGGAGAAGACTCTTGAGAGTCCCTTGGACTGCAAGGAGATCCAACCAGTCAATTCTAAAGGAGATCAGCCCTGGGTGTTCTTTGGAAGGAATGATGCTAAAGCTGAAACTCCAGTACTTTGGCCACCTGATGCAAAGAGTTGCCTCATTGGAAAAGACTCTGATGCTGGGAGGGATTGAGGGCAGGAAGAGAAGGGGACGGCAGAGGATGAGATGGCTGGATGGCATCACTGACTCGATGGACGTGAATTTGAATGAACTCCAGGAGTTGGTGATGGACAGGGAGGTCTAGCATGCTGCGATTCATGGGGTCGCAAAGAGTCGGACATGACTGAGCAACTGAACTGAACTGAACTGAAAGACTGCCAGACGGTCTTACTGGGGCCAGGAGGGCTTGGATGTGATGTGCAATTTTCTTAGTATCTCTGCCCAAACAATACAATGTAACTGAGACTGGAATCTACCAAAACAAGATGAAGATGAAAATTGCACAGTGCACTAACATTTTATGACAGTGTTACTCAAGGTTGTGTCCAAAGACCTGCAACATCAACATTATATGGGAACACATTGAAAATACAGTACTGTGGGAATTCTCTGGTGGTTCAGTTGTTAGGACTCTGCAATGTCACTGTTGAGGGCGTGGGTTTAACTCTTGCTTGGGAACCTAAGATCCCATAAGCTGCACAGCACAGCCAATTTTAAAAAATATTTTTAAATGCAAAATCATAAGCATCATCCTAGATGTACCATATCACCTTCTCTAGGAGAGGAACCCAGGAATCAGTTTCAACAAGCTTTTGGGGGAATTCTGATGTTTGAAAATCCTGCTCTAAAGTTAACAGCAATCCATGAAACATAATGCTGGTCTCTATGGTTGTACTGAAAAGGTACGATCCCTGCTACCGTATGGCTAGGCTGGCAGAAGAATGAATGGCTTCAGGGTTCACTTCTCCTTTTTACAGCACCAAATTATATAAGTGAAAATAAAAACAGATTTATATCTCAAACACAAAATAGAAAGGACACAGCAGTTTTCAAATGTTGTACTTTGAAAGTCTACCTGGGTAAGACTGGGTAAGACTCTATAAGACTCTATATGTAAGCTATTACATATAGAATGAATAAACAACAAGGTCCTGCTGTAGAGCACAGGGAACTATATTCAATATCCTGTGATCAAAGGAGGGATGAATTGGAAGGCTGAGGTTGACACACATACAGTACTATATATAAAGTGGGTAGCTAATAAGGACCTACTGTGTAGCACAGGAAACACTGTTTAGTACTCTGTAGTGACCTATATGGGCTTCCCTGGTAGCTCAGAGGTTAAAGCGTCTGCCTGCAATGTGGGAGACCCAGGTTCGATCCCTGGATTGGGAAGATTCCCCTGGAGAAGGAAATAGCAACCCACTCCAGTATTCTTGCCTGGAGAATCCCATGGATGGAGGAGCCTGGTGGGCTACAGTCCACGGGGTTGCAAAGAGTCGGACATGACTGAGCGACTTCACTCACTTAGTGACCTATATGGGAATAGAATCTAAAAAAGTGGATATATGTATATGTGCAACAGATTCACTTTGCTATACACCTGAAACTAACACAACATAGTAAACCAATTATACCCCACTAAAAATTGAAAACAAAAATACTGTGATAAACCACAATGGAAAATAATATAAAAAACAATGCATATATCTATATGTATATATGTGTATATATATATGTACATATGCATACATATGTATATATGAAATTGAAGTGATAGTCACTCAGTCATATCTGACTCTTTTTGACTCCATGGACTATAGCGTGCCAGGCTCCTACATCCATGTTTCTTTAGGCAAGAAACCCTGGAGTGAGTAGACATTCCCTTCTCCAGTGGTCTTCCCAGGTCTCTTGCATTGCAGGCAGATTCTTTATGATCTGGGCCTCCAGGGAAGCCCCCATATATATGTGTGTATATAAAGATAAATATAAATTACTTTGTAGTACAGCAGAAATTAGCATACTGTAAACAAACTATACTTCAATAATAATTAAGAAAAAAAATCCTGCCTATATGTTTGCTGTTTGCAAATCCATACCTTTTTTGCAGACAACCATTTACTAGACCCCGGATTTCTAAGTAAACCATAATATCCCTGGGGTATTAACCACATCAATGAGCTGAACTTGTCATCTTCCCTCTCCAATCGTTGTGATTAAATCATCTAGTGTTTTAGCTTCAAGTTCTTCTCTGCCACATGACAGACCTAGGGACACTCCAAGTTGTTTGCATGACTGCGATGACTTGTCACAATGCAGAAGGAACAGCTGAGAGCAAGAAAGGGCATTGGGTCCAGAGCAGTGTCTGGGCTTAGCTCAGGCTGGTTGGGTTCTAGTCATTGTTTCTCTCCTTCTGAAGATCATGATTTGCCGTCCATAGTCACCACCCATTGCTCTGATGAGTTATGCCTTTTTATGAACCAATAGAAAATTTCCAGATTTTCCTTGATATGCTTATCTTCCTGAGCTCAACTTTAGTTTTCTTATGTCAACAACAGAAGTGATAAAGGTGAAGGCAAAAGAAAGCCACCAAAGAGGGAGGTTTTCAGCACGCTGCCTTCCAGGGGGAGCTGGATCCACCATTCAGCTTCGCTTCTATGTGAAGGGCTGGGTATACTTTCTGACACAAAGTGCTCGCGAAACTCTAAAACTAGTAGTATCAATATAAGCAAATGCAATAGTATTGTTAACAGTATTCTTTACTGGTAGTGTGGGTCTCCCTGGTGGCTCAGATGATAAAGAATCCACCTGCAGTGCAGGAGACCTGGGTCAAATCCCTGGACTGGGAAGATCCCCTGGGGAAGGAAATGGCTACCGACTCCCATATTCTGCTTGTAGAATTCCATGGACAGAACCTAGCAGGCTACAGTCCATGGGGTCCAAAGAGTTGGACACAACTGAGGGGCTAACACTTTCACTTTCACAGTCAGTGTAGTAATTGAAACAAATGGCAATTTCTAATGTGTTTTAAAACCATTAGTTTTACCCACTGGAAATATAAACAGGAAGTGATGAGTTTCTTCCATTTCCCCACTACCCTACCTTCATTTAGTTCCCCTTAAGGGCTACTAATGCCGAAGAAGCTGAAGTTGAATGATTCTATGATGATCTACAAGACCTTCTAGATCAAACACCAAAAAAAGCTGTCCTTTTCATCATAGGGGACTGGAATGCAAAAGTAAGAAGTCAAGAGATACCTGGAGTAACAGGCAAGTTTGGTCTTGGAGTACAGAATGAAGCAGGGCTAAGTCCAGTAGAGTTTTGCCAAGAGAATGAACTAGTCATAGCAAACACCCTCTTCCAACAACACAAAGACGACTCTACACAGGAACATGACCAGATGGTCAACACTGAAATCAGACTGATCACATTCTTTGCAGCTGAAGATGGAGAAGTTAAACACAGGCAGCAAAAACAAGATCAGGAGTTGACTGTGGCTCGGATCATGAACTCCTTACTGTCAAATTCAGACTTAAATTGAAGAAAGAAGGGAAAACCACTAGACCATTTAGGTATGACCTAAATCAAATCCCTTATGATTATACAGTGGATGTGACAAACAGATTCAAGGGATTAGATCTGATAGATAGAGTGCCTGAAGAACACGAATGGAGGTTCATGACATTGTACAAGAGCAGTAATAAAAACCATCCCCAAGAAAAAGAAAGGCAAAATGGTTGTCTGAGGAGGCCTAACAAATAGCTGAGAAAAGAAGAGAAGCAAAAGATAAAGGAGAAAAGGAAAGATATGCCCATTTGAGTGCACAGTTCTAAAGAATAGCAAGGAGAGAAGAGAAGGCCTTCCTCAGTGATCTATGCAAAGAAACAGAGGAAAACAATAGAATGGGAAAGACGAGAGATTTCTTCAAGAAAATTAGAGCTACCAAGGGAATATATCATGCAAAGATGGGCTCAATAAAGGACAGAAATGGTATGGACTTAACAGAAGCAGAAGATATTGAGAAGAGGTATCAAGAATATACAGAAGAACTATACAAAAAAGATCTTCATGACCCAGTTAAACATAAAGGTGTAATTACTCACTTAGAGCCAGACATCCTGGAATGCAAAGTCAAGTGGGCCTTAGGAAGCATAACTATGAACAAAGCTAGTGGAGGTGATGGAATTCCAGTTGAGCTATTTCATATCCTAAAAGAGATTCTGTTAACATGCTGCACTTGATATGCCAGAAAATTTGGAAAACTCAGCAGTGGCCATAGGATGGGAAAAAGTCAGTTTTCATTCCAATCCCAAAGAAAGGCAATGTCAAAGAACATTCAAACGACTGCACAACTGCACTCATCTCACATGCTAGCAAAGTAATATTCAAAATTCTCCAAGATAGGTTTCAACCGAGAAGTTGGATCATCAAAAAAGCAAGAGCACTCCAGAATAACATTTACTTCTGCTTTATTGACTATACAAAAGCCTTGACTGCATGGATCACAACAAACTTTGGAAAATTCTCAAAGACAGGGGAATACCAGACCACCTTACCTGCCTCCTGAGAAATCTGTATACAAGTCAAGAAGCAACAATTAGAACCAGACATGTAACATGGACTGGTTCCAAAGTGGGAAAGGAGTACGTCAAAGCTGTATATTCCCCCCCCCCCCACTGCTTATTTAATTTATATGCAGAGTACATCATGCAAAATGCTGGACTGGATGAAGCACAAGCTGGAATCAAGATTTGCCAGGAGAAATATCAATAACACCATATATGCAGATGATACCACCTTTATGGCAAAAAGTGAAGAGGAACTAAAGAGCCTCTTGAAAGTGAAAGAGGAGAGTTAAACAGCTGACTTCAACTCAACATTAAAAAACAAAGATCATGCCATCTGGTCCCATCACTTCATGACAAATAAATGTGGAAAAAGTGGAAACAGTGATAGACTTTATTTTCTTGGGCTCCAAAATCACTCCAGATGGTGACTGCAACCATGAAATTAAAAGATGCTTGTTTCTTGGAAGAAAAGCTATGACCAACCTAGACAGCATATTAAAAAGCAGAGACATTACTTTGGCAATGAAAGTCCATCTAGTCAAAGCTATAGTTTTTCCAGTAGTCATGTACGGGTGTCAGTTTTGGACCATAAAGAAAGCTGAGTACCAAAGAATTGATGCTTTTGAACTGTGGTGTTGGAGAAGACTCTTGAGAGTCCCTTGGACTGCAAGGAGTTAAAACAAGTCTACCCTAAAGGAAATCAGTTCTGAATATTCATTGGAAGGACTGATGCTGAATCTGAAGCTCCAATACTTGGCCACCCGATGCAAAGAACTGACTCATTGGAAAAGACTCGATGCTGGGAAAATTGAAGGCAGGCAGAAAAGGGAATGACAGAGGATGAGATAGTTGGATAGCATCACCGACTTGATGGACTTGAGTTTGAACAAGCTCCAATCTGTGAGGTTGTAAAGATCAGACAGGACTGAGCGACTGAACTGAACTGAACTGAAGCTGCTGCTGCTGCTGCTGCTAAGTCTCTTCAGTCGTGTCCAACTCTGTGTGACACCATAGATGGCAGCCCACCAGGCTACTCCATTCCTGGAATTCTCCAGGCAAGAATACTGGAGTGGATTGCCATTCCCTTCTCCAATGTATGCATGCATGCTAAGTCGCTTCAGTCGTGTTCGACTGTGTGTGACCCCATGGACAGCAAGCAGCCCATCAGGCTCCTCTGTCCATGGGATTCTCTAGGCAAGAATACTGGAGTGGGTGGCTGCTGAGAAAATAGATTATGAGAGATATGAAAATGGTAAGTCCATATGTAATGAAAGGGCGACACATTTTCTGAGCTAAGCAGAAAATTTCATGTTATTTCTTAAATCCAGTTCTAGGATTGAAGACAGGAATGACATATGGAAGGGGAAGCAAGAAAGGGAAAAAGTGGAGATCTATTAAGTGTACTCACTAAGACAAATATTGACTGTTCTGAGTTCTCATAGTCCTCATCTCCTTTGGAGTTATAGCGAGGAAGGCATTTTATTCTCAGATTCTTATGAAAGGTAATTCCTATGACAGCCCTGCTGATCAAGCCAGTAGCCCCAGGTCACACTGGTAGTAAGCCTAGCGCTTCTGTGCACTAATCTATGCAGTGCTTCTCACCATAACCTCCTTTCCTCTTCCTCTCCCTTGCAGACCTCAGTTCAGTTCAGTTCAGTCGCTCAGTCGTGTCCGACTCTTTGCGACCCCATGAATCGCAGCACGCCAGGCCTCCCTGTTCATCACCATCTCTCGGAGTTCACTCAGACTCACATCCATCGAGTCCGTGATGCCATCCAGCCATCTCATCCTCTGTCATCCCCCTTCTCCTCCTGCCCCCAATCCCTCCCAGCATCAGAGTCTTTTCCAATGAGTCAACTCTTCGCATGAGATGGCCAAAGTACTGGAGTTTCAGCTTTAGCATCATTCCTTCCAAAGAAATCCCAGGGTTGATCTCCTTCAGAATGGACTGGTTGGATCTTCTTGCAGTCCAAGGGACTCTCAAGAGTCTTCTCCAACACCACACTTCAAAAGCATCAATTCTTCGGCGATCAGCCTTCTTCACAGTCCAACTCTCACATCCATACATGACCACAGGAAAAACCATAGCCTTGACTAGACGGACCTTAGTCGGCAAAGTAATGTCTCTGCTTTTGAAAATGCTATCTAGGTTGGACATAACTTTTCTTCCAAGGAGTAAGCGTCTTCTAATTTCATGGCTGCAGTCACCATCAGCAGTGATTTTGGAGCCCAAAAAAATAAAGTCTGGCACTGTTTCCACTGTTTCCCCATCTATTTCCCATGAAGTGATGGGACCAGATGCCATGATCTTCGTTTTCTGAATGTTGAGCTTTAAGCCAACTTTTTCACTCTCCTCTTTCACTTTCATCAAGAGGCCTTTTAGCTCCTCTTCACTTTCTGCCATAAGGGTGGTGTCATCTGCATATCTGAGGTTATTGATATTTCTCCCGGCAATCTTGATTCCAGCTTGTGTTTCTTCCAGTTGATCTCCTTCAGAATGGACTGGTTGGATCTCCTTGCAGTCCAAGGGACTCTCAAGAGTCTTCTCCAACACCACACTTCAAAAGCATCAATTCTTCGGCGATCAGCCTTCTTCACAGTCCAACTCTCACATCCATACATGACCACAGGAAAAACCATAGCCTTGACTAGACGGACCTTAGTCGGCAAAGTAATGTCTCTGCTTTTGAAAATGCTATCTAGGTTGGACATAACTTTTCTTCCAAGGAGTAAGCGTCTTCTAATTTCATGGCTGCAGTCACCATCAGCAGTGATTTTGGAGCCTAAAAAAATAAAGTCTGGCACTGTTTCCACTGTTTCCCCATCTATTTCCCATGAAGTGATGGGACCAGATGCCATGATCTTCGTTTTCTGAATGTTGAGCTTTAAGCCAACTTTTCACTCTCCTCTTTCACTTTCATCAAGAGGCCTTTTAGCTCCTCTTCACTTTCTGCCATAAGGGTGGTGTCATCTGCATATCTGAGGTTATTGATATTTCTCCCGGCAATCTTAGGTTAAGTTTATTCCTAGATATTTAATTCTTTTTGTTGCAACGGTGAATGGGATTGATTCCTTAATTTCTCTTTCTGATTTTGGTTAGTATATAGAAATGAAAGTGATTTCTGTGTATTGATTTTGTATCCTGCAACTTTGCTAAATTCACTGATTAGCTCTAGTAATTTTCTGATACTATTTTTAGGGTTTTCTATGTACGGTATCATGTCATCTGCAAACAGTGAGAGCTTTACTTCTTTTCTGATCTTGATTCCTTTTATTTCTTTTTCTTCTTTGATTGCTGTAGCTAGGACTTCCAGAACTATGTTGAATAATAGTGGTGAAAGTGGACACCCTTGTCTTGTTCCTAATCTTAGGGGGAATGCTTTCAGTTTTTCACCATTGAGAATAATGTTTGTTGTAGGCGTCTTATATATGGCCTTTACTGTGTTGAGGCAGATTCCTTTTATGCCCATTTTTTGAAAAGTTTTAAACATAAATGGGTGCTGAATTTTGTCAAAGGCCTTTTCTGTATCTATTGAGATTATCATATGGTTTTTATCTTTCAGTTTGTTAATATGGTGTATGTATTATATTGATTGATTTGCATGTATCGAAGAATCCTTGCATTCCTGGAATAAACCCAACTTGATCATGGTGTATGAGCTTTTCGATGTGTGTTGCTGAATTCTGTGTGATAGAATTTTGTTGAGGATTTTTGCATCTATGTTCATCAGTGATATTGGCCTGTGGTTTTCTTTTTTTGTGTTGTCTTTGTTTGGTTTAGGTATCAGGGTGATGGTGGCCTCATAGAATGAGTTTGGGAGTGTTTCTTCCTCTGCAATTTTTTTAAAAGAATTTTAGAAGGATAGGCATTAGCTCTTCTCTAAATGCTTGATAGAATTCTCCTGTGAAGCCATCTGTGTCCTGGGCTTTTGTTTTTTGGGAGATTTTTAAAATCACAGCTTCAATTTCAGTGCTTGTAATTGGATTATTCATAATTTATATTTCTTCCTGGTTCAGTCTTGGAAGATTGAACTTTTCTAAGAATCTGTCCATTTATTCCAGGTTATCCATTTTATTGCCATATAGTTGTTCATAGTAGTCCCTTATAACCTTTTGTATTTTTGCATTGTCTGTTGTAGCCTCTCCTTTTTCATTTCTAATTTCATTGATTTGATTCTTCTCTCTTTTTTTCTTGATGAATCTGGCTAAAGGCTTGTCAATTTTGTTTATCTTCTCAAAGAACCGGTTTTTAGTTTTATTAATCTTTACTATTGTTTCTTTCATTTCTTTTTCATTTATTTCTCCTCAGATCTTTATGATTTCTTTCCTTCTACTAATTTTGGGGTGTTTTTGTTCTTCTTTTTCCATTTGTCTTTGGTGTAAAGTTAGGCTGTCTTTTTGACGTTTTTCTTGTTTCTTGTTTCCCTTTAGATTTCTTCAGTAACCTGTTGGTTATTTAGAAATGTGTTGTTTAATCACCATGAGTTTGTGTTTTTTACAGTTTTTTTCTTGTAGTTGATATCTAGTCTCATAGCATTGTTGTCACAGAAGATGCTTGATATGATTTCAAATTTCTTAAATTTACTGAGGTTTGACTTGTGATCCAAGATGTGGTCTATTCTGGAGAATGTTCCGTGTGTACTTGGGAAGAAGGTGTATTCTTCTGCATTTGGATGGAATGTCCTGAAGATATCAATGAGATTCATCTCATCTAATGTATCATTTAAGACTTGTGTGTCCTTATTAATTATCTGTTTTGATGATCTGCCCATTGGTGTGAGTGGGGTGTTAAAGTCTCCTACTATTATTGTGTTACTGTCAATTTCTCCTTTTATATCGGTTAGTGTTAGTCTTACGTATTGAGGTGCTCCTATGTTGGGCCCATAGATATTTACAATTGTTATGTCTTCCTCTTGGATTGATGCTTTGATCATTATGTAGTATCCTTCCACCTCATGCGAAGAGTTGACTCATTTGAAAAGACTCTGATGCTGGGAGGGATTGGGGGCAGGAGGAGAAGGGGACGACCGAGGATGAGATGGCTGGATGGCATCACTGACTCGATGGATGTGAGTCTGAGTGAACTCCGAGAGATGGTGATGAACAGGGAGGCCTGGCGTGCTGCGATTCATGGGGTCGCAAAGAGTCGGACACGACTGAGCGACTGAACTGAACTGAACTTCCTTATCTCCTGTAATCTTCTTTATTTTAAGGTCTATTTTGTCTGAGGATTGCTACTCCAGCTTTCTTTTGCTTCCCATTTGCATGGAATATATTTTTCTATCCTGTCACTTTCAGTCTATATGTGTCTTGAGGTCTGAAGTGGGTTTCCTGTAGACAGCATATATATGGGTCTTGTTTTTGTATCCATTCAGCCAGTCTGTGTCTTTTGGTTGGAGCATTTAATCCATTTACATTTAAAGTAATTATTGATATATATGTTCCTATTGCCATTTTCTTAATTGTTTGGGGTTGATTTTGTAGATCTTTTTTCTTCTCTTGAATTTCTTGACTATATAAGTCCATTTAACATTTGTTGTAAAGCTGGTTTGGTGGTACTGAATTCTCTTAACTTTTGCTTGTCTGAAAAGCTTTTTACTTCTCCATCAATTTTGAATGAGATCCTTCCTGAGTACAGTAATCTTGGTTGTAGATTTTTCCCTTTCAGTACTTAAATATATCCTGCCATTCCCTTCTGGCCTGCAGAGTTCCTGCTAAAAGATCAGCTGTTAAGCATATGGGGTTTCCCTTGTATGTTACTTGTTGCTTCTCCCTTGCTGCTTTTAATATTTTTTCTTTGCATTAGGTCTTTGTTAGTTTGATTAGTGTGTGTCTTGTCATGTCTCTCCTTGGGTTTATCCTGTATGGGACTCTTTGCACTTCTTGGACTTGATTAACTATTTCCTTTTCCATATTGGGGAAATTTTCAACTATAATCTCTTCAAAAATTTTCTCATACCCTTTCTTTTCCTCTTCTTCTTCTGGGATCCCTATAATTCGAATGTTGGTGCATTTAATTTTGTCCCAGAGGTCTCTGAGACTCTCCTCAGTTTTTTCTATTCTTTTTACTTTATTCTGCTCTTCAGAAGTTATTTCCAGCATTTTATCTTCCAACTCACTGATTCATTCTTCTACTTCAAATATTCTGTTATTGATTTCTTCTAGAGTATTTTAAATTTCAGTAATTGTGTTGTCTCTGTATGTTTATTTTTTAATTCTTCTAGGTCTTTGTTAATTGATTCTTATATTTTCTCCATTTTGTTTTCAAGGTTTTTGATCATCTTTACTACCATTATTCCGAATTCTTTTTCAGGGAGTTTGCCTGTTTTCTCTTCATTTATTTGGACTTCTGTGTTTCTAGTTTGTTCCTTCATTTGTGTAGTATTTCTCTGCCTTTTCATTATTCTTTTTTAACTTATTGTGTTTGAGGTCTCCTTTTCCCAGGCTTCAAGGTTGAATTCTTTCTCCTTTTTTGGTTTCTGCCCTCCTAAGGTTGGTCCAGTGGTTTGTCTAAGCTTTGTATATGGTGAAATTTGTGCTGAGTTTTTGTTTGTTTGTTTGTTTTTCTCTGATGAGCAAGGCTGAATGAGGTGGTAATCCTGTCTGCTGATGACTGAATTTATATTTTTGCTTTGTTTGTTGTTTAGATGAGGCATCCTGGACAGGCTGCTACTGATGGTTGGGTGATGCCGGGTCTTGTATTCAAGTGGTTTCCCTTTGTGTGAGTTCTCACTATCTGATACTCCCAGGGTTAGTTCTCTGGTAGTCTAGGGTCTTGGAGTCAGTGCTCCCACTCCAAAGGCTCAGGGCTTGATCTCAAGTTTGGAGTGGTTCTATATATTCTTTTCCTCTGGTCAGGTACTCCTATCCGCTCTCAGCTGGTGTTCTGCATGCACTTCTGTGTCTGAAGGTGTATTCCTGATGTATCCATGGAGAGAGATGTACTCCACATCCACCTACTCCTCTACCATCTTGTTCTCCTTCAAGTTTTCTCAGTTTTAGAGCTTTCATTTTCTCATCTGTAAAATGGGAATGAAGTGAAGTGAAGTTGCTCAGTCGTGTCCGACTCTTTGCAACCCCATGAACTGTAGCCTACCAGGCTCCTCAGTCCATGGAATTTTCCAGGCAAGAATACTGGAGTGGGTTGCCATTTCCTTCTCCAGGGGATCTTCCCAACCCAGGGATCGAACCCTGGTCTTCCACATTGTAGGCAGACGCTTTACCATATGAATTGGTTTGCCTGAGATGATGAGATCAGATCCTGCATGGGTTTCCATTGGCTCAGAGCTGAGTATATAGGACATGCTTTAAGAAACTAGCTACTTGTTCATTTCTATTGTAATCATTCTGGCCACAGACTGTATCCCTAACTGTGCTGCTTGTCTTGGAGACATGCTCAACCTGGCCCATACCTGGCAAACTGCATTATCCAATGGGTAAGCCAGCTTGGTCAGCCTCACAGCTGGGGACCAGTAGCCTGGGTGTCAGTAGAAGATGCATTCCAGTGACATTCCTCCTTGGAAGAAACATCAAAACCAGAGGAAGACATTACTCAGGCAGATTCAGAAGGCATTCCGGAACAGCAAACCTGAGGCTTATATTTCACACTCAACCTGAGGATAATATGGAGTATCACGAGACTGACAGACTGTGCTCCTGGCCACCTCAAGACAGAGAGGGTTAGGGCGAGAGGGAGGGGCCAAGGATGGGGGCTGGTAGTGACCCCACTCCACCCCTGGAAACATAACTCTGGCTTCTTCCACTAGGACATCTTAGGGATGGGCCTCTAGAAGCCATGACTTCATCCTCTTGCTCCTCCTTTTCTTCCTTATGAGGAAGCTGCCTGGGGTGGGGGGGGGCTCAGCTGATCTTTCTGACTGGGTCTTTCCTGTGATGACAATTCCTGGAGCCTCCATGTTTGATGGGCAGGTGGGCAAAGGCTGGATCCTTCAGCTGGGGACCCTTGGTGGCCGCTGTCACGTGAACCTGATCCCTTGAAAGGTCTGTATACCTGACCTGGGAAGGACCCCAGGTGAGAAAGTGGGAGGGAGGAGGGCAGACATGTATCCAAAGGAGACAAAGCCCATGAGCTGGCAGAAGAGCATCTTGCCTGAGAGCGCAGGACCACCCTAAGGCAGGCGAGCAGCGGCTGCTGGAATCCAGACCAGAGACAAGAGACCTGGCACAGCAGTGTGCTTGGGGAAGAAGCAGGGAAGCCAGATGCAAGGGCAGGAGCATCTGCAGCACTCTGTGACTGCTCAGGAAGGTGGGGAGGGAGAGCGAGGCCTCAAGTGCTCGAGAGTCCCTGAGGTGACAGCCTCATCCTGGAGGCAGTGCAAACAGAGGAAAGGTAAGGGAGAGGGAAGGGGAAGAGGGGGAATGAACAAGCCCTGAGCACCCACTGCGTGCCAGGCACTGTGCTAAGTCATGTGCCTTTAATCCTCCAAACATCACTCTGAGGTGGGTGTTAAAGTCGCCCCCAGAAAGGAAGGGGAGGCCCAGAGAGCGTCAATGACGCCCCAATTCTCAGGATGTGGGCCTCTGGCTTCACACACCATACCCGCTGCCTGTTTATCTTCCACTGGCTTCAGGCAAATCAGACCCACCAGACCCGTGGGAGGAGAGCGGGTTCCTTCCTCGGCCTCCTGGAGTCTCTGCTGTCAGCTGCCGCAGACCAGACTGCCTCACATGACCCGTGGATCTTTGCAGTCCTTTGCTTATTTTCACCAGCCAATAACTCCAAAGGAGTCTCATTCCTGGAGGATTCGTTCATCAGTGTGGGTCACAGTCCAGCCACTGAGCCTACAAGCTGGAAGGAAACGGGCAGGTTCAGAGATCACACATCTGTCCCAGGTGTGTTGTGTCAGGCTGGGGCACTGGGACACCTGCAACGGTACACCTCTGGTCCGAAGGGAGGTTGAATCTCCCGCCCCGGTCGGGAGCTTACCGAGTTTCGGATCTGGCACCACAGGAGGGACGTGCGTCCCACCCTCTTCCCCACCCGTCCTGCCTGACAGTTCCCCCCTCCACGAAATCGTAGAGCGGGAGGTCGTCCCGGTCGAGAAGCACAACGGGACCTCCTCCGTGGACGATCCACGACTTACGGTGGACAGGTGGGGTCAGTCATACGGAGAAGAACAGGGCTCTTCTACTTCTTCTACTTCCGAGTCTCCTTCACGAGGAAAGACCCAGTCAATTCGGGTCACAATAAAGTCACTGGAAGACCGGACTCAGTGTGTCGGACCTTCTGTAACTGGACTTTAAACTCGTCGTTAGTCCTCACTAGTGCCAGTGAGAGGTCAGGACGTCCGTTACGAGTCCCGATTCTTACAGACATGAGCAACCTTCGGCCCAAGGAGAGTCCACAACGAAAAAAAGACAAAGAACAGAAAAAAATCCGGACCCCCAACCCCACCCTCTGGCTGCTATCTCTACACGATAAAACGTGTTTGCTGAACGGGCGTGCAGTGGGTTTGTGGTTGAAGGCAAGCGTCTCCTTCACTCTCCACAGGCTAAGTCAGTACGTCTTGTGTCGACCCGACGGACTTTGCTTTGCGTCGCCGATGAGACTTCCTCCACAACAGGGACCCGGTCATACCCCAACTCAGTGTCGGCTGCGGTGAGGGTGCAGTTTTTATGGCCCGGAAACAGGGTCCCTCCAACCGGAGAGCGAGTCCAGTAAAGGTTAGGTGAGGGACCTTAGGTATAATTTCCCTTTTCCTTTCCTTTCTTTTTCTTCGTCTTTGGTCCTACCGATTCGAGGGTTCTTTCTCCTCTGCCGGCCAGTTGGAGCAGCACGTGGTGTGGGATCCCCCCTCCCACCCTGGGTGTCTGACTGCCACCGGCCTGGCCAGTGCTTGAGCCCACTGGGTCATCACAGCCTCGGTTGCATTCCAGACCCAGGAGTGAATTCAGGTTGTATGATGTCCAAAGACTTAATAATTCAGGAGCACTCCTCGATAAAAAGAATACAAACCTGAGAACAAAGTTAAGTACCAAGTGACTATTTCTTTAGGTTGGGGGTAGGGGACAGAGCTCATAGTAAATTGCTGACACCCTGCAGATTCGGGTCTGTTTCTTCAGTGATCTCCTTAGGTGGTTTATCAGAAATGCACATGTAGAAATGTTTCCTGTTTGTAACGGGCTTCCCTCTCTGCCTAGACCATGCTCAGCATCTCCCTGCTTTCACGGGGCCCCAGAAGCTCACATCTCATGGGCTTTACAGTAAGTCCACGTCTAATGAGACTTCAGAGTTGACAACTGAACGATCGTGAAAGCTGTGATTGCACAGACATCACTCAGGGCAGGGATTCTTAATTTTGGAGTTAGGGGGGTTCCTGATCCTAATTGAGAACTGAGTGAGAGCAGCTTGGACTCTCTGCAGGAAAAGGGCACAACTCTCTTGTCCACTAATTTTACATACAATTTCAAGGAGTCTTGGACCCTCTTAAAGCTTGCCTGTGCATCCCAGGTTGGGTACCTGTGACCTACGGTGGTACATTCATTTTACAGATGAGGCAGCAGATACCCAGGGGGCTGAGTGACCTGTTCAAGGTCACACAATCAGTTGGGAACAGAGTTGGGAATGTGTCCTTTGGCACTGGACAGACAATGGGGTCTCCAGTGAAGGAGACTCCAAGTTAGGGTCCCTCTGAGGGTCTTTCTCGTGTCTTCTGGCTTCCTCCCTAGACATATTTTTCTGCCTAATATAACTCAAAGAAAGAAGAAATGATGGCCCTGAAACATGAACAAAGACAGGGGGAAAAAGGCTGCAGGGTTTGGGTTTAAAACAATGAAAAATGCAAAGTTGAGGGATACCGAGCAAACAACATGCAAATCTTCCGAGAAAGAACTAGGGACCGCAGTGTTTGGTACCTAGAGACCCGAGTCCCGGGGAAATCCCAGTAAAAGTCACATCTGATCAAGGCCTACCCAAGCCCCTGATTTTCCTCTCATGCCACCCTCTCCCCTTGCACCCAGCTTTGGTTGTTGCTTGGCCTAAAGCTGTGGGCTTGGCAGGTGTGGTTTCTTCTGCCCACACAGCTTGCCCCCTCACCCCACCCCCAGCCTCAGCTGCATCCCACCCACCGCAAAGCGGCCTCCACGCTTCCCCTGAGCCTCCAACTAACTTAGGTCTCCGGCTACCTCCCCACTCTTGGCACCTGGCTCTTCTCTTTAGGGGTACAGCGTCGTTTATGGTTCTGTATTTTGTTTCAGCTCTATGTTCCCCTATTCCCCAGCAGACATTAAGCTCCGTTTGAGCAGCCTCTGGGCTCTTGATTACCAGCAGTTGTGCCAAGAGCTATGTGCTGAGGTCGTGGGCAGCTGGCTGCAGCAGATGCCCCCTGAGAGCTGTGATTAAGAAACTCAGGAACAGTTCCCTCTTCTGCCTCCTGGGCTTGCCTCCAGATGGTGGAGCTATCTTGAGAGGGCAGCCTGCTATTCATACGCAAGTATTTCCTTCTTTCATTCCATTTAGTTTGGGGTGGAGAGTATTCTCTTTTTTTCCAACTTAACACCCACGACTGCATGACTGGTGCTGTGTGCGATGCCTCCCAAGGGCCGGGGAGCCTTGATCAATTCTTCTTTCTTCTTCTCAGTGTTGAGCCGGTGAGGTGGGTAGGGGAAAGGCGTATGTGATAGAAAAGCTCGAGGTACAGCCTGTTTTTCTCCTGCCAGCCTCTCTGCCTAGGGAGCAAGGGTGTGGGTGGAGAGGGCTGATAAAGACTGGAGATGAATTCCCCTCAGCCGTCAGCTTCTCTTCCCCCTCCTGTCTCCCTAGCAGCCTGGGGTGGAATGGCAGGAGGCCAGGGACAGGTGAATTCACCTCCGCAGGTGGGTACCTGCTGCACTCCGCTCCTTTCCCCTTAAACACGCTCCCACAGAGCAGCCTCCTCCTTCCCCCTCCCTCCCGCAACCTCAGATGCAATAATCAGTATGAAGTTGTGTGTCTCTGGACAAGATGCCAGATACTTCATTTTCTTGCACCAATCACCTTTGCAGAGGGATGAGAAATAAACCATGATAGGCTATTTAGGCAGACAAACAAAGATGATGGGCGCGACAGGGCTGGAGCTGCTGACTCGCTCGTCACCCTTATCCTCTCCAGTCAATCACAGTGCAGCTTTTGGCAGAGTCCCGAAGCCTCAAGTGGATGTAAGACACCCTTGAGGCCAGGTGACTAGGCTCTGGGCGTCATGACAGCCACCCTCCCTCCCCTCGCCACAGCTTCCCTCCCTCCCTTACTCAGCCGGTGACACCATCTTTGATCACAGCATCATGGCTTTTGTACTTTGTCTCTGTTCCAGAAAAGCCTTTGCACCCACTCTGTCATAGCTTTCCTGACCTCCCAAGGCCAGTGCGTCAAAACGGAGTCACCATCTTGGGAATGGTGTATCTGCTCCCAAGTGAGCGGCAGGGTGCGGGGGGCTGTCAGGAAAATGGTAGGAGATGCCTGAGCAGAAACAAACAGCTGGCTCTCCTTATAGCGTTGAGCATCGGGCCTGCACCCCAACAGGACCCTGTGCATTCCTGCTGGGTGAATTAATGAATGCCCAGGATTCCTAAGGGCGAGAGAAGTAATATACAGGTGCTTCTGCACACAGCCTCTGGCAGGTACTGCCCAGCTTGGAACAAAGGCTCTACCACTGGCTAGCTGTGCAAGCTGGGGCCTGCTGCTTGATCTTTTGGTCTCTGTTTCCTCATCTATAAAATGGGCATAATAATAATGATCAAACCAGTCGATCCTAAAGGAAATCAACCCTGAATCTTCACTGGAGGGACTGAGGCTGAAGCTGAAGCTCCAATACTTTGGCCACCTGATGTGAAGACTCACTGGAAAAGACCCTGATGCTGGGAAAGATTGAAGGCAGGAGGAGAAGGAGACGACAGAGGGTGAGATGGTTGGATGACATCACTGACTTGATGAACATGAGTTTGAGCAAGCTCTGGGAGATAGTGAAGGAAGGGAAGCCTGGCGAGCTGCAGTCCATGGGGTGGCAGAGTCGGACAGAACTGAACAACTGAACAACAAGAACTCATAATTGTGAAGAGTTGCTATGTGCAAAGCAGGTAAAATACTGCCTGGCACATAATAGGCACCACCAGTGTCTAATTACAGTCTGAAAGATGGTTACTCCAAGGAATTAAAATCTCTTTTAACCAGAAAGTGTGGGTTTTCTTATCTTGGAGGCACTCACCTCCACCCCTACAGGCTCGTCTCACACACATGGAACCATTTATTGCAGAGGTCAGAATGATTTTTCTATTAAGAGCCAAATAGTAAATATTTTAGTGACCACTGGGCACACAGTCTTTGTTACAAATACTCACATCTGCTATTGTAGTATAGACAATTATGTAAACAAGTGAATTAAGCTGGGTTCTAATAAGACTTTATAAAAACAGGAGGTTGGGTGTATTTAGCCTGTTGGCCATAATTTGCCTGCCCCTGATCTGTCGGGATTCTACTATCTTATAAGACTCCTCTGATTCTACTTCTACTAAGAACCCTACCTGTCTCTCTACTATGATATTTCACTTTTGTCTCCCTGGACTTCCAAAACCCTGAATTTGTAGGGGAGATTAGTATCCTAAAAAGGATAGGCAGGCAATCTGGGTTTAAGCTCTGCCTTGCTATGTAACTTTGAGCAAGGCATTTAATATCTCTGTAGCCTCCATTTACTCATCTGCAAAGCAAGTATAAAATGTTTTGCCTTTAGGGTGATCTGAAGATCAAATAGCCCAATGCACAGGGATGTAACCTGCAAACTCCAAAGCACTACACAATGGAAAAGGGTCTTTGCGGTGTCCCTGATGCTCAGCTCAGTGCTCAGCGGTTGTTCAGTGTTGACTGCACCAAACCCCAGTGGTGATATTCAGTACAGATTTTTGTGTCAGGTATATGGTACGTGTCTATATGTGTACTGATCTCTGTGGCCAGATGTCCCTGTGTCAAAGGATACAGGCCCAGGAAAGAAAGGACAGCATTTCCTGGGACAGAATCAACAGAATGCTTGTTGACTTGAGATCTAGGTGAGAGTCACAGTGTTAACAGGTCTGGATTGTCATGACAGAGAGGAAGGCTTCCAAAGGCACATATGGATAGAAATCTGTGTTAGTTTCCTGGGGCTGATACAAAAAGTCACCACAAATTTGGTGGCTTAAAGCAACAGAAATGTATTCTCTCAGTCCTGAAGGCAAGAAGTCTGAAATCAGGGTGTCAGCAGGGCCGCCCTCCATACAAAGGTTGTGGGCAATGACTTTTTTCCTTGCCTCTTCTACCTTCTTGTGATTGTTGGCATTCCTTGGCTTATGGCCACATTACTCCAATCTTTGCCTCCATCTTCTTGCACATCGCAGTCTACATTCCTTTGTGTCTTTGCCTCTTCTGTCTCATATAATGATGCTTGTCCTTTGATTTAGGACCTGCTTGGTTAATCTAGGATGATCTTAAGATCCTCAATTACACCTGCAAAGACTTCTGAAATAAGGTAACCATCACAGGCTCCAAGGATTTAGATATGGACATATCTTTTAGGGACCACTATTCCACTCACCATAGTATACTAATGTCATGTAACTTTTTATCTAAAGTATTTCTTATGCATTGAATAGTCTTCCAAGAACTTTTAAAAAACATTTATATACCTATACTGTCTTTATTTTAAACTTTTTATTTTGTATTGGGGTATAGCCAATTAACAATGCTGTGATAGCTTTATGTGAACAGTGAAGGGACTCAGCCATATACATGTATCCATTCTCCCCCAAACTCCCATCCCATCCTGGCACATAACATTGAGCAGAGTTCCATGTGCTATGCAGTAGGTCCTTGTTGGTTACCTGTTTTAAATATAGCAGTGTGTACATGTCCATCATAAACTTCCTAACTGTCCCTTCCTCCCTTATTTATTTATTTGGCTGCTCTGAATCTTAGCTGCGGCCTGTAAGATCTTTAATTGCAGCATGTGAAATCTAGTTCCCCGACCAGAGATCGAAACCAGGGCTCCTTGCGTTGGGGGCATGTAGTCTTAGCCACTGGACCACCAAAGAAGTCCCCCAAGAACTATTTTGATGGCTATTAACTTTCCATATTGTAGATATACTGTAATTAACTCAATTTGTTTCCTCTTTTTAGGCATTTAGATTGCTCATGATTTTCTACTATTGTGATAAGGATGTAATGTGTGGATTTAGGGGTCAGATATCCCCAGATCAAATTCTGGCTTTTCCATTTACCAAGTGTGACCACAGTCAAGTTTAATAAACTTTCCTGAGCCTCAGTTTTCTCATTTATAAAATGAGAGTCATAATACTTATCTCATAAATGACTCATAAGATCAGATAAAAGAATAGGTGAAAACTGGCGAGCAGAGGATTGTTCTGCACATGAAAGTACTTAATAAGTTACAGTCACTCTTGTTTTATTAATATGGATTACATCTCAGTTAATTTTCTTAGGGTGAATTGCTAGAAGTACTATTCCCAAATCCAGGGATGAGGATAGTTTTAAGGCTCTTGATTCATATTTCAAATTGCATTGCAGAAAAAGCATTGGCAAAGATGCCAGCCTTACCTAACGCTATGTGCTAACTACTCTCTCTGGGCTCCAATAGCCACTTTCATCAACGGTCAAGAATATTCCAGGCATCTGTTATGGAACCAGGGTTAAGCTTTGAAAAGCCTGCAGTACACTTGGGGCAACGAAATTGTATCCACAAAACAAACCAAACATTAAAAAATGGAAATTATTAAATCAGCAAAAGTTTATTGAGCACCTATTATGTGCCAGCCACTGTCCTAAACGATGGAAATTATACATTGGTGGACAACACAGAAGACCTTGCTGTCGTGCAGCTTATAACCTAGTGGGTCATATCAGAACTGAGATGCAGCATTTTCTTTCTATAATGAAGTTCAGAGAGAGAAGAGGCCCACAGAGACCAGCTTCAAAAGGGTCTTCAAGAAGGAAGATAACCTGGAAATGGACCTTGCAAAGGAGCGAGGGCTAGAGGGAAATGAGCGGGTGGGCATGGAGGCTTGTGCCTCACTGCCGGCAGCTGTCATAGAATGCTCGGGCGTGTCTGGCTCTCTGAGACCCTATGGACCAGAGCCCACCAGGCTCTTCTGTCCATGGAATTTTCCCAGCAAGAATACTGGAGTGGATTTTCATGCCCTCCTCCAAGGGATCTTCCAACCTGAATTGCTGTCGTGCAGCTTATAACCTAGTGGGTCATATCAGAACTGAGATGCAGCATTTTCTTTCTATAATGAAGTTCAGAGAGAGAAGAGGCCCACAGAGACCAGCTTCAAAAGGGTCTTCAAGAAGGAAGATAACCTGGAAATGGACCTTGCAAAGGAGCGAGGGCTAGAGGGAAATGAGCGGGTGGGCATGGAGGCTTGTGCCTCACTGCCGGCAGCTGTCATGGAATGCTCGGGCGTGTCTGGCTCTCTGAGACCCTATGGACCAGAGCCCACCAGGCTCTCTGTCCATGGAATTTTCCCAGCAAGAATACTGGAGTGGATTTTCATGCCCTCCTCCAAGGGATCTTCCAACCTGGGACTGAACCCACGACTCCTGCATTGCACGTGGACTCTGCCACTGAGCCGCAGGGGAAGCCTTATGGAGGGCAGGAGTGAAAGGGCTGGCGGGCTCCATCATGAAAGATCAGGACGGCCTTGAGTGCTAACCTGACAGAGGAGGTCATATTTGTTTTGCTTTGGAAAACCCAAGACTCATAAAATTTTATGAGCAGGTAAAGGCCAATGAAAGGCACTTAAGAAGAGCAGAAGATTCTAGATGCATCACACCTGCAGCCAGAAGGCCAGCCATGCTTGGAGCTGTAAATCTCATCACATTTCACAGACGAGGCATGGCAGCCTGACTTGGTGACAGGGCTTATGCTAGCTGGCACCTGGAGTCCAGAGCTCCTTCATGCCCTCCTCCATCCACTTTCTCTTCCTGCTGCTCAACACTGACCCCCTCAGCAAGCTCAGCAAGTTCTGATACGACCCACCAGATTTTTTGAGCAGGTGCCATTGCTTCTTGGGCCCTTGGGGTAAACGGATCCTAGCTGCTCTGGTCCTGGGATGCATTAACCTAGTGTTTTATTATCAATACATCCAGGCCATGTGTTCCTGAGCCACTGATTTTTCCAGGGATTTCTTCTGTTTCAGTACAATGTGTCCCCAGGGGAGAATGAACACCTAATGACTGACCAGGCCTGGGACCTTTTTGGTGATTATTATACCTTTCTGGTTAGAATAGGGGTGCAGAGGAAGAGGAGGCCTCCTTCCACTCTTCACCCGACCAGATGAGCATGTTCCAGAGCTGGAGGAGGGATACGATGTGGGGAGCCCCGAAGGGACTACGGGGAGACCCCATGGATGCAGAGAATCCCTGTTCCAACTGAACTTGGCTCAGGCTGCTATAGCACATTACTGGAGACTGGGAGGTTTAAACAACACACATTTATTTCTGACAGTTCTGGAGGCCAACAGCTCGGGATCAGGGGTGCCTACCTGGTGTGGTTCTGGTGAGGACCCTCCTTTGGGCTGCAGATTGCCAACTTCTTGTGTGTCCTCACACAGTGGCAAGAGAGGGAGTCAGCTCTCTGGGGTCTCTTACAAGGACACTGGTCTCAGACAGGGGAGGTTTACTCTCACGGCCTGATTACTACCCCAAAGCTCCACCTCCCCCAAACCATCACATTATGGGGTTAGGATTGCAACATACGGCTGTTAGAGCTGACATTAACATACAATCCACTGCAATCCATAACATCAATTACGTGGCCCATTTCTGAGCCACAGGCCCATTAGGTGGAAGTGAGAGGTTGGTTCATTTAGAGTCTTCATAGAACTCAGAAAGAGCCATTTTTCTTTCTTTTTTTTAAAGCCACACCACGTGGCATGGGGGATCTTAGTTCCTCAATCATGTATTGAACCCTCACTCCTTGCATTGGAAGGTAGAGTCTTAACCATGGGGCTGTCAGAAAAGTCCCAAGAGCCACTTTTCAAATCTCCTTATGCTCAGTCACTCAGTCGAGTCCTTTTCTTTGCGACCCCGTGGACTGTAGCCGACAGGCTCCTCTGTCCATGGGATTCTCCAGGCAAGAATCCTCTCCTATATATTGGACCTCATAACGCACTGCTTACCCTGATGGGTAAGATGATTGTCCAAGGATGCAGGCAAAGCCGCCAAGGCTGCCACCCGGTGACCCATGCTCTGGGGCTTTCCTGGGCTTCAGTGAAGGGGAAAGAGGGACATCACCGACCCTGAGCTCAGGACCTGGGTGAATCACCAGAGTCAGAGGGGGCTTGAGATCCATCCCCTGACCAGCAAAGTAGAGAAGACCGGTGATGAGCAGGACCACCGGCAGGGTGCTCCACCGCTATCTCCCACACCCAGATTGGAGCCCCTCCACTGCTTGACCAGGCCTCTGAGAGGTGGTCTGTCCTTCTTGAAGGTGATTTTCACCAATTGTGGTGGTTTCGGCTTGCTTTCACTTAGCCCATCTCTCTTTATTTAAAAATAGCAAAGTACTTGAATGGGTCAGAAAAATCAATGGATCCACTTAAAAACTTCCAACAAAAACAATTTAGGTAAAACCACAAATGTTTAGAAAAATTTTTCCTGGGAAGACTGTTCCTGTCAAGGGTCAGAGTTGAGATGGGAGATAAAGAAACCAAGGACCATGTCACCGAATGGACTTTGTCTTAAGAGGAAACAGAATAAGGAGTTTACTCAGAGGGGGGAGAAGAGGAAAGCTTGCCAGAGGGGGTCCCAAGGGGACGGAGTGAGGACAAGTGAGAGAGCCCCCGGCAGCTGAGAAATCCTCTTTTGCCTACACCTGGTGGACACGTGGATCCTTAACCCACTTCTTCAGGTGGAGGAAAGAATGATGATACAAAGGAACCCGCTCCCCGAGGGCCCTCTGGGAAGTCCAGCTCATTCACATTGGCTGGAATTTATGAATAAACTAGACCCCACAGGGCCCCAGGCTGCACTACTGTGGGCCCTTTGCTCATGCTGTCTTTCCCCTGAGATGCCATCTCAGCCTGATGACGTCCTAACCATCCTTTCATTCATTCACTCCCTTCCTCCTTCCCTAATCAATGAGCATTCAGATTGTGCCAGGAGCTGGAGACACAACTGTGAGACAGAGTCAACGCCCTCTGGTAGCTCCTGTTTGGGAGATGGTAGAGGTCAGGGTTGGGGAGGGGAAGGAAGAAGGCAGACCTCAGTTAACAGCTAATTGCACCGGTGATTATTACAGGTCACTCGAGGTAGGTGCAATGGAGCAGAAGTGCAGGGCACCCAGCATGTGATAGGATCCAGCCTGCGGCGGTCAGGAAGGGCTTTCCTGGGGAAATGACAAGTGGGCGCAGCCCTGGAGACTGAGTGTGAATTAATTAGGAGGAGGCTGAGGGCATGGCAGGAAGTGGGACCAGAATGTGTGCAAATCCTAGGGGGTGGCTTGCTTGAGGACACAAAGGTACACGTGGAGAGCGGGGGCCGGTGGGGCCCAGAGAAGCCGTGGAGGCATGGGAGGGAGTACACGCTCAAGTTTGAGAGTCCCTTCTTGAGGCTGTTTACTTCAGAGACAGAAAGGAGCAAGAGGATTAAGGTGATAAAAAATGAAAAGTTAATGTGCCACCCACAAGCTGAAGGTCAGAGTCAGATAAAGTATAGTGGAGCGGGACTGTGAAAGGCACAGGGAGGTGGCGGGGGGGCATGAAAAACTACAGGAGATACACATATATACCTATTCTACCCAAAGGCATTGAAATGAACAGTATGAACAGGCAAAATGATAGGATATCAAAAGAGGAACTCCCCAGGTCATTAGGTGCCCAATATGCTACTGGAGATCAGTGGAGCAATAAGTCCAGAAAGAATGAAGGGATGGAGCCAAAGCGAAAACAATACCCAGTTGTGCATGTGACTGGTGATAGAAGCAAGATCCGATGCTGTAAAGAGCAATACTGCATAGGAACCTGGAATGTCAGGTCCATGAATCAAGGCAAATTGGAAGTGGTCAAACAAGAGATGACAAGGGTGAACGTCGACATTCTAGGAATCAGCGAACTAAAATGGACTGGAATGGGTGAATTTAACTCAGATGACCATTATATCTACTACTGCGGGCAGGAATCCCTCAGAAGAAATGGAGTAGCCATCATGGTCAACAAAAGAGTCCGAAATGCAGTACTTGGATGCAATCTCAAAAACGACAGAATGATCTCTGTTCGTCTCCAAGGAAAACCATTCAATATCACAGTTATCCAAGTCTATGCCCCAACCAGTAATGCTGAAGAAGCTGAAGT
>SJYT01037123.1:209352-288768 GCA_006410635.1 Cephalophus harveyi | reverse complement strand
ATGCTTTTGAACTGTGGTGTTGGAGAAGACTCTTGAGAGTCCCTTGGACTGCAAGGAGATCCAACCAGTCCATTCTGAAGGAGATCAACCCTGGGATTTCTTTGGAAGGAATGATGCTAAAGCTGAAACTCCAATACTTTGGCCACCTCATGCGAAGAGTTGACTCATTGGAAAAGACTGTGATGCTGGGAGGGATTGGGGGCAGGAGGAGAAGGGGACGACCAAGGATGAGATGGCTGGATGGCATCACTGACTCGATGGATGTGAGTCTGAGTGAACTCCGAGAGATGGTAATGAACAGGGAGGCCTGGCATGCTACGATTCATGGGGTCGCAAAGAGTCGGACATGACTGAGCGACTGAATTGAATTGAATTGAATTGAATCTGCATATCACCTTTCCAAGCATAAAGCAATGTGGCTGGTTCCAGTCTATGATTCCAGTAGAATCTGATCCATTACTTGGTAGTCACACCATAGTATATCTGCATGGTGTTTTCAATTTTTTTTATTTTAATTATTTATTTTATGAAAAATGAAAAAAAAAATTGTTTTAGGCCATGGTGTGCAACATGTGGGATCTTAATTCCCCAACTAGAGATTGAACTCAGACCCCTGCACTGGGGGGTCTTAACCAGTGGACTCTTAACCACTAGACAACCAAGGAAGTCCTTAATGTTTATTTAAGATTTTTTTTAACTTATTTTTTAAATTAAAAATATCTTTTCAATGTTTTCGGTCTCATAAAGTACCTTGACCAATGTGTTATTGCACTGCATCCAGATCCTTATGGGAGTTTTCCCTCATAACCCCCACGTGACAAGCACCCCTCTCAAGGGGATATGATGGTAGACATGCCTTCCCAGCAAGCCTGAAGAAGATCCCTCCCTTCCTACATCCTCTCTCTTTCAAGGAAAGTTAAGCATGTTAATAACTACCCAAGGAAACTCAGTCCAGAGGACGGTTGAAACAGAGAGGTTGCTATTCACTGCAGCTCATAATAGACAAAAATCAGAAAAACCCCTAGTGTCTAGCAATCAGAATCTCTAGACAGTGGAGGAGTATGACACCTTTAACAAGGCCAAGCTAAATGTCCAATTGCCAAGAACTCTCAGGTAAACAGGCAAGTAAAAAGGTAGTATGTTATTGTTTGAGGTTTTGAAAAACACCAAGACTATATATTGGACGGCAAGGAGATCAAACCAGTTAATCCTAAAGAAAATCAACCCTGAATATTCACTGGAAGGACTGATGCTGGGCTGAAGCTCCTTTACTTTGGCCACCTTACATGAAGAGCCAACTCATTGGAAAAGACCCTGATGCTGGGAAAGATTGAAGACAGGAGGAAAAGAGGGTGGTAGAGGATGAGATGGTTGGATGGCATCAGTGACTCAAGACATGAGTTTGAGCAATCTCTGGGAGATTATGAAGGACAGGGAAGTCTGGGGTGCTACAGTCCATGGGGTCACAGAGTCAGACACAACTGAGTGACTGAACAGCAACGACAAGGGCTGTATACACATGTGATCTTGCTTACAGAGGCTGTCTTTGACAGAAACCAGAGACAGAATTGGACCTAGAGAGAGGGCTGGGGAGGCTGGAAACAGGAATGAAAGGGATAGACTTTTCTCTCACTTTGCACCCCCCTTTCTAATTTTTGAATTTTGTACAACTTACATGCTTTACGTTTTCTCTATTTTTTAAGTAGATCAACTAACTTGAGGGGAAAAAAAAGCAATACAACATTTAAACACATAAACACACACCCACTTCAATATGAAGTCACCATAGGGTTCCGAGCTGATCTGAGGCTTGGTTCCTTCCAAAAGCTGAGGCTGAGGCTTGCTCTACTGGGATGATGATTAGGGGTGGGGAGTAGGGGTAGGAGTCAGTTTTGAGAGCTCTTGGAAGGAAAAAAAAAAAACCACCAAAGCTATTGGAGTAATTGGGCAAAATTAAAATGAGATCTTTGGAGTGAGGCTGACAGATGAGATTAAGGAGTGGATCCACAGAGCTCTGCAGCTGGGAAGGAGAGAGGAGGAATAGGTAAGTCCTGAGTCCTCTATGCAGGGTCTTAGCATCTCCTTGTGTGTCTTCCCCGTGCATGCTCAGTCATGTCCAACTCTTTGCAACCCCGTGAACTGCGGCCCTCCAGACTCCTCTGTCCCTGGGATTTCCCAGCCAAGAATACTGGAGTGAGTTGCCATTTCCTCCTCCAGGGAGGAGGAAGGCTCCCTGACCCAGGGATCGAAACTGCTTCTCTTGCTTCTCCTGCATTGGCAGGCAGATTTTTTTACCACTGAGCCACCTGGGAAGCCCTGTGTGTCTTCTGCCCGATCGTCTACCTGGGCTCTGTCTGCAGAGCTTAGGGCCATGACTGCTTCACTCTCTAAAGCTGGGGGACCTTATTCTGTACAAGTATATGGCTTGAGATACAATTGGGAAAATCATTTACAAATGTACTAAACTCAAAATAAAATGTGCTAAGCTCAAAGGGAGTAAACAGAGGAATGAAGGCTCTAAGAACCTGAGAGTCTCATGGGCCTCTCACCATCAGCAGGCCCCAGAGCAGGTGGCCCCAGTAACTCAGGGCCCTCAGCCGAGAACCGCAGCAGTAGCTGGGGAAAACACTGAGAAGGGTAGGGAGCCAGTCTGTGAGGAGCAGGTGGGCTAATGACTCAACCTGAACCCGCCCCATGGTTCAAGAACCAGCAGGTCAAATGCCTCAACAGGAGTGACACAATCACCACAGCAGTGGACTCTCCTCACGCAAGACCCTTTCAAGGACACTTTCTCACTCCCACAGTGTCTGGGTACCAAGCAGGTGCTCTGAAGACAGGCATGTCTCCGCATGAGGATGTTACTGAATGGAGAGGAGCGTCTGACCCTGAAATATCCTGATGTGCCCAGATGGAGGGTGGTGCATCCTATGAGCTTTGTTGACGTCATTGTCTGAAGCTGCGGCTCGATGGGCTTTGCTGCTGTTTACTGTTTCACGCTGTGAAGAGCGCAGCATCTCTTTATCCGGTCCACTGTTGGTGGTCACTGGGCTTCTTTCCACTTTGTAATCATTGTAAATTATGCTGCTTTCGTCATCGGGTTTGTGCACACGTCATTAGTTCCTAGAACTAGAACTTGGAGTGGAACTGCGGCTCTCAAATCCAGCTTTGTATGCTCAGCTTTGATGAACGCTGCCAAGGAGTGTTCCGAAGGCTCTGGCTGGTTTACTTTCCTGCCAGCGAGCTCCTGCTGCCCAGCATCCTCACCAACATTTGGAATTATGAGGCTTTGTTCCTGTTGATCTGGTGGCTATGTGGCTTATGTTGTGGTTTTAATATTCTCTTCCTTGGTGACAGTGAGGTTGACCACTCCTCATGTGCTCACTGGGCATTTGGACTTCTCATCCTAAATATCTGTAAATACCTGTTCACATGTTCAGCCTATTTTTATTTCAATTGAGTCTTATAACTGCCTTAACCATTAATGTGCTGCAGACATTTATTTATTTATTTATTTATTTATTTTTGCATTCTGGGATTTGTTTCTCCCTATGTGTCTTCCTGAACTGAATGTCTTGGTTTTAATGTTGCCTATTTCATTGCTTCTCAGACTCCCTATCAGTGATGAAACAGTTTTGTGTTGTTTTCCATCAGTGGCACATAGATATGATAAGCTCTAAAGTAAAATAAGATTAATATAATTTAAAAAAAATTTAAGCGTTAAAAGTACTAAGACAATTGTCAGGGAAATCTTGCTGTGTCCTTCTTTGTCACTTTGACTTTTAATACTCTGTTAGATTTTCCTCAGTAAAGCACCTGTGCTAAGCCAGACACATGGAGGCACTTGACAGATGCTTTAGAGTCAGAAATAGAGAAGAAGATATCACACTGTCCTGGAATGCTGAAAATCGAGCATGATAAATAGAAAAAAAAAAAAAAAAAAGAGCTACCAGACATGAAAAAGAGGAACATTAGAAAGCTAGTGTAATGACAAAATGTCCTCAGGCAGAAAAGTCTGAAAACAATCTGATTAAGAGTGGAATTCTTTCTTCCCTAGCATACTTCTTGCCATATGAGTGGTCTACCAGAATCAAAACCAGAGAACACAGCAGTCTGACTCATTCACACGCAATAACCGAGAATGCTCTATGGGCTTATCATTTTGAGGAAGCATTGTGCTAGCATCAGAGTGTGGAAATGAAAGCAAATTCATGTGAGATAAGGCAAAATCATCCATTCCACTTGTTCATAGGATTCTTTGCTAAAGTTTTGGTTTCACATCATCCAATGTCAATTAATTTGCCTGTACACTATCTGAAATATTCTCTAAACCTACAAGCTTTGTGGGAGTAAACTCAGGTGGCTTCTTTCAAACACATCCCTTTTAAAAACCATGGTACCCATACACTTTTGCTGAGCTAATTTCTAAATGGATTATCCTCCTGGGCCAACTTTTCCATGATCAGAGACAGAGAAAGAGACAGAGACAAAGAGAGTGCACTGTGTCAGCTGTGTCTTCACGTGCAAGAATTACCTGCTCATCTTTCTTGATCTCCTTTCCACCAGAGTCTGATCTGGCAGACAGGTGGCATAAAATCATAATTGAAAATCTTTCCTAACTCCCTTTAATCTTCCACACTAGCCCACTTTCAGTTGCTGGCAAAAAGAAAGGTATAGAAGTAGGAATTATTTCGTAGTCCATTAGGATCATGAATGTTCCAATAGTGCATGAATGTCTGCATGAGTATTTAAATGTGGGTGTGTGTGTTACCTGTGTATATCTGTTGAGTAGGGCTGCCCTCGTAGCTCAGCAGTCAAGAAACCACCTGCCAATGCAGGAGAGACAGGTTGGATCCCTGGGCCAGGAAGATGCCCTGGAGAAGGAAATGGCAATCTACTCCAGTATTCTTCCCTGGGAAATCCCATGGACAGAGGAGCCTGGCGGTGTCACAGAAGAGTTGGACATGACTTAGCTACTAAACAGCAACAGTAATCTGTTGAGCATGTGCATTATATCAAGTGTGTGCATTATATCTGTGTGCATCTGTTGAGTGCATACTGAGTATGTGTGTTGTGTTTGCGTGTTGTGTATGTTGAGTGTCTGTGTGTATTAGATGTCTGGGTGTTGAGGGTATAGGTGTGTAGATTCTGTGTGTAAGTATGTACATATGTGAGTGTATGTGTGTACTTGCAGATGTGCCTGTGGAAGGGATGCATGTGGCAAGGACACCAGAAAGATAAAGACACACCGAGTTTAGGTCACGTGCTGTATCTGGAGTCCAAACAGCTGCTTGCAGAGTCTTTCCTTTTGTGTAATCTGAAACTGGGCCCAAATGAAACAGCAGAGACCAGCTATTATTTATCATGACTTTGAGTAGTCAGCGAAAGCAGAGAGGACCACAGGGCTGGTCTCTGTCTCCAGTCCACCCTGTGGTCTCATGGCTGGCATCTTCCTAGTCATCTCTTTCTTCACTGGGACTCATACCTAGCTCGTTTTTGCTCCCTTTCAAGTGAAAGACTAAACCTTCATTATCCAGAGAGAATCACTGGATGGGACACAGTTCACCAAGAAAGTGTGTGAAGGGTGGGGACCGGAGGGAGTGCAATGACAACAAATTGACCTGCAAGAAGTCAGCTCACGGGCTCGCTTGTCCCATTACCGATGTGACAAGTATAGTCAAGACCATCAGCTTGGTGGAATGCTCTTCAAGACCTGGGACTTTCTTTTCATTTCCCTGCCAAATGCCCTTCCCACTCCCTCACTTGGCACTGTTAATCTCTTTTATATTTTTATTTTAAATTTATCTGGCTGCCTCGGGTCTTAGTTGTGGCAGGCGGGCTTTTTCATTTTGGCTCAGTCTTTCTAGTTGAGGTTTGAGGGCTTAGTTGCTCCTCGGCATGAGGGATCTTATTGATAGTTCCCTGACCAGGGATCAAACCCGAGTCCCCTGCATTGCCAGGTGGATTCTTAACCACTAGACCACCAGAGATGTTCCCACACTATTAAGCTCTTAATGATAACAATGATAAACACAGGGCACCTGTTCTGTGCTAGGCTGGGGGCTGAAGCTTGACTTCCGCTGACACGTGTTTGGGCCCCTGCACACCTCTGCCTTCTCAGCTCCCACCCTTCCCTCTCTATGCACCAGCCACATCAGCGTTTTTAAAAAACAAACAAAAAAACTGCTGCAGAAAGGCCAGCTGAGTTCAGAACACAGCCGCCATCACTGGACTGGGGCAATGCAGACAGTACCGGTCATCTGGACCAGTGTGGTTCTCAGTGGCTTAGGGATGACCGAAGCTCAAATTCAAGCCTAAAGGAGGCAACACAGAGTGAAGGAGCAGTAATGGTAATCACAAAACCTTTGCCATGAAGGGAAGGAGAAGAATAAGGTGATGTCAGGAGACAAAGATGGGGGTCAAGGAGGATTTTTTGTTTGTTTGCTTGTTTCCTTTTAAATCAAGATAGAAGAGAGCCGGTCTCTATATAGATGCAGATGACACAAGCCTCTGGCACAGGGCCCAGATGCAGGGGAGAGGGGAGGAAATTTCTGGGAAGAGATGCTTTGGAGAGGAGCAAAGTGAAAACAGGTTCTGAAGGAAAAATTGTAGATTGCTGGGTAATATTGAGTTTGCTCAGTAAGTTTAATGCTCGCAAAATCCTGGGAGGTGTATATTGTTATTCTTCTTATTTTATAGGTGAGGAGCCTAAGGGCCAGAGATATAAAGTAACTTGCCCAAAATCATACTGCAGGCTAGCAGAGGAATTGGAGTTTGAAGCAAAATTCTGACTCCTGATTAATTATAGGATCAGCTTTCCTGGTGGCTCCTCAGCTGGTAAAGAATCTGCCTGCAATACAGGAGACCTGGGTTCGATCCCTGGGTTGGGAAAATCCCCTGGAGAAGGGAGTGGCTACCCACTCCTCCATTCTTGCCTGGAGAATTCCACGGACAGAGAAGTCTGATGGGCTACAATCCCTGAGGTCCCAAAGAGTCGGACACGACTGAGCAGCTAATACTTCCAGTGCAAGATTATGAAGGATGAAAACTTAGCTCCTTGAATCATAGAAAAGCCTGGCCATATCAGAGATACACACCTAAAAACCAAGGCTCACAGTTCAGGTGCTAGAGAAATGGAATAGCTCCAATCGTTTATAAATAGAAAAATGTTCCAGATTTTGAGTTGCCCAAAAATGTATATGTTGGCAAAAATCTGTTTCTCGACTGAGAAGTGAACACTGGGGTGTTTGCTCTGAGCCACATTTCCTATTTGTGTGGTTTTCTGAACAACAAAGGTTTAGAAATAAACCTGGGATGCCTTGTTAATGGTAGATGCTATGTGACCAACTCCCCTGAAAGTGTAACCCAACTTAGTAGTTCCCAAACCCGACTTGTCATCAGAACCACCTGGGGAAGCCTCTAAAATAAAGATTCTCACCCTAGACCAGGGGCTCAGAACTCCCGGGCACAGGGCCCAGAGCTTATATCATCAGTAAGCTCCCCATGACTCTAACACTCAGCCAAGTTTGGGAACCGCAGGCTTCAAGTATGCCAGTTCAGTTAATGTTTTCTTCAGTGTTGTTTCCTGTGGCCTTTGGAGATGCTCAAAATATATCTTATGCCAGACAGAAGGCTGATTAATTCAACAATGCTATACCTTCCCTTTCCTGCCCAACACTCTGAACTTGACCCTATCGTTAACCTTCCTTCTCATCTTCCATTGCTTTCTACCATGGAAATGTTAAGTGGGAAGTTAGGCATGAGTAAGGAGGAGTGGCCTCACTGAAAGGGGTGCAAGCTGGTCTCTAAACCCCATCCCAGACACACCGAGAAGGGCTCACAGGTATGCTACAGCATAACCACAGAGACTTGCCCAACTCCTGCACCCGTGCCCTAGGCACACAGTGGATACAAACTAACCACAGCGGCTTCTGCAAGTAACCTTAGGCAGCTAGGAGCCCATTAAGGGTTCATAAATGTTCTACACATGTATACATCTGATTATAACAGACTGAATTATGGGAAGACATACACAACAGAGCCTACTGTTATATAACTTGCAATTGTCAAATGGCCTTGAACATATGCCCATTTGCATTCCCTTTCATTGACTGGTGGTGGGTACAAGCCCTATTTCGCACAAAGCACAACCAAAGGAAGGAGATGGGAAGTATAAAAGGAGGGAAGCCAAGATGGATGAGGAAGATGATGCCTTTGGGTTTGGCTTGCTTCCATGTGTTGGGAGTGTCTGTTTCATAAAAGATCTGTACTGAGTTATAACTTCTCTGTTGTTTTAACCTCTCTGGTCTGTCATTCCAAATTTTCGTTGAAATGAGACATGAACTGAGGAAGAGAGAAACCAATCTGGCAGAAATAAGAAAATATATGCAAATACAAACATAAAATAAAAATCCTTTAGCTTAAACACCAAATAATCATAAAACTGGTTGAATATCTTTTTCCCTTTGGTATTCCTCTCTATTGACACCTCCTGGGGAAGACCTCATGCTACCCTGAGAAGAGAGCTTTACAGGCACATCAGAGTCATAGGGAGAGATACAGCCATGTAGGATCTGGCCAGTCTCTTAACTGACATGAATGTGGCAACGAATAGGGGGTGTACCTGCAGAGAAGACCCCACAGTGGTCACAAAAGGGAAGCTCTCCACACTCATCTCTAATCTAGAGCCAGTTGAGAAACCATTGGGTGACCGTGGCCTCTCCTAGGAGGGAAAGGAAGGGCAGAATAGCTCAGGTGGGGGTTGATGTCTTAGGAGAAGATGAGAGGCTGAGATGGCAAGGAACCAGGCTACATTCATGACCAAGGATCACAGAGCCTCTGGGACGTCCTGGTGGTCCAGTGATTAAGAACCTGCCTTCCCATGCAGGATACTTGAGTTCCATCCCTGGTGGGGGAACTTAGACCCCACATGCTGTAGAGCAACTAAGCCCACGAGGGGAGACTAGAGAAGCCCGCCTACTGCAATGAAGACCCAGCACGGTGCTCTCTTCCCCCAAGAAAAGAAGAATCACGGAGGCTCTAAGGAGGCCCGCTCTGAGGCTAATGTTTTCCTTCAGTCTCTAACCTAGAAAAAACACCATCAAAATGTTTACAGTTCCAGTGGCCACCCTTCCCTGGGGGGTAAAAAAAGAAGAAAGAAATGCGTTTGGGGCTTGCTTTGTAATTTGAATCTCAGGAATGCAAAAGAAACAGCAGTCGTTGCCTTCTGAGCAGAGATGCTCCACTGAAACTTGACTCATCCTTGACAGTTTCTCATGTCCCCCTCCTTCCTTGTGACACAGAGGAGTGAGGTGAGTAATGCTGTGTGCAGGGAGAGAAAAATAGATCCCCAAATGCCTTCCATTATGCTAAAGCCTGTGTCACCAGCTGTGGCGGCAGGGGGTGTGGTCACCATCCATCATGGGGAAGAGTCAGAACCTCTGACTCCCTCTCTCCAGGGCTATTTGTGGTTCTAAAGTGCAACAAGCAGGGACCACAAACTGACAGGCGCAGAGAAGTCTAGAAGCCCTGCCGGGGTCTTGACAGAGCCTCAGTGGTCAAGAGCCCATGGATGGCAGCGTCCCCAGGTCCATACAAAAGGAAAACAGATCCACTTTCTGCTGCCTGACCCTGCCATCCTCTTTCCCCATAGGCATAAGAACATCCTCTTCTTCCCCAGAGTAAAAAGACCTAATATTTATTGAGTGCCTGTTACACGTCAGGCACTTAGCAAAGCATTTGCCATGGATCATGCAAGCTAATTTGTCTGTGTGAATATGCACACGCACGCATACATACACCCATGTGTACACACACACACACACACACACCCTGAGGTGGGTACTAACAGTATCTCCTTTTCATAGGTAAGAAGACTAAGGCTCAGGAAATTTCAGTAACTGGTGCAGAGTTAATGGTTAATGCAGGGCACAGACTCAAGTAATCTTTAGGAGAAAGCTTTAAACAAGCCCAGTTGTATTATCTGCTTGGCTAAGTGCAGTTATTTGAAAATGAACAAGAGGAGTATAGGGAAAAAAATGCTGTTGTTATTTCACTTAATTTGCTTCATAGACTCTCTAAGTCTAAACCCTGAGATAGGAATACTGATGGATAGCATTCCAGATGTCCTAGAAGCTTTTTTTTTTTTTTTTAATTGAAGTTTTTCTGAAAGGAGACAATGGGAGAACTTCCCTGGCAGTCCAGTGGTTAAGACTTGGCCTTGCAATGCAAGGGGTATGGGATAATCCCTGGTCGAGGAGTTAAGATCCTACATGCCACACAGTGTGACCTAAATAAACAAATAAAAGGCGGAAATGAGGATATGGTCATTGCCAGAGCCAGTGGGTTGCTAATGAGACAGTAGCGGGTACAAATCACAAGTAATTATGTGACTCTTCTTCCCCTACTCGATTAAAAAAAAAAAAAGTTTAAAAGCTTCCATCTTTCCCTGTGCAGTTTTTAAAAATATATTAGTTCCAATACATCAGAAACATATTTTCCCCTTCTGGAACTGACCACATTATCCTCCTACCCAGCTGGAATCACGCTAGGGAGAAAAATAAATGTTTGTCTCAATGGCATTTTCTTATTCAGCTAATTGATTTTTTTTAAATAACAATAATGCTTGAACATCCAGCCGCCTAATTACTAGCAGCTTTTTATTTGTACTATGATTAACTTCACAGCTGCCTTGCCCAGTGACAAGTGGTACCACAGAGACGTCAGCGGCAACTGTTAGCTTCTGAAAGGAGGAAGATGAAAAAGGCCTGCCCCCACCCTGCCCCACGCCAAGGTCAGCAAGGGCTTTAGGCTGATTTCAGCAGCGCAGGAGCCCGACTTCAAACAGGAGGAACCACATTTGGAACCATGTTGGGTGGAAGGGACCTTGGTGGGCACCTAGCTCAATCCTCTTCATTTACAGGTGAGGTGATCCAAGGTCCAGAGAGGTTAAGTGACTTATCTAGGATTACAAAGCTAGTCACCTCCAGGCTGGAAGTGAAGCCCAGGCCTCCTGATTCTTTAGCTATTTAAAAAAAAAAAATTAACTTGAAGCAAACATATGGCAAAGTGTACATATCATAACTATACAACTTGAATAATTATTGTTAAGTGAATACATTCATGCAACTGATGCTCACAACTCCGTCTCCAGACACTGGTGCTGAACTGAATTTGGAGACAGAATTTGGGGTGAAGTAGAAAAGAATACCTTTATTACTTTGCCTGGCAAAAGGGGAGCATTCAATTTAGATGACACCTGTCTTGTTCTCGAAACACTTGTTATCTAGGCTTCTGTAACATTGTGTTTGCCTGGTTTTCTTTTTACCCCACTGGCATTTTTTCCTTCTCCCTTGCTCTTATCTCCTCCTCTGAATGGTATAGATCCCAGGGTTCTGTGTTTGAACATCTCTCTTCTCTTCTTAGACACAGATGGTAAACACATCTATGTCTATGACTTACAAATAAGTATCTTCAGCCTAAAAATCTCCCCTGAACTCCAGATACAGCTAACCAATTGCTCACTTGATGCCTCCACTTGGATGTCTCACACAGCTGAGACAGAACTATGGATCCTTTCCTATCCCAAATCTGCTCCCCAGGGTGGCTGGCTCATTTTTGTAAATGGCACCATCATCTACCTAGCTGCTCAGGGTAAAACTTAGTCATCATGTTGAGTCATCTCTTTTCCTCAAAACTCACTTCTAATCCATTTGTATACCCTATTGCCTGTGCCTCCACAACGTATCCTAAATACAATGACCTTTCTCCATTTCCATCTCTGTTGTTCCAACCCCTGCTCACAGCCCCTCCAGTCCGGACCATTGCATGATCTTCTTGCAGGTAGGTCTTTCTTACTTCCCTTTTGCCTGCCTTTAGTCCCACCTTCACCCAGCAATAAGAATGCTGCTGCTAAGTCCCTTCAGTCGTGTCCGACTCTGTGCGACCCCATAGACGGCAGCCCACCAGGCTCCCCCGTCCCTGGGATTCTCCAGGCAAGAACACTGGAGTGGGTTGCCATTTCCTTCTCCAATGCAAGAAAGGGAAAAGTGAAAAGGAAGTCGCTCAGTCGTGTCCGACTCTTAGCGACCCCATGGACTGCAGCCCACCAGGCTCCTCTGTCCATGGGATTTTCCAGGCAAGAGTACTGGAGTGGGGTGCCATTGCCTTCTCCAGCAATAAGAATAATGACTTTAAAAGGTTAGTCAAGTCCTAGTAACACTCCCATGAGTTCTCATTGCTTCCAAAATAAAACCCAAACTCTCCCAAGGTCAACGGGTGTGACCCAGCTAGTCCCTTTCTGATCTTATCTCCCTCCATTTGTCCCATCACTAGGGACACTCCAACCACCCTCATCTTCTCTCCGTTCCCTGAACAGGTCAGTCTTATTCCTGTATGCTAAGTCATTTCAGTTGTGTCCGACTCTGTGTGACCCCACAGACGGAAGCCCACCAGGCTCCTCCATCCTTGGGATTCTCCAGGCAAGAACACTGGAGTGGGTTGCCATTTCCTTCTCCAATGCATGAAAGTGAAAAGTGAAAGTGAAGTCGCTCAGTAAGTATCCGACTCTTCATAACCCCATGGTCTACAGCGTACCAGGCTCCTCCGTTCATGGGATTTTCCAGGCAAGAGTACTCGAGTGGGTTGCCATTGCCTTCTCCGATTCCTGTATGAGGGCCTCTATATTTACTCTTCTTTCTGCTGGGAACATTCTTCCCTAGTCTTTGAACAGCAGCGTCTTCTTAACATTATAGCCTCAATTCAAATGTTATCTTCTCCTCCAAGAGATTTTCCCTGGCTATCCTCACTAAAAACAGCCTCTCCTGCCCTGATCCTATGTAATCTTCTTGATAACTCTCAGTTCAGTTCAGTCGCTCAGTCATGTCCGACTCTTTGCGACCCCATGAATTGCAGCACGCTAGGCCTCCCTGTTCATCACCAACTCCCGGAGTTCACGCAGACTCACGTCCATTGAGTCAGTGATGCCATCCAGCCATCTCATCCTGTCATCCCCTTCTCCTCCTGCCCCCAATCCCTCCCAGCATCAGAGTCTTTTCCAATACTCCATTTCCATCTCTGTTGTTCCAACCCCTGCTCACAGCCCCTCCAGTCCGGACCATTGCATGATCTTCTTGCAGGTAAGTCTTTCTTACTTCCCTTTTGCCTGCCTTTAGTCCCACCTTCACCCAGCAATAAGAATAATGATTTTAAAAGGGTAGTCAAGTCCTAGTAACACTCCCATGAGTTCTTATTGCTTCCAAAATAAAACCCAAACTCTCCCAAGGTCAACGGGTGTGGCCCAGCTAGACCCTTTCTGGTCTTATCTCCCTCCATTTGTCCCATCACTAGGGACACTCCAGCCACCCTCATCTTCTCTCCGTTCCCTGAACAGGTCAGTCTTATTACTGTATGCTAAGTCATTTCAGTTGTGTCCGACTCTGTGTGACCCCACAGACGACAGCCCACCAGGCTCCGCCATCCCTGGGATTCTCCAGGCAAGAACACTGGAGTGGGTTACCATTTCCTTCTCCAATGCGTGAAAGTGAATCTTCTCTCCGTTCCCTGAACAGGTCAGTCTTATTACTGTATGCTAAGTCATTTCAGTTGTGTCCGACTCTGTGTGACCCCACAGACGACAGCCCACCAGGCTCCGCCATCCCTGGGATTCTCCAGGCAAGAACACTGGAGTGGGTTACCATTTCCTTCTCCAATGCGTGAAAGTGAAGTCGCTCAGTAAGTATCTGACTCTTCATGACCCCATGGGCTACAGCGTACCAGGCTCCTCCGTTCATGGGATTTTCCAGGCAAGAGTACTCGAGTGGGTTGCCATTGCCTTCTCCGATTCCTGTATGAGGGCCTCTCTATTTACTCTTCTTTCTGCTGGGAGCATTCTCCCCTAGTCTTTGAACAGCAGCGTCTTCTAAACATTATAGCCTCAATTCAAATGTTATCTTCTCCTCCAAGAGACCTTCCCTGGCTTTCACTGAAAACAGCCTCTCCTGCCCTGATCCTACGTAATCTTCTTGATAACTCTCAGTTCAGTTCATGTCCGATTCTTTGCGACCCCATGAATCGCAGCACGCCAGGCCTCCCTGTCCATCACCAACTCCCGGAGTTCACTCAGACTCATGTCCATCGAGTCCGTCATGCCATCCAGCCATCTCATCCTCTGTCGTCCCCTTCTCCTCCTGCCCCCAATCCCTCCCAGCATCACAGTCTTTTCCAATGAGTCAACTCTTCTCATGAGGCGGCCAAAGTACTGGAGATTCAGCTTTAGCATCATTCCTTCCAAAGAAATCCCAGGGCTGATCTCTTTCAGAATGGACTAGTTGGATCTCCTTGCAGTCCAAGGGACTCTCAAGAGTCTTCTCCAACACCACANTTTTTAGTTCCTCTTCACTTTCTGCCATAAGGGTGGTGTCATCTGCATATCTGAGGTTATTGATATTTCTCCCGGCAATCTTGATTCCAGCTTGTGCTTCTTCCAGTCCAGTGTTTCTCATGATGTACTCTGCATATAAGTTAAATAAGCAGGGTGACAATATACAGGTTTGACGTACTCCTTTTCCTATTTGGAACCAGTCTGTTGTTCCATGTCCAGTTCTAATGGTTGCTTCCTGACCTGCATACAGGTTTCTCAAGGGGCAGGTCAGATGGTCTGGTATTTCCATATCTCTCAGAATTTTCCACAGTTTATTGTGGTCCACACAGTCAAATGCTTTGGCATAGTCAATAAAGCAGAAATAGATGTTTTTCTGGAACTCTCTTGCTTTTTCCATGATCCAGCGGATGTTGGCATCATCTGAGTAATTGCCGTTTAATCTCTCCCTCCATCTCTCTATTGGCTCTACTTTCCTCTGGATTGGTTCCATTTGTGGGAAAGTCCTCTCCATGCAGTGGCTTCTGCCAGCTCTGTGCTTACTTTCTACATTGTACATTTCTGCCAGCAGAAAGAGAACTGCCCCTTCCCAATATTTCCAGGGGCGGGGAGAAAAAAAAAAAACTCAGAATTGACTTTCATTGGTCCAACTTGGGTCACATGCCCTTCCTGAACTAATCACTGTGTCCAGAGGGAAGGAATATGTTAATTAGTCAAACCAAGTCACTCACCCAATCCTAGATCGGAGGATGTTTGGGAGTTGGCATCACCTGAGTCACATGGTTTGCCAGCCAGGGAGGAGTGGTTTCCCAAAAGAAACTGCAGTGCTATGAGATGCAAACTTGGTGGGGGGGAATAGATTTCCTTTACAATTGCCTTTCTGTTTCACAGAACTGACATTTTTGCCAGTTGCATAAGAACCTGTACGTTTAGAGCTTGAAAGTGAGAGTGTTAGTCACTTAGTTGTGTCCTGTGTACGACTCTTTGCATCCGCATGGACTGTAGCCTGCCAGGCTCCTCTGTCCATGGGATTCTCTAGGCAAGACTATTGGAGTGGGTTGCCATGTCCTTCTTGAGAGGATCTTCCTGACCCAGGGATCGAACCCAGTTCTCCCACATTGCAGACAGATTCTTGTCTGAGCCACCAAGGAAGCCCATTTAGAGATTAAGGATATAAAAGCTGCCATCTCACAGGACAGCTTGATGAGCTCATTGACTCACTGAACATTTACACGACCATCAGCTTATCACCAGGTCTATGTGACACCTCCTCCTATCCTGGTGCAGGTCATGCTTTGTCTGTCTCCTGTCTGTGAGCTGGTGCTGAGTTTAATTACTAAGACCTGATCTCAGGACCTTAATCAATGTCCTTGATTTATTTCTCTAGTGTCAGGGTTCAATGACACCTGCTACCTGAAGCCCTCATCTTCCTAGGTCTAGAGTGTTTACCTTTGCTTTGATGATTTAGTCGCTAAGTCATGTCTGATCCTAGCTACCTCATGGACTGTATCCCGCCAGGCTCCTCTGTCCATGGAATTTCCCAGGCAAGAATACTGGAGTGGGTTGCCATTTCCTTCTCCAGGCAATCTTCCTGACCCAGGGATCGAACCCAGGGCTCCTGTGCTGCAAGTGGTCTCCTGTACTGGAGGCAGATTCTCTACTGAGTGAGCCACCAGTGAAGCCCAGTAATGATTTTGTGCCTCAGTTCATTTTGCTAGACTGCTCCTTCCTACTCCTTCCTACTCTTCTGAATTTGCTTTCTTTCTTTTTTTTTTTCCAGAATATATTTGATGGGAGGGGAGTTGGAGGCAGTGGATTGGAGGTGGCATTTATCTTTTTTAATAGTTATTATTTTTCTGTTTAGCTGTGCTGGGTTTTAGCTGTGGCACACATGATCTCCCGTCTTTGTTGCAGTATACAGTTCTTTCAGTTGTGGCATGCGATCTTTTAGTTGCAGCATGTGGGATCTAGTGACCTGACCAGGGATCAAACCTGGGCCTCCTGCATTGAGACCGTGGAATCTCCGCCACTGGGCCATCAGAGAAGGATGAATTTGTTTTCTGATCAGCCGGCTGGGTCACTAGGCCTGCTGCTCACAAAGTCTGCCCTTTCTAGTCTTCAGGGATGGCTGCACTCACCCTCCCCAGCGTTTGCTACCCCAGAAAAGGAATGAGATCATCCTATCGCATACACAAATAATACATCTAAACTGGTCTATCCCACACTGAACCATCTCTAATGAGGGCCAGGCCCCAGTTTATCATGGCACTGGGGCTGCCCTGGTGGCTCAGTGGTAAAGAATCCGCCTGGCAAGGCAGGAGATGTGAGTTCAGTCCCTGGGGTGGGAAGATGTCCTGGAGGAGGCAGTGGCAAGCCACTCCAGTATTCTTGCCCGAGAAAGTCCCATGGTCAGAGGAGCCTGGCGGGCTGCAGTCCATGGGGTCACCAAAGGGTTGGGCATGAGTTAGCAGCTGAGCATGAGCCTGAAGGGCAGTCTCTAAGGGGAAGACATCCTCCCTTTGCCTGCGGTACACAGAGGGAAGACCTGGAGATGAACTGATCACTACCTGTGTGGTTACCTTTCACACACTCACAGATTGACACTCAGTAAGGCATTGGTTTTCCCTTCCCTAAATCCCATTCATTTATTAAGATCGTGATTTCCTAGCCCTTTCAGATGGTTTCTCCCCACTTGGTCCTCTGCAATTTCCTGTCTTATGCTCTGGAGCTGAGGTGTAGTAGTAAGAGCACTGAAGTTTTTTCTCTGAGTCACAGACTTGGGAACAAAGTATTCTTCTTGATGTCACTTGTCATTTCCTTTTTCTTTAGCATCAAAAAGTCACTCTGGTGGTCAGGTGAATTCCTGAGCAGTGACTCTTCAGGACAAGTGTTCCTCTTCTAACTCAGAGTGTTGAACCCAACTACTTAAAGAAGTGGAAACATAAAACTTGCTTCTGTAGAGAAGCTGCTAACCTGGTCCACAAATGCAGTTTTACTCCCACTAGAATACACAATCCATGAAGACTGGGGTTTTGTTAGGCTACTATGTCTCCAGTACTTGTATATATAGGCACTCATATGCATTCATTCATTCATTCAACAAATGCTTATTGACAATTTACTAAACAGGGCATTATGCCAGGTGATACTTGGGATCAAAGGAATAAACACAAGTATGTCTAGGAGGATAATTCAGCCACAATAACAGAACTGTTTTAAACAATTAGGCATTTATTGGTGCACATAAGCGGAAGTCCACATTGAGATCAACTCAGGTTTGTTTTGCTCAACATTAACGATCCAGGATTTTTCAGATTCATCCTAAACCTTCTTTCCCCCTTCTGGAAAAGGGGGAAGGGGGAGGGAGAGAGAGAAAGACCACAGGGTGGCTGCCATTAAAAAGATAATAACAGGAGTAAGAGTAAAGAGGAAGACCCTTCCCAGGAGTCTTTAGCACTCTTCTTGCTTCTCAGAGGCCATAACTCGGTCACACACCTGTTCCTGAACCATGGACTTAACTTCATAGACTGTTCAGCCCCTCACCTCACACTGAGGGTGGGGAGGACTTCCCCTGAAGCAAGCGGACTGTATTGGGGAGGGGCAGCCCTCTGACGTATAGAGGTTCTGTTGAAAAGCAAGGGAGTAGGAGCTAGGGGCTGAAGGTGGAGCTAAGAAGCAGCCATAGCATTCAAGTTGTAATTTATAATGAAAGTCTAGAGTTTAATAAAAAAAAAAACAAAAATGCCTGTCTACATATCTCTATTGAGAGCTTTGCTGGTGGCTCACACAGTAGAGTCTGCCTGCAATGCAGGAGAACTGGGTTTGATCCCTGGGTTGGGAAGATCTCCTAGAGAAGGAAATGGCAACCCACTTCAGTATCCTTCTCTGGAGAATCCCATGGACAGAAGAGCCTGGAGAGCACCAGTCCATGGGGTTGCAAAGAGTTGGACACGTTTGAGTGACTAACACTTCACATCACTTCAACACATTAGCTCATGTAATCCCTACAATAATGGCCAAGTGGTAGCTCTCATTCCAGGGGTAAATCAGAATCACCCAAGTAGTGAGCCTGATTCAGAAGGTGTGGTGTGAGACGGGGACATGTGTAATTCCTGAAAGCTGCACAGGTAATCCTGATGCCCAGCCAATGCTACACATCAGCACTGTAGGCAAAGCACCAGCACCCCCATAGGTGTGGGAGTAAGAATTCAGCGAAATCTCTACCCTGGAAATTGACTAAATGTCAATTGAGAGATTCTGATATATGTGCCAGAGGAGTTCAGGGGAGGAAAAGCTCCCTCTAAGCCAGTAAGTTGGGGAAGGTTACTGGGAGAGAGTGGGACCTCCAAAGATGAGTAAGACTTGAATAGAGAACCCAGGGAGCAATGTAGCCAGAAGGGCGCAGCATGAACCGGGGTGGAAGAAGATGGAACACTTGTCAAATTCATGTGTCACATTTGTCAGAGGACAGGCTAATCTCTGGTTTGTTGCCAAATTAGTACACGACAAAGGGAAGTTTTCACATTTTTAGAGTTTTCTCATTTTGAACCAATGATTGAAGAAAACTGAGGTTTGTTTCCAGAACTGAGTGAATCAGTGCTATCTGATACTCCTGATACTTTGCTGAAACTATTCCCCAAGCTTCCTCTTTGAACACAAAGGGGATTTTAAGAGGCAATGATTGGGGCTTTCACATACTTGTGTTTTAACAATCAGAATAATTGTGTGGAAAAACCCTATGAGATCACCTTTCTGCTCTACCGGAGCTGTGGTGGGAGACGAGGGAGGGGGTGGTACATAATGATCATCTCAGAGAAGCAGTCATTTCCATTCCTTCTCAAAGCTAACACACATAAACCCAATAAAATCCAGCCAGGCTGCAAAAGTGATTAGGAGAAAGATTAGACACAACCTGAAGAATATGGAGAACGTTTGTCAGTTGACTGGTAATTGGGTTACATTTAAAGATTCAAATAGTGACATATTCAGAATAGAGTTTCCTTTGTCAATGCCCAGGCAAGAGGCTTGGAGCTTTACTGATATCACGGAAGGTGAGTCACACAGCTGCTCAGCAGGACTTGGACAAATATCACCCACTCACTTTGATGGAAGCACCTTATGCATAGAAACATGAGGACAGATATTGATTAAAAAGACAACACGCTATCATTACTCACTGCTTTTAACAACTTATTTTCCTACTTTGGTACACCTTTGTTGTTTCTACTTCTGCTGCATCTAAATTGTGCTTTAGTGAAGCCTACAGGAGTCTCCCTCATACTAAAGGAGTTTCTCAGAAATAGAGCTTTGGCAACAGAGTTGCCATACGTGTCTTGGGCTGGATGCCCTTGAGGAATATTGCCTCTCCCAGGGTTAAGGGCTTTTTCTATGTTATTATTAAATGGATTCAGTGTGAGAACTCAGAGTAGGTCAAGAGGTATTTATAGGGTAGTCTTAATGTGGTGATTAGCTTCGGTAATGGGAAAAACAGAATATGTGTACACTTTTCAAATAGGGGTCATACTATAAACTTTGTAAGAGACTGGTTATTGTCTGGGAGCTCCCAGGAAGAGACCACCAGGCCACAAAGGGCAGGACTGGTATAAGCCAGTGAGGGCAGTGTAAGAGCTGGCTCACCTGACTCCAGCTCTGTACCCACCCCGCTTTGGAAGATAGAAGGTGGAGTGGCAGCAAGAGCAGGGATGTAGAGAGGGCAGCTCAGGCAGGGGTGGCACAGAGGCATCTCTTCAAAACTGATCACGACTCACACCTGTTCAGCGCGGTGAGCCAAATCTTTCCACAGGTTCCCTCTTTCGTGGTTCAAGTTGGTCTCTAAGTTCAGAGAATCACTTTCCTAGTGTCAGTTTTACAGTTTTCTCTTCATGGTGAATCTGAAATCAATAATGCTGATGAGCTGGAAATGACTACAAGCAAAATACTATGTTTTAAAGACATTTGGACCTTGTTTTGGCAGATGAGTTGCTTAAACCCAACCCATTCTAGATAGACCCATATGCTGCTGCTGCTAAGTCACTTCAGTCGTGTCCGGCTCTGTGTGACCCCATAGACAGCAGCCCACCAGGCTCCCCCATCCCTGGGATTCTCCAGGCAAGAACACTGAAGTGGGTTGCCATTTCCTTCTCCAATGCATGAAATGAAAAGTGAAAGGGAAGTCGCTCAGTCGTGTCTGACTCTTAGCGACCCCATCGACTACAGCCTACCAGGCTCCTCTGTCCATGGGATTTGCCAGGCAAGAGTACTGGAGTGGGGTGCCATTGCCTTCTCCAGACCCATAAGGGGGTCTACTCAATCTAGGTTAGAAGCAAAGACCCAAGGAATATGAATGATGGGCATGAATATTCTTCTTCCTCCTCTTCCCCAGTGTTTTCATGTTTCTGTTGGGTTATTTATCTGTTTTCTTAATGAAACACAGGATTTTTTTTTTTAAGTCATGTCTGACTCTTTGTGACCCCATGGACTGTATAGTCCATGGAATTCTGTAGGCCAGAATACTTGAGTGGGTAGCCTTTCCCTTCTCCAGGGGATACTCCCAACCCAGGGATTGAACCCATGTCTCCTGCATAGAAGGCAGGTTCTTAGCAGCTGAGCCACAAAGGAAGCAATACACAGGATTTTTTAAAAAATATTCTGCAAATATTTTCTTGTGACCTGCGGCTTGTCTTTAACTTTGTAATGCTACTTTTGGTTGTACGCATGATTTAAATTTTAATACAGTCATACTTTTTCAATCTTTTCAAGAATGAATCAACAGATTATTTTTAGGTGTATATGCTGGAGGAGGAAGTTAACAAAGAAAATTCTTGACAAATGACCTTTCTTTTCTCTGTAAAATAAATAGAATCAACTCTTAATAGATAGCTGCAGAGTCCTTAAGCTTCCTCCTTCAGCCAACATATGTGAACTGAGTCTACAACAGATGCCTAGACCAGGGAGTTGGCCAGGTTGGGGGCATGGAGGCAGGGGATGAGATGGGATTTCATACATGGAACTGCCTTGCTAGAGCTTATCATCAGAGGACTAATGTGTGTTAAGATTGTGTAGCTTTGATATTCTTCAGTAGAACCTCAGAGGAAGGAGAAATGTCGATAAGATTGAGTGAATGTATATGGACTGGATCTATCCGGGAAGATCATATGTCAGCTTTCTTGACTTCCTGATGGTGGTGGTGGTTTAGTCGTTCAGTCATGTCTGACTCTTTGTGACCCCGTGGACTGTAGCCCACCAGGCTCCTCTGTCCATGGAATTCTCCAGGCATGAATACTGGAGTGGGTTGTCATTTCCTTCTCCATAAACTAAGAATCGTAGAATCTCAGAACTGAAAGGAAAAATGGAAATGGAGGCTGGACAAAGTTAAGGTCTTCCTGCCACAGGCCTCACAGCTAGTGAGAGGCAGGATCCACACTAGAACTACACACCCTAGGTCCCAGGTGCTGTTTTACCTGCCAGTGAAGCAAGCTGTCATGTTTTCCTTTGATCATAAAACAGAGAAACGAGAGCAATGCCAAAGAAAAACAGAGTCAAATAAGACAGGGCATCAGTTACAACCAAAAAAAGCCCACGACCATTTACTCTGGGCTCGCAAACTGCTAGAAGCAGCTGTTATGTTCACATCAACTTGATTGTCTTATGAGGATACAGGAAATAGGTTATCTTTTTTTTTTTTTAGATGGGACAGATAAAGGTAAAGTGGCTTAACCTGGGCCACTTTACAAGTCACAGCAAAAATGAGAGTAAATAAACATGTGTTCTGTGTTCAGTATTTTTCTCTTCATAAACCATAAAATAAACGGCCACATATGTCTATAAACTGTAGTCACTTTCTCGTCTCAGTTGCATGAGTTTTGCTCTTTCACTTTCAGGTTAATTGGTTCTATTCACTCCGCCTGTGGAGCAAGCATCAAATTAGGCACTAACTCAGTAACACTGAAAACAACAACAAAAAAAGAGAGCTACATTGATTGCTCATAATCAAGCAATTACAGTCAGGTTTTTCCTACCTAGATACTTAGCAGCAAACACAAAAGTAAAAATCATTTTCAACTCCCTGCAAAGAGACACATCACTAATTAGGATCAATCAGAAGTTCCTCTCCATCAAGAAAATGCCTCAAAATATTAATTCTTTATATCTTACTGTGGTAATAACCATCGGAGAAGGCAATGGCACCCCACTCCAGTACTCTTGCCTGGAAAATCCCATGGATGGAGGAGCCTGGTGGGCTGGAGTCCATGGGGTCGCTAGGAGTCGGACACGACTGAGCGACTTCACTTTCACTTTTCATTTTCATGTGTTGGAGAAGGAAATGGCGGCCCACTCCAGTGTTCTTGCCTGGAGAATCCCAGGAACGGGGGAGCCTGGTGGGCTGCCGTCTCTGGGGTCGCACAGAGTCGGACACGACTGAAGTGACTTAGCAGCAGCAGTAATAACCATATGTGACAACTGATATTATGAGTCTATGTGTCAGAGAAATACCACAATGCTAATTACAAGAAATCTTTAGGATGTTCTGCAAAATCAAATATAATGTTCACTGCTATCAAAAGTTTGCTTTTGATATCAAACTCCACGTTTCTCAAGGAGACCGAATTCTACTAGTGCCAGGCTCACCTTGCCAAATGTAGACAATGCAAAGAACAAGATTAACCAATGCCCCTTAGACATGATGTCCTGTGTGTGTGCATGGTGAGCTACTTCTTTAATGTCCCTATGGAGTAGCCTGGCAGGCTCCTCTGGCTATAGGATTCTCCAGGCAAGAATACTGGAGCCGGTTGCCGTGCCCTCCTCCAGGGGATCTTCCTGATCCAGGGATTGCACTCCCGTCTCTTACATCTCCAACACTGGCAGGTGGTTTCTTTACCACTAGCGCCACCTGGGAAGCCTGAGGCCCAAGAGTTGCTCCATTCTAAACATCAAGAGCCCAGGGTGTTTGCTGCTGGATGCAAAACACTGAGGGAGCAGACATGGGAAACAAGGAGCTCTGTGAAAGCTGGGGAGCAGTCACCAAAGTCCCATCAGAACTGGGTTATTAAATGCATTTTTCCAGGCAGGAGAGTGGGAAAGGCATGTGACGTGAATCAGACACTAGAGGCAAAGCAGCAATGCATGAAAGGAAAGGGTAGGTTCCTACATGGCGAGTACGGTCCATGCTCAGGCTGAGAAGCATGCTGTGACCATACTGCCCATGGCCTTATATGCTAGGCTAACAAATGGGATGTTAACAAGCAGGTATGAGTATGTTTGGAAGATGCAGAAGGGTGGGCATGTGGAAGATCAATCTGGGAGCCAAGTGTGGAAGATGCATCTTGGGGAAGGATTACCAATCTTAGGCGACTGCCTCAGCCTAGGTGACAAATGATGACAGCTTGGTCTGCAGCACTGGCACGGAGAAGAAGAAATACACCCAAAAAGACACTGAGAGGGTAGAATTAATCAAATTACTATAAGGGTGGGGGGAGTGATTCCTTCTGCTGAAACTGGAAAAAAATAAGAAGGACATCAGCATCACAGAATACAAAAGAAGGCAAAGTCAGGCAAGATAGAAAATTTAAAAAACTTCTTCATAAATAGTTGATCATGTATTTTCTGCCTGCAAAAAGGCTATTTTCAGGACATATCATTTCCGTTCCGTTCAGTCGCTCAGTCGTGTCCGACTCTTTGCGACCCCATGGACTAGTAGCCTACCAGGCTCCTCCCTCCATGGGATTTTCCAGGCAAGAGTACTGGAGTGGGTTGCCATTTCCTTCTCCAGGGGATCTTCCCGACCCAGGGATCGAACCCGGGTCTCCCGCACTGGAGGCAGACGCTTTAACCTCTGAGCCACCAGGGACATATCATTTACTCCTCCTTAAAAAAAAAAACTTACCCTAAAGGCTTTTCTTTTTATAAAATTTGCCCTATTGGTTTTTGGTGTGCCAGAGTAAATGATCGCCAATCATGCCAAAAACTTTTGGAGCATCCTTCAACAACGGAAATCCTTAATCTTTGTACCTGAGATGCTTAAGCATGAGCAAGCTCTCCTACTGTGTGTGCACGCGCGCCACACACACACACACACACACACACACACACTAAGGCGGGGAGCATCTCTGCTTAATCTTTGTACCTGAGAGGCATAAGCATGAGCAAGCTCTCCTACTGTGTGTGCGCGCGCAGGCCACACACACACACACACGAAGGCGGGGAGCATCTCTGCAGGGTCATCCTAGCTCCAGAGCTCCTACAGGATTGTTTGATGCCTTTGTTGCAACTGTTTTGCAGCTCCTCCTTTCTCCCTCTGCCCCATCCTGCTCCCGTCACCTCTCACAGGTGATGTTCCCAAGGGTTCAGTTTCAGTTCAGTCGCTCAGTCGTGTCCGACTCTTTGCGATCCCATGAATCGCAGCACGCCAGGCCTTCCTGTACATCACCAACTCCCGGAGTTCACGCAAACTCACGTCCATCGAGTCCGCGATGCCATCCAGCCATCTCATCCTCTGTCGTCCCCTTTTCCTCCTGCCCTCAATCCCTCCCAGGTAGACCCCAGTAAACCTTCCGCACAGAAATCTGAGTTCTTTTCCCAGGGACCCTAACAAATGACCCCTATGAGGACCACAAAAAGCCCTTCATGATTACTAATCACAGAGAATGAAGGTGTCCCTCTAAAAGCATGTATTAAATGTTCTGAGTCTCGAACAACATGAGCCACACTTCCTACTTATATTCCAGCTTATATTCTAAAGCTGACAACAGAGAGATGTTGTAAACAGCACACAAGTGATCTAAAGGACTTTGGATATAAAGCTATTTTATTAAAAAATTATAGCAAGTACACATAAAACTGTGTATATTAAAACCAAGAACAGGAGTTGAGTACAGATGACTAGCAGGCCTTCATCACTTGGATGCTATAAACCATAGTTGCTGTTGTTCTTTTTGGGGGGGCTGTTTATTTTTCCCTTTCTCTTCCCCGACAAAGCTGTTAGGCAATGTTCTTTCACTAAGGCTCCATCATTGGGGGAGGAGGGGAGAAAATCGGATATCAAAAGATGCTTGTGTCCGAGACTTCCCTGGTAATCCAGTGGTTAAGACTATGGTTCCAAGGCAGGGGGCGTGGATTTGATTCCTGGTCTGGGGACTAAGATCTTTCACGCTCCAGGGCCAAAATGAAAAACCAACCAAACAAAAAGATATGTGTGTCCCTGCTGCCACCTAATGGTTCTCTGAGCATTACCATCTCCATTGTGCAGGGTTGTTGTTTTTTCTGACTGCTGACACTATACCAATAAAATGGCTAAATGTGACCATATCAAACTACAGACCACTGCTCTTACTGTGGCTAAATTCTGGGGCTCATTCTGGCTTCGGGAAAAAGTCATGCTGTCTCCTTTTTCCTCTTTACATCTGGGAATGTATACCCACCTACCGCCCATGGTTGTTTGGTCTAAGTATCCCTTTTTTTTTTTTTTAAATTGTTTTATTATCTACTGTGTGATTAAAGTGATGTGGACTGTATCAGGTTTTTCCTGCCTTTTTTGCGATAAGCTTTTTCTAAGATAGATAAATAAACAGGCAACATGAATCTGGGAGGGGGAAACACCCTGATAATAAGGGTGGCTTCAGGGGCTGTGATGCAGATGAATCCCATTAACTCTGGGTTTAAAAGACCATCTTAAGACCACTGATGGAGGCTATATATAAGAAAGCCAAACAGAACCAAAAAATTTTTAAAAGCTCCTGTCACCACATCAGAGGGCAAAGCCCACTGAACTCTCTCCTGCCTGTGGGGAAGTCAAAGCAATTCTTTCTCAAGTTTTCCTTCCTGACCTTCAAAGGGCTCCGGTGACTGCTTCTGCCTCCACTGCCCACACCTTTCTGCTAAACTTTGACCCATCCAGCTTTCTGTGACCTTCTGTTTCCAACAATCATATAAGCTTTTGAAATCTCGTATATTACTTCCGAGGTTGCTAAACTGCTGCTGGCTCCTAGATTTCCCCTCAACTATCCTGTCTGTTGCTTTTCCCCACCATCCCCCTTCAACACAGGCAACACACACCAAAACTATTCTAACTACTCTATTAACACTGTTTTCCATCTTTTGAAAATTTTGAAACACAATTCTTCAACCAAATCTGAAAGACTAGTACCATGAGCAGAAACATACATCCTCCACAATGACTATTCAATATTTTGCCATGTTTTAATTCTTTATCTGTCCATGTGTGTATGTGTGTGTATATACACAAAATTAATTTCCCAACGTTTTATATAATTTTTTGATGGAACTATTTGAAGGTAAGTCATAGATGTAATGGTAGCTGGTCCCTAATTACCTGAATAGGACATTCTCCTAAGTAACTTAATTCCACAGTAATAGAATGAACCATAATTCAGTATCAACTGATATCCAGTCTATAAAGAAATTTCCTAAAGTGTCCTCAAATATTCTTTTATAGCTTCATTTTTCCACACCAAAACCCAATCAAGATTTACTCACTGCATTTAATTATTACATCTTTTGTCTCATAATCTAGAGTAGTACTCCACTCTTCTTAATGACAGTCCTCTCTGAAGGATTTAGGCCAGTTTTTGTATGTTACAAATTCTGAATCTGATTCTACCATCATGGTCATTTTACTTGTTTTTCTCTCCCTGTATTTCCTATAAACTAGAATTTGGGTCAAAAGGCTTCATTATATTTAAGTTAAGCATCTTGGGCAAGGTTCCTTCATAGGTAACGCTGTTTACTTCAGTTCAGTTCAGTCGCTCAGTCATGTCTGACTCTGCGACTCCACAGACTGCAGCACGCCAGGCTTCCCTGTCCATCACCAACTCCTGGAGCTTTCTCAAACTCATGGCCATTGAGTCAGTGATGTCATTTAACCATCTCATCCTCTGTTGTCCCCTTCTCCTCATTCCGTCTATCTTACCCAGCCTCAGGGTCTTTTCAAATGAGTCAGTTCTTCGCATCAGGTGACCCAAGTATTGGAGTTTCAGCTTCTGCATCAGTCCTTCCAATGAACATTCAGGACTGATTTCCTTTACGATTGACTGGTTGGATCTCCTTGCAGTTGGATCTGCAGTGATTATGGAGCCCCCCAAAATAAAAGTCTGTCATTGTTTCCATTGTTTCCCCATCTATTTGCTGTGGTGAGACCGGATGCCATGATCATGGTTTTCTGAATGTTGAGGGTTTTTTTTTAATGTATTAATTAATTTATTTCTGGCTGAGCTGGGTCTTCATTGCTGTGCATGGGCTTTCTCTAGTTGTAGGAGTGGGGTCTACTCTCCAGTTGCGGTGGGAGGGCTTCTTTTGCTGCAGATCATGGGCTCTAGGTACAGGCTCAGTAGTTGTGGTACACGAGCTTTGTTGTCCTGCAGCATGTGGGATCTTCCCAGACCAGGGATGGAACCCATGTCCCCTGCATTGGCAGGCAGATTCTCAACCACTGGACTACCAGGGAAGTTCTGAATGTTGAGTTTTAGCCCAACTTTTTCACTCTCCTCTTTCACTTTCATCAAGAGCTCTTCAGTTCCTCTTTGCTTTCTGCCATAAGGGTGGTGTCATCTGCATATCTGAGGTTATTGATAATTCTCTTGGTAATCTTGATTCCAGCTTGTGCTTCATCCAGCTTGGCATTTCGCATGATGTACTCTGCCTATAAGTTAAATAACCAGGGTGACAATATACAGCCTTGATGTACTCCCTTCCCAATTTGGAACCAGTCCATTGTTCCATGTCTGGTTTGAAATGTTGCTTCTTGACCTGCATACAGATTTCTCAGGAGGCAGCTAGGGTGGTTTGGTATTCCCATCTCTCTCAGAATTTTCCACAGTTTGTTGTGATCCACACAGTGAAAGGCTTTGGCACAGTCAATAAAGCAGAAGTAGATATTTTTCTGGAGCTCTCTTGCTTTTCCCATGATTCAACAGATGTTGACAATTTGATCTCTGGCTCCTCTGCCTTTTCTAAATCCAGCTTGAACATCTGGAAGTTCTCGGTTCACGTACTGTTGAAGCCTGGCTTCAAGAATTTTGAGCGTTACTTTGCTGGTGGGTGAGATGAATACAATTGTGCAGTAGTTTGAACATTCTTTGCCATTGCCTTTCTTTGGGATTGGAATGAAAACTGATCTTTTCCAGTCCTGTGTCCAATGCCAAGTTATCCAAATTTGCTGGCATACTGAGTACAGCACTTTCACAGCATCATCTTTTAGGACTTGAAATAGCTCAAGTGGTTGGGACATAGACTTGGATTATGGTGATATTGAATGGTTTGCCTTGGAAATGAACAGAGATCATTCTGTCATTTTTGAGACTGCACTCAAGTACTGCATTTTGGACTCTTATTGACTATGAGGGCAACTCCTTTTCTTCTAAGGGATTCTTGCCCACAGTGAAGGTGAAGGTGAAGGTGAAGTCGCTCAGTCGTGTCCGACTCTTTGCGACCCCATGGACTGTAACCTACTAGGCTTCTCCGTCCGTGGGATTCTCCAGGCAGGAATACTGGAGTGGATTGCCATTTCCTTCTCCAGGGGATCTTCCTGACCCAGGGATCGAACCTGGGTCTCCCGCATTGGAGGCAGACTCTTTAACCTCTGAGCCACCAGGGAAGCCCCCTTGCCCACAGTAGTAGATATAATTGTCATTTAATTAAATTTGCCCATTCCAGTCCATTTTAGTTCACTGATTCCTAAAATGTCGATGTTCACTCTTGCCATCTCCTGTTTGACCACTTCCAATTTTCCTTGATTCATGAACCTAACATTCCAGGTTCCTATGCAATATTGTTCTTTACAGCATCAGACTTTACTTCCAACATCGTCACATCCACAGCTGGGTGTTGTTTTCGCTTTGGCTCCGTCTCTTCATTCTTCATTTTTCTGGAGTTATTTCTTCACTGATCTCCAGTAGCATACTGGGCACCTACTGGCCCGGGGCGTTCATTTTTCAGTATCGTATATTTTTACCTTTTCATACTGTTCATGGGGTTCTCAAGGCAAGAATACTGAAGTGGTTTGCCATTCCCTTCTCAGTGGCCATTCCCTTCTCCAGTGCCCCAACCACTAATGCCAAAGAAGCTGAAGTTGAATGGTTCTATGACGACCTACAAGACCTTCTAGAACTAACACCGAAAAACGATGTCCTTTTCATCATAGGGAACTGGAATGCAAAAGTAGGAAATCAAGAGATACTTGAAGTAACAGGCAAGTTTGGCATTGGAGTACAAAATGAAGCAGGGCAATGGCTAACAAGAGTTTTGCCAAGAGAAGGCACTAGACATAGCAAACGCCCTCTTCCAACAACACAAGAGATGACTCTACACATAGACATCACCAGATAGTCAATACTGAAATCAGAATGATTATATTATCTGTAGCCAAAGATGGAGAAGCTCTATACAGTCAGTAAAAACAAGATGGGGAACTGACTGTGGCCCAGATCATGAACTCTTTATTGCCAAATTCAGACTTAAATAGAAAAAACTAGGGAAAACCACTAGACCATTCAGGTATGACCTAAATCAAATCCCTTACGATGATACAGTGGAAGTGACAGATTCAAGGGATTAGATCTGATAGACAGAGTGCCTGAAGAACTATGGACAGAGGTTTGTAACGCTGTACAGGAAGGAGGCAGTGATCAAGACCATCCTCAAGAAAAATATATGCAAAAAGGCAAAATGGTTGTCTGAAGAGGCTTTACAAATAGCTGAGAAAAGAAGAGATGCTGAAGGCAAAGGAGAAAAGGAAAGATATCCATCTGAATATATCTTCTTTCCAAAGAATAGCAAGGAGTGATATGAAAGCCTTTCTCAGTGATCAATGCAAAGAAATAGAGGAGAAACCATAGAATGGGAAAGACTAGAGATCTCTTCAAGAAAATTAGAGATACCAAGGGAACATTTCAAGCAAAGATGGGCTCAATAAAGGACAGAAATGGCTTGCACCTAATAGAAGCAGAAGACATTAAAAAGAGGTGACAAGAATAACTACAGAAGAACTACACAAAAAAAGATCTTCATGACCCAGATAACCACGATGGGATGATCACTCACCTAGAGCCAGACATCCTAGAGTGCAAAGTCAAGTGGGCCTTAGGAAGCATCACTATGAACAAAGTTAGTGAAGGTGATGGAAATCCAGTTGAGCTATTTCAAATCCTAAAAGATGATGCTGTGAAAGTGCTATACTCAATATGTCAGCAAATTTGGACAACTCAGCATTGGACACAGGACTGGAAAAGGTCAGTTTTCATTCCAATCCCAAAGAAGGGCAATGCCAGAGAATGCTCAAACTACTACACAATTGCATTCATCGCACATGCTAGCAAAGTAATGCTCAAAACTCCCCAAGCCAAGCTTCAATAGCACATGAACCTAGAACTTACAGATATTCAAGCTGGATTTAGAAAAGGCAGAGGAACCAGAGATCAAATTGCCAACACCTACTGGATCATTGAAAAAGCAAGAGAGTTCTAGAGAAACATCTACTTCTGCTTTATTGACTATGCCAAAGCCTTTGACTGTGTGTATCACAACAAACTGTGGAAAATTCTTAAAGAGATCAGAATACCAGACCACCTGACCAGCCTCCTGAGAAATCTCCTGAGAAGCAACAGTTAGAACTGGACATGGAACAACAGACTGGTTCCAAATCAGGAAAGGAGTATGTCAAGGCTGTATATTGTCACCCTGGTTATTTAACTTATATGCAGAGTACATCATGAGAAATGCTGGACTGGATGAAGCACAAACTGGGATCAAGATTGCTAGGAGAAATATCAATAACCTCAGACATGCAGATGACACCACCCTTATGGCAGAAAGTGAAGAAGAACTAAAGAGCCTCTTGATAAAAGTGAATGAGGAGAGTAAAAAAGTTGGCTTAAAATTCAACATTCAGAAAACGAAGATCATGGCATCTGGTCCCATCACTTCATGGGAAATAGATGGGGAAACAGTGGAAACAGTGTCGGACTTTATTTTTGGGGTCTCCAAAATCACTGCAGATGGTGACTGCAGCCATAAAATTAAAAGATGCTTGCTCTTTAGAAGAAAAGTTATGACCAACCTAGCCAGCATATTAAAAAGCAGAGACATTATTTTGCCAACAAAGGTCCATCTAGTCAAAGCTATGGTTTTTCCAGTAGTCACGTATGGATGTGGAGTTGGAGTATAAAGAAAGCTGAGGGCCGAAGAATTGATGCTTTTGAACTGTGGTGTTGGAGAAGACTCCTGAGAGTCCCTTGGACAGAAAGGAGATCCAACTAGTCCATCTTAAAGGCTATCAGTCCTGAATATTCCCTGGAAGGACTGATGCTGAAGCTGAAACTCCAAAACTTCAGCCACCTGATGCAAAGAACTGACTCATTTGAAAAGACCCTGATGCTGGGAAAGATTGAAGGTAGGAGAAGGGGATGACAGAGGATCAGATTGTTAGATGGTATCACCGAGTCAATGGAAATGAGTTTGAGTAAACTCCGGGAGTTGGTGATGGACATGGAGGTCTGGCATGCTGCAGTCCATGAGGTTGCAAAGAGTCCAACACAGCTTAGTGACTGAACTGAACTTACTGGATGATTTGATAATTGATCATAGTCATTATTCTTTTAATGTCAAGACTGACTCATCTTTGGCCAATGCAGTCCCCTCAAGCTGGGTTCTGTTAGTTTTTGACTTGATCCTAAGAGTTTTGGGGCACTTCCTTGTTTTCTGGCAAGATGTTCCAGGCTCATGTTTGTACTGTTGTACTTTTCTGGCCTGAGACCCTAACTCCATCATTTCTCCAAGAAATACTGTTTCTTTCATGGCGAATGGTATTTAGATATCAAGATATGAGCACACTCCACTAGGGTAACATTGCTTCTAAGATATATAAATATATATTCAAAATTCAAATTTAACACCTGAGGACTTTTCACAAAAAATTTCTTTTATTTAATATTTGTTCCCTCTTATTAGAGTTTTAACTAACAAAACTACTATTCACTTTATCTAGAGTAAACATAAAAGTTTTTCAATTATCTTACCTTACCAATACTACTATTAGCAATAAATCTGTGATGTTTGATACTTTTTTTGGTTCTGTTCTTTTTACCCTCAGAACATATTCTTCAGAAAATAGGAGTACAGTTAAACATCACTTTCAAATAGATCTGAAGAACTTTGATGACTCCGTTATTTCTGATCCTTTTAAAGGCTTAGACTATCATCTTTTCAAACTGAACGAGTCCTTGTTTTCTGTTTTTAGTGGCATGCTTTCTATTCTCTGGTGAAATACAGAATGGCTGAAAATGTACATCCTAAGACTAGGAAGACAATGCAGATTTCACTGAACAAATCAGGATTGCTATGACAGGTGAGCAACTGTATTCATCAGCAAGGTTGTTTACCCATCAAACTTAAATGGATAATACCACCTAAGAGTCATCCCAGGATATGTTCTGAATGCACTGTACCCCCCAAAATACTCAATAGGCAGAAAATGCCAGTAGCTTGCCCTGCAACAAATCCCCATGTAAACATTCAAAACACCTCTTATGATTAAAAAGGGCAAAGGGTATAGTTATTATTACTATGCACACATCTCTCATCACATTAGGCATCTGTATAGATAGCAAAAATGTAGGAAAATTTGGGGCTACTTCAGTGAAGGGATATAACAAAAGCTAAGCTAAAGAATGCAACCTCCCATTTAACCAACATGTATAAATGTATGAATTTAGTGCATAGTTTTATGCGCTGCAAAGAGTTAGTGCATTCCAAAGGTATGGCTATGCTTTAATTTTCTTTAGGAGTGAAAGGAAATAGCTGTGGCATCTTTAAATTTTATTTACTTACTGAGTTCAAGAAAATAAATACCAGGTTTAAAGAACTAAACGTTTTTGATACTGTTCTTTTTGAAAAATAAACATGATTAAATTTTGAGTCAATGTTTTAAGAAAAATCTGACACTGAAAGAGGATTTTGACACTTCAAAGGAGGTGGTAAGTCAGAACACCTATTTGAAGTAGCAGGCTTAGTCAAAGCTTATACTTGCTTCAGTTTTGTCTTTAAAAACACACCAAATCATAGTGAAAAATAAATTAATACATGTAGAGTTTATAATGCTGCCTGGCACACACAACTGTTCTCTCTTTGTGAGAACTAATAACATTCAATATAACTTTTCTTTCCAAATATACTCTATGCTGCACAGGAAAGATTAAAAGCAATCTTAAAAACAAAAACTTTACTGGAGCTTATACATATTTTCCTATTCCCTGATCTAGGGCGTTCATGAAGAGTTCTTATGTGACAAACTTACACAGTTGTAAAGTTTATTTTCAAGGAAGATCTTCCTGGCATTAGTTCTTAAAATATACAATTAAAATAAGAGCAACTGTCAAAAACTACATCGTGTTTTTCACATATTTTTAATAAAGTGCATCCCCTCTGGTTTGTTTTCCCTCTTCATTCCAGCTACACGTGGCTGCCCTCTGCAGCAGTTTCAGTTCTTACTGTGGCAGTTGACTGCCACAAACCTGACCTGGTTTCATCTCTACAGGTTCTCTGACTCAATGAGGGATGTGTGTGTTTGTACAAAACAGGGAACTTTCTTTCCTGGCATTCATAGAGCCTCTTCATGTCTCAGGTCTTTTTAGTTGTTTTTTTTTAATTGGAGAAAATTACATGCATATGGGGGAAAGATTAAAAGTAGGAAGGATAATCAGTGAAAACATTTGGGTTCCACTCCAAATCTCTAGATAGATTTGTATATCTGCCCCTAAATAGTATATATTATTACACTTAATACACATCTCTTTTTAAACATTAAGTGCTTATACAATCTGCTTATATTCAAGATTATAACTTGGAGACTGTTCCCTTGCGGGTGGCATTAACCTATATAACTTAATTAAAACCAGTAAGTGCTTATAAAAGTTTTTTTCTTAATGGTACTAAAGGCCTTTGTTTACAACGGTAAACGGAAAAGGGGAGGATACACAGCTCCTGCTCCTGGGGCGGTCTACAGCCTGGTTAACCGCCCTCGAAAAGTCAAAATAGGTTTTAAATAATCTAACCTACTGTCCAATAGGTTCTGCCACAATCTAATCAGCTTTCTGTTGCCATTAAGACTTTTACTATTCTATTAATATGAAGCAGTGGTTCTCACACTCGAGCGGACATTGGTATCCCCTAGAAGGCTTACTGAAACAGGTGGCTGCGCCCATCTTCAACGTTTCTGATTCAAAGGTCTGAGGTGGGTGTTGAAAGTATGTATTTATAGTGCATTATTTTTGCAATAAATTATAAATTACTGTAAAAAATAAATACCAGGCAATGCTGATGGTGCTGGGACCAAATTCTGAGAACCAGCCCCTAGGAAGAATACTGTATTAAACCCGGTTTTTTCCACCACCCAGCACCCTGGGAACCTCAGGATTCGCCGGACTGAGCCCGCACCTAAAATAACAAACCGACTCCCCATTCCGAGCCGGAACTAAGAGAAAACGAACCTACATCCGGCGCCTGGCGCATCCCAGTACGTCATTTCCTACCTATGAGACCCGCCCTTTCCCCCTCTCCCCCCACTCCCCCTCCCTCACCCCGCCGCGGTCCACTTCACGTCCCTGACGTGATCAAGGACCGGCAGCCTAGAGGGCGCTAGGAATCACGTGAATCGAGAGACATCTCACGAGGATTTTTAACCTCTCGCGAGACTTCACCCGCCTTTTCTATACCTCCTTCCAGTCCCCGGCTCTAGTCCTCTCTAGTTCACTCCCTGTGGAGACCCGAGTTTCTACCCCGGGTTAACTAGTTGTCGACGCGGACTGTTTTGTTGCTGCTGCTGTTGCTGCCACCGCTGGGCTCATTTGCCCCCTACCCCTTCCCGCCGCCACTCTCCCAACCCCACACAAGGTAACGCAGTGAGGGAGACAGTGAGGCCTCGCTGGGCCTCGACCTCTCACGAGTTGAACCGGAGGCCAGAGGCCGAGGCCGCGGTGGAGACGCCCGGGCGCCGGCCTCCTCTTCCACGCAGAGTTGAGCCCGAGCGTCCCTGAACGGGGTTGGGCTGGTCGCGGGAGGCATGTTAAGGACGCCCTCGGCCCTTCTGTGCGGAGCCTGTTTGCGGGTGGGGCCCCGGCTCCTGGGGCCTCGGCTCCGTTCTTGTTTTCGGTTTCCTTGGAAGTTGTTGGAATTTCGAGGTCTGAAATGGTCCAGCTAGTTGTGGCGGGCTTTGAGGTGTAGGGTGACTGAAGGGGAGCAGCCTGGCTTGCACCAACCCTTTTGAAGTACTTCCAGGTTCCGGGCTGTGGTTGGCCGGGATTTGTTACACAGACGGGTCTCAGAAACCCTGTACGTTTGCTAATAAAGCGAGAAAGAATTCTCTCCGGTCTTATTTTCAGGAGAAGTACGAGCTGGATTTGGTGAAAGGCCCGTACTTTAGATTGCCTAAATTGGAGAGCATCTGTGATGTTTTTTTTACTGCTGAAAAATGCATTGGCAGTATTTAAGTGACTGGGTGAAAATATTTTTGCACTGTGGAGAAGTTTCTAAACACACACATTATAGCTCTTCTGGAGAAAGTCATTTGTGTATTTAATCCAAAAGCCATTTATATTTGGCTTTTGAAGTACTTTTTAGCCCTTAAAAATCGGAAGCCTCAACTCTTTCAACAGTTTAGTGCCTTCTATTTTATTTTTTGGTGATGATATAACAGTCCTGTTCCTTGAGCCTAACACAATGTCTCTTCCCTGTTAATAGTTTAAAGAAAATTAGAAATCATTCTCCCTTTTCCTCTTATCTCGTTTTCTGTTTCTATATGGAATATATCTTACATGTTTATAATCTTCAGAACACTTGAAGTTTGTGGTTTGGCGCACAGCTTTTCTCTGAACTGAAAGTAAAGGTAGTAATAAATTATGCTGCAGTGAATTATAAGGAGTTGGGAACAAAATTGGTAAGGGTTAATTCAGGCCGACAGGAAAAAAATGTTTTTTTATGTTTTGTTTTGTTTTTTTTGGTTCTGTTTTCATGTCTTTACTCTTTATTTTCACCAGATGTCAGAGGATCTAGCAAAGCAGCTGGCAAGCTACAAAGCTCAACTCCAGCAAGTTGAGGCTGCGCTGTCTGGAAATGGAGAAAATGAAGATTTACTAAAATTAAAGAAAGATTTACAAGTAAGTATGGGGCAATACATAATAGCTTCATTGCTTGAAAAGAGTATTTCTGTGGCTTGTAAGTGGCTTATTGCCTAGAATCTATGAGTACCCATAATACCTTTGGAGGTAGTGTTTCTCCCCTTCACACCCCTTGTGTGTACATGTGTGCACCCACAGAGGCATACATGGCTTCTAAGAGAAGGGTTGCTTCCTCAGTTTGTGTACATCAAAACAGTTGAAACATTGTTCTTTGTTGTGTCATCCTTATATGCTCTTATAATTTTTAAAAGTAAGAGTTAATTTTATGTCACTATCACTCTAGAAAAAGAGGTACATATAACTTGACAGTGGATAACATTTCTGTTTTTAAAGACTTGGAAAAGGAATTTTACTTCAAAGGGTAACTAAAATTAAAGGAGGAAAATATAGCTTAATCAGATTTTATCAGATTCTTTTCAATGCCACAAGATTTCTTTGAAAATGAAATAGAGCACCCATGCCAGAGATCCTGTGTGTGTGTGTAAGTGTAACAAAGCTAGCTCTAGTGCCTGTGTCGAAAACACATTATAAAAATACCTAAAGAGATGTTTGTTTTCTGCATAAATGTTACATAATGTTTGAACTTAAGGCTAGGTCTTATATGTAATTATTGACACTTATTAGCAACTTGGCACCCCACTCCAGTACTCTTGCCTGGAAAATCCCATGGACAGAGGAGCCTGGTGGGCTGCAGTCGATGGGGTCGCTGAGTCGGATATGATTCAGTGACTTCACTTTGACTTTTCACTTTCATGCATTGGAGAAGGAAATGGCAACCCACTCCAGTATTCTTGGCCTGGAGAATCCCAGGGACAGGGGAGCCTGGTGGGCTGCCATCTATGGGGTCACACAGAGTCGGACACAACTGAAGTGACTTAGCAGCAGCAGCAGCAACTTGAAATTAAACCAAATCTATGTAAAAAGGCGATCTGAATTTAATGTGTTCCTTTTGTCCTAGAAGAGCAGTAAGTATGAAACCGGCTTTTTAAAACTTCTCTGGGGTTTCAAGACAAACATAAAGCCATAGAAGTAAATATCTATTATTTCTCACAACCCTAGGTTGATTAATATAAACACCATATATAATATTTGTAAATATCTATGGCTTTTCACCTAATTCTGAATCTGATTTTTTGGAAAGTTTTAAAAGATGTTTTGATTAGATGACTTACCATCACTGATTCAAAACAACTCGAATCATCTTCATACTACATATCATTTTTCTCTGTTTATATTAGCCACTTGCCAATTAAAATGATCAATATTTTAGGGATAGTAGAACTGCAAACAAACAAAACTTATTTGAAATGGGGTCCAGATTCACAATTCTAAAAGATTACCTGGGCATAATTTAAATGAGTTGAATATTTTTAGGTTCAATTTTTGGATTTAGGATAGATATGCATGAAGTTCCAGTAGTATGTTATTAAAAAAAAAAAGAGAAACAGAAACCAAAGCCTCTCTTCAGTATGTAGAAGTCAGGCCAGTGGATTTCAGGGAGCTAGTCAGTAAGAAAAAGATGCTTTGGGAACAGTTTCTCCCATCTCAGGCCAACTTTCTGCTTGTCTTAGAGAGCCTGACCTACCCCCATCTCTCTCTCTCTGCTTGTCTTAGAGAGCCTGACCTACCCCCATCTCTCTCTCTCTGCTTGTCTTAGAGAGCCTGACCTACCCCCATATCTCTCTCTCTCTCTCTCTCTCTCTCTCTCAACCAACTTAAAAGCAGTCCTTTTTTCCTTTGAAGAAAGTGAAACATTGTGTCAATGTTACATACATTGCTTCCTGCATTTAATTGGCAGTAAGAGGGAGGGATATATGTGGAACTGGTGGAGCAGGGAGTTGGGAGTGAAAACAGCATTATTATGAGTCTTGGTATTTTAGTGTTTCTGGAATATATTTCAGAGTCTGGGCAGAATTGTGTTAGGACATGATCTATAGTGGAAGTACTATAGGGAGGGAGACCATTGTTGTAGGCATTGTAGTAACCAGGTAAATGGCTTACTTAGGGTTCAGTTAATACTGACCTGGAGGTCGTTCTGTACAATATTCTTTTTTAAATAAGCATTTTGAAAAACATTGTCCAATCGAACTTTCTGTAGCAATGGAAGTATTCTGTATCTGCTGTGCAATATTATAGCTGCTAGGTACATGGGGCTATCAAATACTTGGAATAAGACTAGATGGCTGAAAAACTGAATTTTTAATTTTATTTAAGTAACCATATGTGGCTACCATATCAGATGGCACAGATTTAGAAGTGAACGTTCTAACACTTCAGTTAGCAATAACAGAGAACGTTTTTCCCGACCAATCTTGACCTCAAATTCTTTTCCTCTCATGGAAAAAAGGCATTCATTTTGGTTACTAGATACCGGTTTGTTTTTGAACTGAAAACTACTCAAAGATGGAACACATCGTTTAATATTAGATAAAATTCTGAAAAATATTTTGCTATCTGCTTCTATCTAGTAATTGTTATCTCCATTGACTATAGCTACAGTTTCTATTTTGTCATAGGTTTTTGTTTTTTAAAAAATCCTTTTCCTTCCTTGCTTTCTGGGATATGCCTTGTGCCATTGGTATTTAATTCTATCTTTTATATTTGCTGAAAAGTCTTCTCAGACTGATGACCGAGTTTGTAGTCTCCTTTATTTTTTTGTGTTCCCTTTATGGAATATCCTTACTCTAGTTAAGAATTTGTTTGCACTTTCATTTATGCAGAATCCTTTTTCTGCATTTTTTCCAGTGACTTTCATTCTGCCAGTAAGACTTCTATGTTTATCTCTTAACACACTGTCTTTCGTATAAAGTTACTCAATAGGGAGCAAATCAGTCTTCTGAAATCCTAATTTGTTTTCTTTTTTCACTTTAAAGAAGTGAGTTTACTAAAATCCAGGCTAGCTAGTTGACTAGCTCCCCAGACAGTCTGTGATAATCACAAAAATAGTCAATTTATTAGGCTGTTTTGCTGAATAAACTGGTTCTAAAGGAGGCAGGGGTCAAGTCACTTGTCTCATATATTACAGTGGCTCTCTGCATCCCCGAAACGCCTTCCTTCAGTAAGCAGAGTGCTTGAGTGCACCCCCTTTGACCTGCTGATATGTAGATCACAACATCTGATGCTTCCTGGAATTGCCGATAACTGTAACTGCTGCCCATCTGTCAATGAAGGAGCAGTTTCAGAACTCAGACTTGGGGGAGGAAAAGTAATTAATGGTATGTACCTTTAAGAACTCCCTCATACATGAAATCATATTTATAATACTTTGGTCCATATGCACATGTGAATTAAAAAAAAGACATTTAGAAGGGTCTTCATAATTGTTGGGAGGGGTATGTACAACATGGCAAAGTGAAAAGACAGCTAGAAATAAATGCTCTGGATTTTTTAAAGTGTCTTTTCCGTGCAGAGTCTTGGAAATTATAACTGCACAGCTTTTCAGGACCCTTCTCTTTGGTGAAAATTTATTTTCTTATGAAAACATAGTGGCAAGATGTTTTATTCGAAGAGAAGTAGAGTTCTAAATATTGAGATCTAAAAACACAGACTTCATGTTTGTGCATTAGCAGTCCAATGATCCCTAGTTAAATGGATTTAATGATAGGAATTGCATAGGCTTTTGAGTCAGACTTACTGGATTACATTCCTAGTGCTAAAAGTGGTTAATTAAAAACAAGACTGGATAATTTACTCTCCTTCTTTGTATAGTACATCATCTGTTTATTTGGACATCCCTTGCTTATTTGCGAAGGATTGTCTAATTAAAAGGTATTTGAATGGCTATTTGGCACCTAATAAAATTTCATTAAAGATATTAATCTACTGAATTTTTAACTTAAATCTGAATCTTCTAGTATTTTCATCGTAAAATTTTTTTGTTCATAAAACTGATCTTTCTCCAAGGGCTTTAATAATCCCCCCCCCCTTTTTTTTTTTTGTCCTTAAGGCTCAAATATAAGTTTTTAAGAACTAGCTGGGAAGATTTAAAATCTTTAGGAGAGAAGTAATATTTCACTTTCTTGGCTATTATTAAACCTCAGTGGGAGCCAGGAGAAACTGAATACAGAGTGTAACTTCATTCATTTTTCTCCCAAAACATACAGTGTGATGTTTAAGGTATTTTATATGCAACAGCAAAGGATGAGTCTTCATCAGAGTAAAAATATAGCAGACTGGTAGCAAAATCTATCAATTTGTTTTTATTAAGTTTTTTAATCAACCCTACCAAACACCTTTGAATGAAGTCAGTAAGTGTAAGCGGAGAAGGCAACAGCAACCCACTCCAGTAATTTTTTTTTTTTTGTCCTTAAGGCTCAAATATAAGTTTTTAAGAACTAGCTGGGAAGATTTAAAATCTTTAGGAGAGAAGTAATATTTCACTTTCTTGGCTATTATTAAACCTCAGTGGGAGCCAGGAGAAACTGAATACAGAGTGTAACTTCATTCATTTTTCTCCCAAAACATACAGTGTGATGTTTAAGGTATTTTATATGCAACAGCAAAGGATGAGTCTTCATCAGAGTAAAAATATAGCAGACTGGTAGCAAAATCTATCAATTTGTTTTTATTAAGTTTTTTAATCAACCCTACCAAACACCTTTGAATGAAGTCAGTAAGTGTAAGCGGAGAAGGCAACAGCAACCCACTCCAGTACTCTTGCCTGGAAAATCCCATGTACGGAGGAGCTTGGTAGGCTGCAGTCCATGGGGTCGCTAAGAGTCGGACATGACTGAGCGACTTCACTTTCACTTTTCACTTTCATGCATTGGAGAAGGAAATGGCAACCCACTCCAGTGTTCTTGCCTGGAGAATCCCAGGGATGGGGGAGCCTGGTGGGCTGCCATCTATGGGGTCGCACAGAGTCGGACATGACTGAAGCAACTTAGCAGCAGCAGTAAGTGTAAGCCTAAGTTAGAAAACGTATTTGTCACACAGAAAGGCTTTGCCTACCTGTGTGTTATATTTATTTTACTTTTTCCTTTTAGTTGAAGCTGTGCTAATGTGTTTAACATTATAGTATTGGGATATTTTAAATCTGACTTGGTAATTTACTTACCCAGATGGGGTAAGTATTATAATAAATGACTAGAAAAACTACTGTTTTTTTATACATGCCTGTAGTATTTTAGTAGAAATACATATGAGCAGGATCATTTTTATTACTAATAATGCTCCTTCAAGTTTTGGGGGGCTTATTTTTTTTTTCAGGGAGAGCATCCCTGTTGGCTAGGCAGTTAGTACTACTGCCAAGCAATGCCCTGTAAAAAGCTCATTGGAATTAAATCCATGTGACAGTGATAATGAGATGAAAGGGATCTTGAATCTAGTTCAGTGCCTTAGAGTTGACTGTTTCTCACCTTTAGAGAGATCTCTTTAGCTAAAATAGGTGCTGAAAAATAATGTACAGTGTAAATTCAAGTTCACTGTATTTCTGTTAGTATTAGAGGTTAATTAAATTGAAAGGCAACTGCCTAGGTTTAAGTCTTACCACCACTGTATAAAATGTTTTATCTTAGTTTCTAGATGGGGATAATCACAGTATCTATATCATAGTATCGTTATGAACTGCAAATAAATGTATAGCGTAGTTAATGAGTGCTACATGGTATGAGAGCTGTTACCATACACTGAAAGAAGTTGCTTGTTGAAAGTAGGTGACAATGTGAATTATAAAGATAATGGTTTTTGTTTTTCCTTTTTAGGAGGTTATTGAACTAACCAAAGACCTTCTGTCAACTCAGCCTTCTGAAACTCTGGCAAGTTCAGACAACTTTGCTTCTACTCAGCCCACTCATTCATGGAAAGTAGGAGACAAGTGTATGGCAATCTGGAGTGAAGATGGACAGTAAGTGTAGAAAAAAACTGTAACTATAACATGAACTAGTAAAGTACAATGGTAAGGTGATTTTTATTCAGCTTGAACTACTCTATTTTACTCTTTATATGGCTGATACAACTTAAGCAACCGATTTGATTCTTGGGTGGTTACCATTACTATAGTTTAGTTTTTAGCTTTACAGTCAGTTTTAGGGCAGAAGAATGGCTTGGATGCTAGAGGAAATAGACATGAAATAGAGGAAAATGAATGGATTGTCTTTATTTTAATACAGTCTATAAGTTCTTTTCTCCTTGGGTTGTAAATTGAGTAATGGTTGGCTCTCTTAGACTTCCGTGAAGCACATATACTGAAATGATTCATGTAAGAAGTATGTTTTCTCACAGAAATTGACTAAAATACATTTAGTAGATGTGTCAGAGACTTCCGGGCAATATTTTGATTGGGACTTCCTTCCTTAAAAGCCAGTGGCTAACTCTAGCTGCTCTTTTGTATTATCTTTGCCAAAGGGACATTTGATTGTATAAGTTTCATTTTAGACACATTTAATAGTTGAATCACTGCAGTATAAGTCTTATAGGCTGAGTACTAAACCTTTACTCACCTGCTTACAGCCATGATATCTTTACAGGTGTTATGAAGCGGAGATTGAGGAGATAGATGAAGAAAACGGCACCGCTGCAATCACTTTTGCTGGCTATGGCAATGCTGAAGTGACTCCACTGTTGAACCTCAAGCCTGTAGAAGAAGGAAGGAAGGCAAAGGAGGACAGTGGCAACAAACCCATGTCAAAGTAAGTGACTTTGACTTTAGCATTTTAAATGTAATCTTCCCCATTTGGGTATTTGAGGTTGTCTGCAGAATCTGTGCAGGCTATAATAGGGTAAGAAAGTTATAATACTGTTTACAATTGTTTTGAAGGTTAGCAGTGTATGGTTAACGGTGTCTGTTAATACGTGTACCTAGGTAAAGTGAAGACATTTTAGGATTCCTGCTCAGGCATTTAATACCTATTTATTAAGAGGATATCTTAAGATTAAGAGTAAAATTAAGAGTATGTCTCACTAAACCAGGTTCTCGGTTCCACCACAGCAAAGAAGACCAAAATAGGCCTTGTCCTAACTGCATTTACAATCTGAAGAATAGACACATAATTAAAGAAGAACTTTAGTGTAGAAGTAATGGAGGAAACACAACAGATACTTTTAGAGAACAAAGAAAAGGTAACAAGCTGCATTTTTGTCACGAGGGCAAATTTCTTGGAGGAAATGACATGTAAACTGAGATTTGAACAGGACAGATGTTGGCCAGTTAATGAACTAGAAGATATGATCTTGAGCAAGCTGCCTACCTTCTGATTCCTCATCTATAAAACAGGGATAGTAGTATCTCCGTTATGGGGTTGTAAGGATTCATTCATAGCTTGAGTAAAACGTGGCACAGTTCTTGACACATAGGCTTTCCTGGTGGCTCAGTGATAAAGACCCGCCTGCCAATGCAGGATATGTGGGTTTGATCTCTGGGTCAGGAAGATCCCCTGGAGAAGGAAATGGTCACCCACTCCAGTATTCTTGGGGAAATTCCATGGACAAAGGAGCCTGGCGGGCTGTAGTTTGTGGGGTTGCAGAGAGTCAGACATGACTTAACAAGTAAGTTAAACAAGAAGTAAGATTTACATTTAAAACCAAAAAATGGAGGGGAACATAGAAGTAACAGAAAGAAATCCTTTGGTTAAAAACTTGGGGCCTGAGGGTGGGTAGCTTAACAAGAGAAAGAGGTTAGAAAGGTAGAGGCCAGATCATAAAGAGCTAGAAAGCCACTGATGCATTTCAAGTGGAGAGCATTTGATATGTTCATATTTGAACTTTTGAGTGATTACTGGCAGCAGAGAGAAGGCAGCTACTGCATCATCCAGGTATAAGATGATGGTGACCTGAACCAGGCAAGTAGCAGTAAGGATGGAGCCATCTATGGTTTGAGAATTGTTTAGGAGATGGAATTAACAGTTTTCAGTTAACTTCTACATATTTATCAGTTTGCCATCTTTTGGTTTGTCTAGGTGTTTTCAGAACTTAATTTGCTACATAAATATATTTGAATTTGGGAAAATTATATCATCTATTAACAATAACATTTGATTTAAGCATCCAAATAAGAAAAATAGATTGTAGAACAACATGAGATTTCTACTTTTAGTCTTTGACATTGTATAAAAACCATATTTCATGGAAGTAATTATATGATACAGAGACGTCTGAATCATATTACCTCCTTTTGAATACCTCTGTATTCATTCCTTCGGTGATGTGTTAACTTAGCAGGAATTACTGAGAGAACTTTCAGCCTCTGATTGGAAAACCCTAGTTGTTTTTAAGAATTGCTAGCTATGATTTCCCTTTGTGCTGCTAAGTTCTTCCAATCAAGATGAAATAGTCTTATCTGCATTGAATCTTTGCATTTTCCAAATGCAGCATATCATACTTGCTAACTGCCCGTTTAAAAATCGATAAAGGTTTAGTTAGCTTTTCATGTTGAAACTCATTTTTTCTTGAAACAAAACTTCTAAAAGCTATGTAAATGACAAATTGAAAGTCAGTTGAAATACTGGATTTAAATGGGTAATAGATTACTACAGTTGTGTTTAAAAGCTTCCAAGGATACTCTATATTCCAAATAACATTTATTTATTAGTAGTCCTGAGTGATTGGCATTGATGTTAGTGCTGGCATTGTTAATGCTTTTATTTGTGGAGGGAAAAGTGTGTAAACTTATTCAATTTTGGGGTTTCTTTGGCGGGAGAGTGGTTGCACTGAAGTCATCTTTTAGTTGAGGTCATTTTGAATTGACGTTTACCTGTTCTGTCCACACAGAAAAGAAATGATTGCCCAGCAGCGTGAATATAAAAAGAAGAAAGCTTTGAAAAAAGCACAGAGAATAAAAGAACTTGAACAAGAAAGAGAGGACCAGAAGGTAAAATGGCAACAGTTCAACAACAGAGCCTATTCTAAAAACAAAAAAGGCCAGGTTGGTAAATCCTTTCATCGTACATACTTTGTAAATTTGCAGAGCGTGGCTGTCATTAAAATAACTTTTAAATGAAAAAGGTTCAATGAGATTTAAAAAAATACAACTGGACCTTGAATTCAGAATCCTCTTTAATCTTTTTGACTTACTGAATATAAAATATCCCCATTAGCCACTGTCTCTGCAGTGGAAGCACTGTGAATGAGTTTATATTAGGAATTATAAAAGATCTAGGTTATTTTCTTTTATAAACTAAAATTTGAAAACCTGTGTGCTATCTTACATACCACTTACGTTGGTATCACTGGAAGATTTTTTGATCACTCACGTTTTCTTGATGTACTTTTCCTTAAAGGTGTATTTTGAAATTTTAGTTTTTTCCAAAACCAATCAAGAATTCTTTTTTTTTTCCTCTCTCTAGGTAAAGAGGAGTATTTTTGCTTCGCCTGAGAGTGTAACTGGCAAAGTTGGAGTAGGAACTTGTGGAATTGCTGATAAACCTATGACACAGTATCAAGATACCTCTAAATACAATGTTAGGCATTTGATGCCTCAATAATCAGAAAAACTGTTGGATTTCATCTCTGCAGGGCTTTACATTTACCTTTTTATCCTTATATTTTTCTAAAGGTAAATTATTTGTTAGATGAGTAAAGAAGATACCATTGTTGTCATTGTTTGACTTCAATAGAATGAAACTTGAAATTGCATTTAATAACTGCTACTCATTTAAACTTTTTTTTCATTACTACTACCAGTTTCCTCAGAGTTTATTGGATAAAGCAACTTTTCTAGATAAATGCTGCATAAATACAGCACTTAAATGAATTATTCATCTTCCTAGTATCAGGTACCCACTTAATGGATGGTAAATACTTTTTGTAAAGTTCTAACTGGGAATTTTCAGATGCTTTGAACTTGCCACATACTCTAGCAATTCCCTGGAATATCAAGACAAAATACCAATGTGCTAAAAAGAATTTCTCTTCATTGTTTTTCTTATCTTCAGCTTAAATTTATCTCTTGCCCAATTAACCTAAAACTAGGCTAATTGGTAAATGGCGCCGTTTTCTCTTTTGAGGTTTTTCTCAATAATTTGCTTCCTAAGCCTATTAGGCCATCTCTAAAATTGATCCAGCTCTTTATTCTTTTCATTGAATTTTAGTTTTATGTAAGAAACCATGTTTAGGACCAGCTACCTTTTCTAATGTTCTTTTTTTTTTTTTTTTGTACGTTTGCTTTCCTCCTGTGTTGATTTTCACTTACGGTAGTGGTGACATTTTTTGGATGTGTAATGTTTATATGAGAAAACAAAAAGCTGATGTATAGCCCTGTATACAATGTAGATACTATTTTTGTAAAAAACCAAGGCTAAATTAATGAACAAGAGTACTGAATGTTTCATCATTAAAAATTTACTGTATTTCTTGTGCATTAATCTGACCATAATTTCCCTGTATATTATGTTCATGTAGCTGAGTTTATAATTTTTGTTAACTAGATCAAGTTGTCAGGATTTGTTGGTAAGTGAACTTCACAATTATCCTGAGTTGAGTTTAAGCCAAATATATGCATAGAAAAGGGTCCTCCTATTAGTGGAAGAAGATGATTTTTAAGATGTGTGTTAATTTCAGTTTTTGTATGTTTAACTTTTATTAAATAAAGTGTTTTTAAAATCTCCAGGGTGTGTTAACCAATAGGTAAAGTCTTAGCTGCCAGCATTGATACAGTGATTAAGCATACATCATTTCCACAGAAAAGAATATTGAGTAAGTAATAAAGGTTTCGGTAAATCTTTATGTACTGCTTATATTGGACATAAGAAATTGGATCCTAAAGGACAAACTAGTTTTCTTTTTATTTTAAGGGCTGTGTTTAATAGAGATGTTTGTAAATTTTTGGTAGAAGGAGAAAATAAAATTTTTTATTTCATGAATTTTAATTTTTTGGTAGACCTATGCCACCTTTGGCCCTATGGGCCTTCCTTTTACAAATTGGCATATGGCATGAAATCAAGAGCTCTTTTGTCAAAGATCTAGATGTGACCTTTTGAGAAATCTTGTTTGCAGGATGATGATAGTACCTCTAGAATAAACTTAAAAATTAGGAGTCCTGGGGAGACCTGCCTCATAGTGCGAAGCTGAAGTTGAGAAATGCTTAGTGAGAAGCATGATACCAATAGTATTTTACAAATGCAGGTGGTTAACCTCTCAGTTTTCTAAAATCAAATATGATGCTTGGTCTTATGAAGGGTTGTTACAAAATTTAATGTAGAGTTTCCCTGCTTGTCAAGAAAGGGGACTTGAAGCTTTGAAACTGATGAACTGAACCATACTTCATGGCCCCCATGTGGCTATGATTGCATTTGTCTTCTCAGAACTTAACATTTGACTTTGCATTTGACTTTGTTATTGACTGTTTCAAGGGAAGGACAGTCTTAACAACCGCCCCCAAAAAAACAATTTTAAATTTTAGTTGTGGCAATTTTCTGAGCCCAATTATGAAGACTTAGGCATCAAACCAAAATGAAATATAGTCATTTAATGTAACAACTCATTTTTTTAAATGCTTGTTTTTTTCAGTGAAGGGTGTGCATATGCGTGTGGCTTTCCATTGCAGTGCAGTTTTAATGCTGTGTCTGCCTTTAAAATTGCAAAGGAAAACTTAAGTGACAAAGGAAATTCATAGTTTTTAAGTTGTGTGATGTCTGTAGATTGAGCCAAGTATTTTTAAAGCTTTGATTTGAATTTTTGCTTCAACTTGGTATTAACTGAAATACAAAGGAAGGAAGAAAATCTATTAAAACCAATAAGGTTTTGTATTTGTTAAAATACTTAGAGTTCAATAAACATGCACTGGATTGTATTAAGTATTTGTATTATACTATGAAACCACCAAATAGTATAAATGATAATTTACAAGTTCAGTAGTAAATGTAAACATTCTTTATATCTAGGATTTTTGAGTTGCAAGTTAAACTGAATTTTTACTGCAGTGGAGAGGAAGAGCATAGCAGGTAAAATAACAGGTAATACCATAGTTTAAACAAAACCAAAGTTACTGAATCCCCTTATACTATGATCTTTTTTTTTTTAAAGCGTATCTGTATAAATGTACTCTTAAGAAACATCTCAAGAGGTTCAGAAACCAATACTAACTTTCTATGAATTTGTTTTGGCATAGCCAGAGTAAGTATAAAAAAAAACAACACAGATGAAGGTGTTGGGTTTCTGTGAGGGTCTACACTTACCTTTCAGCTTATGTATATATTAAGTTGGTGCAAATGCAATTGCCGTTTTGGACCTTGAATTTTAAGTCATAACTAGGGTCGAACACATCTTTATTAATAGGAACCATTACAATGAACACATTTTTGCCAACAAGAAATAAGTTTATTCTTAGCATAAAAAATCCAAGCCTTGGGATTCAACGAATTCTTGGAAAGCATTTTCTGCCTCCTGCTGCTCGTGGAAGCATTTTCCCTGCAAAAAAAATCATCAAGATTCTCAAAGTGGTATCTGGTTGGCGAGATGTCAGGTGAATAGGAGGCTGAGGCAAAACTTCATAGCCCAATTCATTCAACTTTAAAGCGGTTGTGCAGCTAGGCAGTTACTAGGCAGTTATTGGCTGTTGACCAATGCTAGCTGTAGGAGTTGGGAGTTTTTGGTGCATCTCATCAATTTGCTTAGCATACTTTTCAAATGTAATGGTTTTGCCAGGATTCAGAAAGCTGTAGTGGATCAGACCGGCAGAGACCACCGGTGACCATGACCTTTTTTGGGTGCAGGTTTGGCTCTGGAAACTGCTTTGGAGGTTCTTAGTCCAACCACTGAGCTGGTCATCACTGGTTATCATATAAAATCCACTTTTCATCATTTCACAATCTTGAGAAATGGTTCATTGTTGCATAGAATAAGAGAAGGCAATACTTCAAAATAATAGTTTTGATTTTGTGGGCAGTGCATGAGGCACCCATTTACCGAGCTTTCTCACTTTTCCAATTTGCTTCAAATGCTGAATGACCATAGGATGGTCAACGTGGAGTTCCTTGGCAATTTCTCATGTACTTGTAAGAGGATCAGTTTCAACGATGGCTCTCAGTTGGTCGTTGTCAACTTCTGATGGCTGGCCACTGTGCTCCTCATCTTCAAGGCTCCCCTCCTTTGCAAAACTTCTTAAACCATCATTGTCCTGTAGGTTCATTAGAGGTTCCTGGGCCAAATGTGCTGTTGTGAGTTGTCTCTGTTGCTTTACAACCCGTTTTGAACTCAATAATAAGAAAATTGCTCAAATTGCTTTTTGTCTTAGTTCCATAGTCTAAAATATAAACAGCAAGTATTGAGTCACTAGCAAAAAAATAAAAGTATGAAATGCACATTAAAATGATTAAGAATGTATTCCAATGTCAAAAAAAGGTCAACAAGGCAGAATCGCAATTACTTCTGCACCAACCTAAGTTGGTCTTTGTGTGTGCCTTGAGCAGGGAAAAGCAGATCTGAGAAGAATGCTGGGCTTCTGGTAGTTGACAGCTGAACTTACTAAAAATACCAAAATTTGGATACTTAAGTCATCTTTTAGTTGCTGGAAAAAAAAAAAAAAAACTTGGCAGTTTACTTCCACCAAGCACTTGACCAGTTCATTTTTACAGAACCAGTACAGACTTGTTACTGGAATTATTGTAATTTCTTTCTCCAGTTAATTTTAAAGAGCATGGCTAAAGAAGCTGTGGTTATGCTCACTTTGGCAAGATGCAGTGAATTTCTGATGACAGAAACAATTCAGGCTTGGAGGAAACACTTGACTCGGGAGCAGACACTTGACTTTAGAAAACTAGTGTTGAAGTCTGAGATCCACAGCTAGGCTAGTCTTTAATAGATGGTAATTGTCCCGTTGTTCATTGCCCAGAAGTATGCGGGAAGGGGGAGTAAGTATCCGTTTGGTTCTTTTGCCCAGTTTTTCCCTCCAAAAGCACTGTCAAGTTTAGTTGACCTAGCTTTCAGAGTGAGTGTGATGAAGCTGCTAATTTAGAAACAATTGACTTGTTAAATTTGTATTGTATACATTTTAGAGGTATTTTATGGCTTTTGTGTTTTTACAATGCTATTCTGTGCCCTAGTGTGAAAATCTATAACATCCCAATTATTGTCCTACTGGTAAAGACTTTTAAAAGCATCCTCCATAGCTACGAGTTTGAGAAAATAGAAAATTCCAAAATTATAGGAAGTTGGCAGAACTTTAAAAGAGCTTCACTTTCATTTTAAGTCATTTCCCCTAATAATTGATTACTGTATGAAAAGGTAAAGGGCTTCCCAGGTGGCACTAGTGGTAAAGAATCTGCCTGCCAATGCAGGAGACGAAAGAGACTCTGGTTCAACCCCCTGGGTCAGATTATCTGGAGAAGGACATTGCAACCTGCTCCAGCATTCTTGCCTGGAAAATTCCATGGGCAGAGGAGCCTGGCAGGCTACAGTCCACGAGCCTGCAAACAGTCAGACACAACTGGGTTACTGAGCGCAAAGGTAAAACGGAAGAACTGAAGCTGCCAACCAGTACTCTGTTTTGATCTACACTTATTATTTAAAAGAATCAGATGTTTTTCATAAGAAAACTAGTTTCCTGTTAGATGTAGTACATAGGCCAATAAGATTCTTTTTCATGGTGAGGCCAGCACTAAAATATTAACTGGGGCACTCAATTTATTATGCAGCAGTTACTATCAGTGTATAACATACTCAAACTCAGGTCCTTTTTTTTTTTTTTTTTTAAGGAAAACCAGGTAATCACTAAAATCAATGATAACATGACTCTTAAAAAGCCTTTATTTAAAAATTACTATGGGATGTCAAAACTTACATCTTACAATGTATAACCTGCCACAGAATTTTGTGAAATTGAACCATTTTTAATAGCCTTTTTTGGGAAGACCCAGAGTCAGAATAACTATAAAGTTCAAGATTAAAGATGAAGAGATTAGAAGGTTGCATTCATCAGAGTAAGTAGAGGAGTATATACCTCTTAATCTAGGTGCTACAAGCCCCTAGATTGTGGGGTTGGGTTTGAATTATCTATATCAGTTTTAATCTTTAACAGTCTTTCAAAATAGAGGTAGTATTTTTAACAACTTTTTCAGGAGGAAGCAGTCTCCATGAAGTAATTTAGTAACTTGCCCAGCATCCTTAGCAAATGTTAGAACTGTTATTTAAATGTAGCCAAAACCCTTGTTCTATTATGCAATTTTTGGAAGGGGCTATGGAATATTTTGAGGTGGAATGATAATAGAGAAAGGACTAAGTGGAAGAAAACAAACCCTCGAAAAAAGCTTTACCAAGCAGGTAAACAGTTGGTAAACCTTTACCTGGAGGGTAAACAGTTCTCAAGAGAAATGACCCAGGAAACCGTCCGTGTGGCCTTAGGTTTAGAAGCTTTGCCTCAGTAATTCTCACTGCTTTTTTAAATCCCTTTATAGTACTAAAAGCTGTTGTTGCTTCCCAGGTGGCACTAGTGGTAAAGAATCCACCTGGAAATGTGGGAGATGCAAGAGAAACGGGTTCAATCCCTGGGTCAGGAGGATCCCCTGGAGGAGGAAATGGCAACCTACTCCGGTATTTTCTTGCCTGGGAAATCCCATGGACAGAGGAGCCTAGCAGGCAACAGTCCTTAGGGTTGCAGAGTCAGCCACGACTGAGTGAGTAAGCACACATCACAGCACGCAGGTCTTTATATATAGGGGGCAGTGTTAACTCAGGTTAGTGAGGGTTAAATGGCACCCTCCAGACTGGTTTTCAATTTGAATAATAGTATATAGCCAAAGGGATTCCCTAAAAAGTTATTTAGAGAACAGATAAATGGCTTTGTGTCCTGCCTGAAGAAATTAAAATTATTTGGTATATTAAACCATCTGCAGTTAGGGTACATGGAATTATCAGTCAAGAAGGCACCTGTTCTAAAACTATAGAACAAGAAATGGCAATGATTTTAAACTGCCATTAATTCCGACCACTGAAGTGTATCAACATGGACACTGAAAGAGATTTGGCTCTCAAGGTGTGGATGTTCATTCGTATTTTTTCCTTCATAGAGAAGGGTGGTACAAAAAGCACTCGGGTATTCTTCATTCACAATTTTTATTTCTTGCGGTTAACTTTTTGTATCTTCAAAGTCAGTTTGTCTTTTAAAAAATTAATACTTACTCATCATACAATCCATCCCCTTCCCCCAAAGAAAACAAATTCAGGGAAGGAGTAATTGAGGGGGCAGTTGAAATAGGTCCTATAGGTTTGTGACAAAGGCTTCCCAGCCCACCATCCTGTACATATACAGCAAAATGGCAGCGCCTCAAGTTCACCTAAATGAAGTCCCAAATTCCAGCCCTAGGCAAGTGATTCAAGTGAATGCCATGGGAATAACAAAACAGAAACTTTGTCACTGGCTTCCACTTACTTTCCATGGTAGTTAGCAGTCTTCAAACTGTCTCCCTTGGGAAAGTCAAAAGTAAGCATATAGAGGAATATTTTGACTTGGCCAGGAGTAATTATAAATGAAACCAGAAATAATTTACTTGGGCCACAGAAACAAATTTCTTTGACCATGTTTTGCATTAAGTCCCCAGCACCTGAAGTAGCAAATTCTAATAATGGGCTTCTGAAGGCATGCAGTTTTTCACACATCTACTTCAAAGAATTTCTTTCACTCAAACATACCACAGTCAAGGATAAAATATTTCTGGAGGCACAGGAAGAGCACAAGGACAAATAAGTATATGATGAGGCCTTGTGTATGACCAAGATGGTTCACTTCATATATAGAAGCAGTGAGAGCTGTTAAAAGTGCTACTTACAAAGGATAGTTTAACATACACACAACTCAACTGCACTGCTAAATATGGTTGTCTTTATTTTCTTTTTCCTTGCCCAGCCCTATCTAAACAAAATAAAACTACAGGACTGAAATTAACCCATTAAAATCAGCAATAAGTTATGAAAATCATAAAGCTTTTTTTTTTTCCTTTTTTAAGTAATTAAGGGTAGTTAAATTTATTTGTCCAAAGAGTCAGGATAAGGTCTCCAAGGCTTCCCAGGATAAGGGGGAGGGCTGGGGAGAAACTTGGAGCTTGAAAGACAAAGGGAACACATGACATCAAAGTGCAGGCTAGAAATTTCACTTAACATTTTTGAAAATATTGACAAGAGCAACAGTAGCACCTGCACAATGGGGCTGTGAGGAAGGAGAGAGACTGCCTGTAGGAAAACGGAAGCAAATCTTTACATTAAAATGAGACAAGTGCCAAACTTAACTATGTTAACTATGATAATGTGTCTACTATAGATATCAGATGGTTAAGAGATGATAAAAGGTAATGATTCTAAAAGAAAACAAAAACAGCACTGACCTTTTCTCTACTTAGCCCAGACCTCATTCATTTTGTGCACTATAAAGAGTGAGGTGTGAAGTGTTTTATCATTATCAAACGCTGCATCAAAATAGATGATTTTTTTCCCCATGTGTTTTACACTATAAAAGACGTCTATGTTTTTTATGGACAAGCTTTAAAAAGATGTCATTTTGGTTTTCAACACATACAAACAGTTATCAAAATATGAAATAAAAATGCTGCCGTGGCTCAGACCTTGGCCTGCTAGTCTGCGTGTACAACTCTTCTGACCCACGCAGACGGAGAGGCACGTGGAGCTTTTTCTTTCTGGCCCCTCAATCCGAAATCAGGCCCTGCGTGGTAGACGCTGTCACGCACAGGGACTGCCCCATGTGCCCAAGGGCCTAAGGGCGGCTGACTGTAGAGCTGGCGATTGGGTGCCCTAGTGCTAACAATGCAGGATAAGGTTAGCTTGCTTAGCATGGAATCCAACAGAAAGCTGAGCTGCATGATGATCCCTTTCAAAAGGCTTCATGGGAGTCTCTCCTTTTGCAGAGCATGAAATGAGCTTTTTTTTTTTTTTTTCGTTTTTATAAAGAATTGATCATCCACAGGCTTCATGATAAGCTGTCCTAGGCTGTTTTAATAGCTTTTTAGCTATCCAAGATTAATGCCTGATTATCTTGTCTTTACTATAGGTTTGATTCTTGTTTGTTTTTAGGACCAAAGAGCTTGGGAAGGGTTCATAATCCCATCCTTAAATGTGTCTACTCAATCAATACGATAGGAGCAAACTAGAAAAGAAAAAGAGGATGTAATCTCCAGTGTCCTCTTTCAAATCACTAAATCAAATTGAGAAATTTTCACACACATTTTCTGCTGCCATTAGAAACTGTGATTTTCAAATATGAATATTATGAATATTTGTTCTGCAGGGGAGGCTCTGCCCCACTTTTGCTGAGTATTTGCTTAAATAGAGGTCTCTTGAACCTTTTGTTCAAGTATAGTTTTGCTTAAAGAGGAGACTGCATCATGAACCCAATTTAAGAGATTGTTTGGATTGAATTGGCCCAGTGAATATTTTGCCCTGCACTGTCATGTCATGCTGGGTTCTAGGAAGTGAACGAAAGTTTGACACTGGCACTGGAGTAACCCTCGTCACTCCCAATACTCTGCAGGCTGCTGTGGTCATCAATGTCACTGATGCTGGTGGTACTGATATTGTCCACTTCTCCATGGGAGAACTCTGTGCTTTCAACATCCACTTCAATCTCCTCTGCCAAAGGGAAAAAAGGAGGAACATTAGTAATCTAGTATTTGTGCACTTGCAAGAACTAACAGGGCGCGAGGAAAAGTGATTACTTTTTGTAGTATAAAGGAATTATTATACAAACTGTTATCAGCACTCTCTTAAGAACAGAAGGAACCAAAGATGAGAAATGAATATATTTGCAAAGAAATGTCTGGTATACAGTGGTGGTCTCAATTTATGCAGCAAGTTTACTAAAGCTTTTGACACCAGTCTGTCTAGACCTCCCACCAAAAGCACTTGATCTATTTGGGAATTAAGTGTTTAATATTGAAAGATCCCAATCCTGAGTGGTTTAACATCTGTTTTGCCTTAAACTAGAAACTAATTCTCAGTGATGTTTAAGCAGAACTCCCTTCATGGGGGTTGGTGGGGAGGGGGAGCATAAACTTAATACAGATGAACTAGAATATGTATCCATCCAGGCCTTTGGTGGTATAGTTCTATAGATTTCCAGGATTCATCATAAAGATCTCTGACTATTCAGTAACCAAAATAAGCCATCATTATAAAGTGCAAAGAGAACACAGATTTGTCTTCAAATTAATTTTCTTTTATCAAATATAGCTTGAAATGATAGATCTATAGTAAAAATTATAGTAAAGGCATTTTACTTTAAATACTGGTGGTATTTCACTTTACTTCAAAAACAAAACATGATAAAATATAAATACATATGTGACCCATCTATCTATACATACTGTATTTTAATTGTTAAATACTACATGTGCAATCAGCAATAAAACATAAAAAGCAATACTTTTTTTTTTTTAATGGAGCTGAAAGACTATTTTCTCCCTTCAATTCTCTTAAATTCAAAAGCCTGATGTTTCATATTGGCACTGATTTTAACGGTTCGCACTGATCACAGTTGCTTTAGAAAAGTGGATTCTAGCTGAGCACAAGAAGAGCAAGTTATTTTGAAGAATATAATTTTCAAGACGGCTTATTGCTTCAAAGTTTTAGCAGTCTTTTTAAAATGCACTCAGTTATCCAAACAAACTACAGATAATCCTGTGAATGCATAACTATTTTCTTCATATCCATTAATCCTTCACAGGCTATTTAGTGTTTCCTAGATCACAGAACACTCATCCAACCTATACTTGGGAAACAAAACACCCTATCCAGAGCATGCTGAATTTAAAAGTCCCTAACACTTGGAAAGTGGGCTGCCAGGTAAAAACAGGAATGGTATGATGAAGAGATACTACCTCTGAAATTTGGAGGTGGGGTGGGTACAAGGGGAAGACAGTAGCAGCAAGGGCAGCTAAAGCCTGAAGACTCAGCAAGATCACACAGCTTAGTAGCCAGCAAAAGAAAGACGAGGACCAAGGTCTACCTCCTTACGCGGGGTTATTTCTGCTATGCCTCTCATTTGTAAATGCATTATAACCTTGAGGCTTTTGCTGCTGCTTCTGGTGAACTACTATTCTTCAAAACCAAGTGCCACACACAAAAAGTAAGCTTTTACATAACGATAACAAATCCACGAACTCCTAGGGTTGTGTTAAAAACTAGGGTTGTGTTAACCTATTTGAGAGGTTCCCACAGAATATGGGAAATTTGGGTATTTAAAAAAGAACAAGAATGACTACAGTGGATTGGGACATATTTAGTACGTGAAAAAATATGAGTTTACAAGATAATCAAAGAGCTAAACAAAAAAGTTACCTCTGGATGTTGCTAAGGTGTCAATTCATTACTCAGAAAATTGATACAGCAAAAACAAGCATTTATCCCATCTTTCCAGTAAAGACTTTATTTGAAGGTAACCAGAAAGTTGATGAAAAAATGTTCTTTAAAGAAGAAAAAGTTAATGAACACAACAATGATAGAAAATCACTATTTTTGAACACCTAATAAAATAATGATCAGGGCAACAATCATCAATAACTGTTAAACTATTAAGCAAAAGGTTGATAGATTTGCATTAATGTATCAAGATGACATCATCTGAACCCAATGACCAATGTTATCACTAGCGTGGGACAATTAAAAATAATACTGATGCACAGGAAGTACACAGCACCACCTACGAAGTATCTGTGCCTCAAAAAAAACTTGAACATAATCAAGCCCCTAGACCTATCAACCAGTTTACAAGAAATATGAGGGCAGAACATGTTAAATGACACCATGAAGATTCACTCAGCCACATTTAGAATGTGGGAAATGGTAAGAAGAAAAATCCAGTTTCCCAGGTTCTACAACAAATAAATGGCATTGAAAAAAAAGTGGGAAAGGAAAAACTACAGAAGTATAGTTGACCCTTGAACAGCATGGGGGGTTAAGGATGCCAACCCTACACACAGACAAAAATCTGAGTCAACTGTTACAGTCAGCCCTCCCTATCTGCAGATTCAACCAACCATGGATCATGTAGTACTATAGCACATATTTAATGAAAAATATCTACATATAAATGTACCTGGGCAGTTCACACTTGTGCTGTTCAAGGGCTAACTGTACCTTAAAAGGTACAAACAAATGTAACGTAGACTCTGGATTCTTATTCAAACACACCAATCATAAGATGCCTTTTTTGAGAAAAATTGATGAGACTGGGTGTTCAGTTGCTCAGTCGTGTCCGACTCTTTGCGACCCCATGAATCGCAGCACACCAGGCCTCCCTGTTCATCACCATCTCTCGGAGATCACTCAGACTCACGTCCAACGAGTCCATGATGCCATCTGGCCATCTCATCCTTGGTCGTCCCCTTCTCCTCCTGCCCCCAATCCCTCCCAGCATCAGAGTCTTTTCCAGTGAATCAACTCTTCGCATGAGGTGGCCAAAGTACTGGAGTTTCAGCTTTAGCATCATTCCTTCTAAAGAAATCCCAGGGCTGATCTCGTTCAGAATGGACTGGTTGGATCTCCTTGCAGTCCAAGGGACTCTCAAGAGTCTTCTCCAACACCACATTTCAAAAGCATNAGCTTGTGTTTCTTCCAGTCCAGCGTTTCTCATGAGGTACTCTGCATATAAGTTAAATAAGCAGGGTGACAATATACAGCCTTGACGTACTCCTTTTCCTAATTGGAACCAGTCTGTTGTTCCATGTCCAGTTCTAACTGTTGCTTCCTGACCTGCATACAGATTTCTCAAGAGGCAGGCTGGGTGGTGTCTGGTATTCCCATCTCTTTCAGAATTTTCCACAGTTTATTGTGATCCACACAGTCAAAGGCTTTGGCATAGTTAATAAAGCAGAAATAGATGTTTTTCTGGAACTCTTGCTTTTTCCATGATCCAGCAGATGTTGGCAATTTGATCTCTGGTTCCTCTGCCTTTTCTAAAACCAGCTTGAACATCAGGGAGTTCACGGTTCACGTATTGCTGAAGCCTGGCTTGGAGAATTTTGAGCATTACTTTACTAGCATGTGAGATGAGTGCAATTGTGCGGTAGTTTGAGCATTCTTTGGCATTGCCTTTCTTTGGAATTGGAATGAAAACGGACCTTTTCCAGTCCTGTGGCCACTGCTGAGTTTTCCAAATTTGCTGGCATATTGAGTGCAGCACTTTCACAGCATCATCTTTCTGGGTGATAGATGGGTGTTAGATGACATTAAATAGGATTATCTGATTTTATTGGGTTGTCCATAAAGTTTCTTTGGTTTTTAAACAAAAACACAGTTTACTGAACAACAAATTCAGTTTTGTCCCACTACCTTCTGCCATTTTTCAGGCAACTTCATAATTCCATCTTCCTAAAACTTGGGTCTTTTTCAGTAAAGAACTGTTCCAGGTACCTTTTACAGGCTTCCAAAGAACTAAGAATTTTTCCATTTAGAAAATTTTGTAAAGGGTGAAATAAATGGAAATCAGAAGGTGGACTGTCTTGTGGATATAGCAGATGAATCAGAACTTCCCAGTCAAGGTGTAACAGTTTTTGCCTGGTCATCAAAGAAACAAGCAGTCTTGTGGTACCCTGATGGAAGATAATGCGTTTTCTGTTGACTAATTATAGACGCTTTTCATTGAGTGCCGCTCTCACTTGGTCTAACTGGGAGCAGTACTTACTGTAATTAATCATTTGGTTTTCCAGAAGGAGCTCATAATAGAGGACTCCTTCCAGTTCCACCATATACACAAGATAACCTTTGGATGATGTGGTTGGTGGTGGTTCATTTTGCTTGCTCCGCAATGTCTTCCATTTCACATTATTGTACAGTACCCACTTTTCATTGTCCATCACAATTTGATTTAAAAACAGAATGCTTTTATGTTTCAGCAGAGAATTGCATGCAGAAATATAGTCAAGAAGGTTTTTTTTCACCTATGTGGAACCCAAACAAAGTAATTAACATAATCAAGTTGATGCAAATGATTTTCAGTGCTTGATTTGGATATTCTGAGTATGTCAACTGTCTCCTATGTGGTATAACGTTTATTGTTCTCAATTAATGTCTTAATCTGATTGTTATCAACTTCAACATGACTGTGAAGCATTGTCCAGGAAGAAATCTCCAGCACGAAACTTCACAAACTACTTTTGACATATATGAGTAGTCACGGCAACTTCTCCATACACTGCACAAATCTTTGTGTTTCAGTTGCATTTTTACCTTTCTTGAAATAATATTCTGAAAATGTTTTTTTCTTCCATCTTCAATATTAAAATGGCTATGTGAAAATTCACTAAAGTTTTTAAAAATATGCACACTGATAGGAGAACTATCACAATACAATCTAATTGTTGTGAATTGGAAGGACTGATGCTGAAGCTGAAACTCCAGTACTTCGGCCACCTCATGTGAAGAGCTGATTCATTGGAAAAGACCCTGATGCTGGGAGGGATTAGGGGCAGGAGGAGAAAGGGACGACAGAGGATAAGACGGCTGGATGGCATCGCTGACTCGATGGACATGAGTTTGGGTAAACTCCGGGAGATGGTGATGGACAGGGAGGCCTGGTGTGCTACAATTCATGGGGTCGCAAAGAGTCGGGCAGGACTGAGCAACTGAACTGAACTGAAGCAATACTAGACCCATCTTATGGAAAAAATCAAATGAACTTTTGGCCAACTCAATTTTATGGGATGTTATAACAGTATTATGTATTTTTTAAAGTCCTATTTATTAAAGATACATACTGAAGTATTTAGGAACAAAATGAAATGTTACCTGAGATTTGATTTTAAAAACTTCAGAAAAAATGGTCAGGGCATATGTGTGGTAGAGAACAGGTGAAAAAAGAACAACAAAATGCTGACAGCTGTACAAGCTGGATAATGGATACATGAGAGTTCATTATTCTATTTACTTCAGTATATGTTTTAAATTTTCCATAATAGGACTTCCCTGGTAGTCCAGTGGTTAAGAATCCACCTACCAATGCAGGGGACATGGGTTCAATTCCTGGTTCAGAAAGATTCCACATACCTCAGGGCAGCTAAGCCCATATGCCTCAACTACTGAGCCTGGGCTCTAGAGCCCAACGAGAGCAGTTACTGCAATGAGAAGCTTGTACCCTGCAATGAAGAGCAGCCTAGAGGAACCTCTAGGCTATACCTAGAGGGAAGTCCTTGCACAGCAATCAAAGAAAATTTTTTTCAAATTTCCATAATAAAAAAAATTTTACAAAATTTTCTCTTTTGTTTCAGAATCCTCAAAATCTTGTGAGCTCTAGTTTCCCAAATATGAAGTGACCAGAGTTCACCTCTGGGATCTTTTATTGTGGTGTGAGGCCTGATGTGGTGGGAGCTATAGATGAACAGATCAGTAAAATTCAAACAATTACAATTTCTTTTCTGGTTGTTTTTCTTTAATTCTGCCAAAGACAAATGTTCTGGGACAGATGTTACGAGAAACGGAGGGTGTTACTTTAAAATACAGATATAAAAATTAACATCACCAGTAATAAAACATATCAACGTCATGTATCTTCCTGATACAATGAACTAAGAAGGGCACAACATCACTTCTGTGGTATTTCTTCCCTCAAATGTGTAACACACACCTCAGTCCAACAGAAAACATCAGATAAACCCAAATTGAGGAACACTATAACTGACCAATATTCTTCAAATGTGTCATGGTCACGAAAGAAAGACTGAAGAAATATTTCTAAGGCAATGGAGATCTTACACTGGATCCTGGATCAGACACAGAACATTATTAGGAAAAGTAGTGAAATCTGAATAAGGTTGATAGATTAACAGTATTGTATGAATGTTAATTTCTTGGTTTCAATAGCTGTTACATAAGATATTAACATTAGAGGAACCTGGGTGAAGGGTATATGAGAACTCAACAATTTTCTACAGAAAACTTACAACTTTAAAATTTTTTCAAAGTGGAATATTTGAGATATATATATATATGTGTATATATATATATAAATCAAGAAAAAATGTTCTGTAGTTCACACAGGCATTGCTAGACAATGTTGTGACTGCATAAAATCTAGAATGCTACATACAGTGTTGGTGTAGAAGGAAGCAAACACAGTGCCATCCATCCTACCCTCTAAATTCAGAGACAGGGATGCTTTGTGTTTCATTAGGGAAGAAGCTCACTGCCTACCTCGCTCTGAATCAGAACGATCTGAAGAAATAGTTGATCCAATGCTGTCCATTCGTATTCGTTCCATCTCTTGAGGACCCTGCAGCTGTTCCAGTCGCCGCTTTAAAAATCTCTGTTCTCGTTCCAAATTCTCTAGCTGGTGCTGGCTCTTCCTTTCAGCTTCTTCAAGTTTCTGAATGATACAGTGATATTTAAGTTTGTGTGTTGTACAATACAAAGAGTAAAACTGATTCCTTCCTAACATCTCAGAAGATTTCTTCGTTGACAGAGAAAACATGAATGACTATACAAGTATATGTGTGTGTATAAAAACAAATATGTATTTTTAAACATCAGAAATAGTTTTTTCTTCACTTTGTATGTGTGTGTATAATGAATGCTACATTACTAGAACAATATGGAATTTTCAAAGTGTGTCAAGTTATTGCCATAAACGAGAAACCGGCTCTCCAGTATAGTTTGATGGAAAAACACTGAGGGACACAGCCAAATGAAGTCATCTCCACCAGAGGGCACAACTGCCTGCCTTCGGGTATCAGCAGAGTAATTGTTATTTTCCTAGTATTCTCAGCTCTTCAAATGGCCATGCTGTCAAAACAATTTAGTGTAATCAGGTTATGTTGCTTCCATCAGACTAGCATTAAATATTCAGAAAATTTCTCTTGAGGTCAGTCATTAAAGGAGAGTATTGTGAGCTAGCTGATATATGTGGACAGAAATCACTACTAAAAAGAGCAGGACTGAGAGAGTCATGTGAAAATATAAAAAAACCTACCTTGATGTGTGCTTTGGCTTTGTTGAGCAAACCAAGTGTTGTGTGCCTGGTACAATCTGGTCCTAGTGGAATCAGAACTTTTAAGCGTTCTAAACACAGGCGAAGATGAGCTCGTCTAAGAAAGACAAAGGTAAGTCAGATCAGCAGTCTGAATATTCCACTAAAAACATCTTAAAGCCTATTTTAAGACAAATAAGAACTTGCACATTATTCAGTTTCAAAAGTGTCTGCATGCAAGTGCAGGCGTGCCTACTGGCTTTCAGTTTTCCGCCACTTTTGTTGTACGCTGCAGACATTGGTCACTTCAGATTATTATCCCCAATGGTAATCTCTGTCACAGGTGATTTAATTTTAACCAGTCCCATAAACTTTCTCAACTGTATTAATGTAGAAGTAGTAAAACATTGGGCAACTGTATTTTATTTTGAATGTATAAAACCAAAGGCTAGGTTAGAGGTTTTCAGCTTCACTACCCAAAAAGGCGCGCACACACGCACGCACGCACGCACACAAAACACACACACACTCCACAACTGCAGCCATCCTACAGTGTTTATATTATTATGCATTAGTTTAAACCATATAAAATTTCTGATACTAAGCCATTTCTCACATAAAAATGACAACTTCATATGATCCAACACAACAAAAACACCAAAATTCTGTGGCCAGTGAGCACAGGGTGAGACAAAATACATGGCTCTACGGTCAATTCCAGGCACTGAGTCAACAACCTATAAAACAGTCCCGTGCTCCTAATACCTAAGTGTATCAGCTGTCACTAGCTTTTCCTTTTTATTTCTCTGTCTCCCTCTCCCCTCTCATACTACCCACCTCCAATATTCTACACCTGGAAAAAAGCCAGGTGACAGAATCCTTCACCAAAAGTCACTGTGTTCTTTAACCCCCTCATCCTGTGGGCAGCTTAGGGAAATGTTTCCTGTACATGCTAGCAGAGAGCCTCATGAATTTACAGTCCATGTGCACTGTGGGTTCTGCTGTGCTGTGCTTACGCTGCTCAGTCGTGTCTGACTCTTTGTGAGTCCCTGGACCATAGCCAGCCAGGCTCCTCTGTCCATGGGGATTCTCCAGGCAAGAGAACTGGAGTGAGTTGCCATGCTTTCCTCCAGGGGATCTTCCCAACCCAGGGATCGAATGCAGGTCTCTTCCATTACAGGCAGATTCTGTACTAGCTGAGCTACCAGAGAAGCCCATGTATCCTATAGGAACTATGATTACCATGATGAGAATTCTGGATATATAATTTCACCCTGAAACAGTATTAGTTTACATATCCGGTTCTATGGTTCATAATGTATAACTTAATCCAGAAGTTAGTAGTATATCTGAAAAGAAAGCCCACAAATGTGTTCACAGGTTAGCCCTATCCTTCAGTTCAGTCAGTTAGTTTCCCCATCTATTTCCCATGAAGTGATGGGACCAGATGCCATGATCTTCGTTTTCTGAATGTTGAGCTTTAAGCCAACTTTTTCGCTCTCCTCTTTCACTTTCATCAAGAGGCTTTTTAGCTCCTCTTCACTTTCTGCCATAAGGCTGGTGTCATCTGCATATCTGAGGTTATTGATATTTCTCCCGGCAATCTTGATTCCAGCTTGTGTTTCTTCCACTCTAGCGTTTCTCATGATGTACTCTGCATATAAGTTAAATAAGCAGGGTGACAATATACAGCCTTGACGTACTCCTTTTCCTATTTGGAACCAGTCTGTTGTTCCATGTTCAGTTCTAACTGTTGCTTCCTGACCTGCATACAGATTTCTCAAGAGGCAGGTTAGGTGGTCTGGTATTCCCATCTCTTTCAGAATTTTCCACAGTTTATTGTGATCCACACAGCCCTATTCCTTAAAGAACTATAATTGAACATTTAGCAACTGTGTCAACTGCCGCAGGAGCAAAACATCCTCCATTTTCTCCTCAAAGACGCTCAGATGGTTTACTAGCTCACCTGTCAAACTATACTTTCTCTGTCTTAATACATAAGAAATAATGTCAAGAGAAATTCTCAAATGCTAGCAAGTTCAAGGAGGGATAGCAGAAGGCAGCCAATTATGTCGCTGACGGGCAAGGATGTTAAGGGTAGTGAAGTGAGGTTTGGATGATGAATTGTCAAGGTTCTTCTAGTACCTCCTAGCCAACATAGTTAGAGGTCTGTTAGCATTTCCATTCCAAATCTCTTTATTGAGTTCAATAACTCAAATCTAGTAATTGGCTCCAGGCTGAAACCTGACATACCTGATGTGGGTAAAGAAAAATAATTTTAATTTTCTTTAAAAGTTTATCAATGAATTCCTGGTTAATGAGATTTAACAATTTTAAAGTCACTCTCCTCCCCTGATGTGCAAACCAAAATCACAGAATTTTAATTTTTAATTGTAAAATGTCTTAGGTGAGGACTCTCACATAATCACAGACTAAAACTAAACAAAATAAGGTCCACAGTAAAAAGGGCCTTTAAACTCTTCATTAGGATTATTATATCATATGCCTAATAACTGAACTCATATGATATGACTGGAGGGTGGAGAGAGACTGGTGGTTCTCTTGCAATAATTAGACGCTCCCAAGAGGGCTTTGAATTCAATCATCTAAAAAAAAATGGCAAAGTTAACAAGTATTTTACCAAAGGAATAACTTGTCATATTTCACCCCAGATAGTCAGTACATATATAGAACTTTTAGTTTAAGAAGTTTCAGATGGCTCCTTACTACAGTTGCATATCAAGAAAAAATGGCAGAGGGCGGCACAGAAAAAAATGGGTGGGTCAGTTTCCTGTTTTGTAAAATCTAAGTGAAAGTCATATTAAAATCTAAGCAGAATGTACAGCAACATGGATAAAAGTAGAGATTATCATACTCAATGAAGTCAGAAAGAGAAAGACAAATACTGTATGATGTCACTTACGTCACAAGTTAATGTATCTACATATAAAACAGACAGACACAGAGATGAGACTTGTGGTTCCCAAGGTGGGTGGGGGGGCAGGTGGGAGAGGGATGGACTGGGAGTCTGGGGTTGGTAGATGCAAATATTACATTTAGAATGGATGTAGCAAAGTCCCAGGTATAGTACAGGGAACTATTTCCAATCTCCTGGGATAAGCCATAATGGAAAAGAATATTTTAAAGAATGTGTGTGTATGTATGTATAACAGTCACTTTGCTGTACAGCAGAGATTGGCATATCAGTGTAAATCAACAGGTAAATAAAAAATGATAAAGATAAAAATGAATAAAGTGACCTACGCTTTACTGTGAAAAAATAAAATCTAGGCAGAAATCAACTAACAATATTAAAATATTGTTTTTTTCCTTTTAAAAAATCATTGAGTTGTATATTTATTATATAACTTTTGTGTACTCAGCAATGTTCTTGGTGCTTGAGTGGGAGAAGTAAAAAAAAGAAAGGTAAATTTTAACAGTTTATAATCTAGACTACAGAATGAAACATATTTTGTTTCAGTTGGTTCACAATGAAATGAGTCATACAGGTATCAAGGGTGACAGAATCTAAATGAAAGAAGAGATTATAATTGAAGAAGATAGCTTAATAAAAGAGGTTGAAACTTAAAGGATACTGAATTTGTTTATGAAAAAAGCATGGTAATTCAAACAGTAAAGAATTTAAAATTTAAATAATGGGACCAGGTTTAAACCTAACATTAAAAATACTTTAGATTTCTTCATTCACAACAAAACAAATGAGTTGGAATTCTATAAGGAAACATCAACCAAGTTCAGCAGTCTGGTGGTCTACAACAGCGCTGTCAATCAGGACTCGCCCAGGCCAAAGGGTATCTAAGTGAACCAGGAAGGCAGACTGCCCCTCCAAAGGACTGTTAGTCACTACTGAACATTTCTTCAGTCAAGTCAGTTTTTTAGATCATTCTTTAAAATTGAAGTGTAGTTAATTTACAATGTTGCATCAGTTTCAGGTGTACAGCAAAGTGATTTGGTTTTATATATATGTGTGTGTATATATATATACGTGTGTGTGTGTGTGTATATATATATATACACACACATTTTTTCAGATTCTTTTCCATTATAGGGTACTACAAAATACTCAATATAATTCCCTGTGCTATACAGTAGGTCCTTGTTTGTTTTATATATAGAAGTGTGTATATGTTAATTCCAAACTCCTAATTTAGCTCCCCACCATAATTTTATTTCCTATGTCTGTGAATCTATTTCCGTTTCATAAATAAATTCACTTATATTACTTTTTTAGGTTCCACAAATAAGTGATATCATATGATGTCTTTATATCTGACTGACTTCGCTTAATCTGATAATCTCTAGGTTCATCCATGTTGCTGCAAATGGCATTTCATTCCTTTTTATGGCTGAGCTGTGCAGAAAGCTGAGTGCCGAAGAATTGATGCTTTTGAACTGTGGTGTTGGAGAAGACTCCTGAGAGTCCCTTGGACTGCAAGGAGATCCAACCAGTCCATTCTGAAGATCAGCCCTGGGATTTCTTTGGAAGGAATGATGTTAAAGCTGAAACTCCAGTACTTTGGCCACCTCATGATAAGAGTTGACTCATTGGAAAAGACTCTGATGCTGGGAGGGATTGAGGGCAGGAGGAGAAGGGGACAACGAAGGATGAGATGGCTGGACGGCATCAGTGACTCGATGGACGTGAGTCTGAGGGAACTCCGGGAGTTGGTGATGGACAGGGAGGCCTGGCGTGCTGTAATTCACGGGGTCACAAAGAGTCAGACACGACTGAGCGACTGAACTGAACTGAACATTCCATTATGTGTGTGTGTGTGTGTGTGTGTCTCTATACACACCACATCTCCTTTATCATTCATCTCTTGGTGAACATTTAGGTTGCTTCCATGTCTTTGCTATTATAAATAGTGCTGCAATAAACATTGGGGTTTATATATCTTTTTGAATTAGAGTTTTCTCTGGATATATGCTCTAGGAGTGGAATTGCAGGATTATATGGTAACTCTATTTTCAGTTTTTTAAGGGCCCTCTATAGAGTCGGACACGACTGAGCGACTGAACTGAACTGATACTGTTCTCCAGGCTTCCCAGGTGGTGCTAGTGGTAAAGAACCTGCCTGCCAATGCAGGAGATCTAAGAGACGTGGGTTTGATCGCTAGGTCAGAAAGATCCCCTGGAGGGGGGTATGACAACCCACTCCAGTATTGTCTGGAGAATACAGTCTCCTCATGGACAGAGGAGACTGGTGGGCTACAGTCCACAGAGTCACAAAGAGTCAGATATGACCGAAGGAACTTAGCACGCATGCATGCTGTTCTCCACAGTCCCTGGACCAATTTACATTCCCACCAACAGGGTAGAAGGGTTCCACTACTGAACATTTCTTCAGTCAAGTAGTTTTAAAAGTGTTCCAAGATACAGTTTATACCAAGAAAACATACCCTGAGATATGTCTCACAAAGGCCAGTGATGCCATTGTCCACATTTTCTAAGTAGGTCCTCATGAAGGATGAGTGGTGAATGATGTCCTCTGCTCTTCTAAGGGGACAGGTATATGTGGGGGAGGCAAATGTTATTTCCTCCAGTTTTTGTATTAATACTTGTAAGTGATTCAGGCATAGGGAGAATAGAATAACAAAGGGTTAATGGAAGTTGAACAAGGCGGAGCCACACTTTTCAAAGTGGCCATTCAAATATTATACACGGTTTTTCCAGGTGCTTATGTGCCCCTTTAAGTAAATGCAATGGATTCCCTGTGACTGTAAGCTGGAAAGTTAAATCAGAAAATCCATTGTCTTCCATATGTAAGTTTTTTCTGTCCAGCAAATTACGGAATGAATTGTATGACAAAATTCTTCTTCCCTTACAATGGTGCTGTGCTGCTCCCCACTCTTTCCCCCAGTCTCCCTGCTGGTAACCAGATTGCAAGCTTAACCACCAATGACCTAGAAAGGCATATCTTTTGATGCCATCTGGTCCTTTCTTTTCTTGCCTTCGTTCTCGTGTGACTGGTGGCTCTGGAGTCTCCTGTATGGAGTTGCCAAATCATGAACTGTAAGACGCTGGCAGAAGAAAAGAGGACAAGAGACAGAGTAGAATAAAAGCTTGGTTTGATTTGAAAATCCTTATGTACTGAGAAGAAATTTGCAAGTATCATAACATGATGTTTTTCAAGTCGTCAAGGAGTGGAGGAACCGACATAAAGAAGAATTCATGAAAGGCATGGTCCTGTACCGATAGTCAAAGTGTAAGAAGGTTGGGGAAACTTAAGGCTGTTGTTCTGAATATTCTGATGAACACTAGACTAACAACCAATAGGAAAAACATAACATTGTAAATTTACGTAGTTAAACTTGATGGAAAAAAATTTAGCACCGTGGTTAGCGTTTACTTAACTTTTCACAACACATTGATAGCTCAGTAAAAACTATACAACTAAAATCTTTCCTAATTTAGCATGTGTGACTATAAAGCAAAATTAGGATTAGACTGTAAAGCAAAATTAGGATTGTAGCAGGAGATGCCCTGTGAGAAAACTGGAGTCTCCTTGCAGAGAGTGAGGCAGCAAGACAATGAAAAGATAGCAAAGTATTTTATTTTCAAAGACACTTTGAGGTCTGTTTTAAAATGAGATATAAAAGTGGGTTTTTCCCAGGGGAAGAGGCAATTCCCAGTGACTAACCCTGTTAGAGAAAAGGTCCTATCAAAATTACCCATACCTTCCAAAAGGGCAAGCCCCTTGTGGGCAAAGGAACAATTAGAGTCTGTTTGGCTTTTATTTTGGTAGATTGGGATCATTTTTCCCTAAAGGAACCAGTGCTGCTTTTGATTTCAAACCTTGTAAACTTTACTGCCAAACTGAAATATCACAGAACATGAGGGGAAATGATTTTGCTATAAAATGGCCCCTGCTAGTAGCTGTGATATTTTAAAGCATAGGTATATCAACCAGAAGAGGCACACACAGTGTTGAGGGAATAGAGAGGAAAGAATTCCCTTTCAGAAAAAAATTGCAAGTATCATATGATGATGTTTTTCAAGTTGTCTCTTGAAACTCTTATCCCTCTGCCCAACAACAATAAGAAATTTAACACCTGCCCAGCCTCACAAACCATCCGTTGGCTGATGCCCTTGGAGGCATGGTCCTTCCCTGGAACTTGCTTGTCTTTCATTCCTCCACTATGGGATACCAAGACTTTGCCAAGTAACTAAATAAAAATGGAAAACAAGTCAAGTGATAGGGACAGTATTTGTATTTTCCTCTCTGTTGAACGTTATGCAACGGGCTGACTCCCCCCTTGAGCCACATTCTTCAAAGCTGCAGTGGCTCGCGGCCAGGTTTCCCAACTACACAACACTTTTGTACGTGACAGCAGCTAGCTGCTTATCCTACACATTTTATATTCCAGCATTTCTCTAAAATGTAACATGTTGAGAATTTTCTGAAAATCATCAAAGTTACCAAAAAAACAAAAACAAAAACCTGCCTGCTTCCTTTTCTTATTAAAAAATGACATTAAAGATATTATAGATCCAGAATCTAAGCACAATCATGCTACTCATGAATTTTATTTACAAAAACTGATATCATATGCTGCTGTTCAACTTATCCTATCTGTGAAATAAGCTTTAGACATGCTATTCCCATAAAATGGCACACGATAATTATATGTTTTCATTTACAGTTTATATATTATCTACTTCATAAAAAAATAAACAGACTATTAACTCCAAGTGAGTAACATGGTAAGTGGCATTTACCTAGCATCAGAATTGACTGTGGTGTCATGGGGTTTAATGACAACAAAATTAAAAATTAGGAGAATAGCTAGGACCCTCTTCTCACTCTTCGAAAAAAAAAAAAAAAGTTGCTTTCATTAATATTCCCCTTAATTCATCTGGTATCTTATAAAATAACCAGATAGGAATATCAACAAGTGCTATAATGAAGTTGTAAATTATATATAAACTACATAATATTATAATAATATAAATTATTCTACAGTCACATTATCCACCTCACCACTAACAGGCTCATCTATATACAAGATAAGGAATAAAATCAGTAAGGATGAGATACACATTACTCATTCTTCAAAGATTTTTTTTTTTAATCACCTTCTCCCAATAAAATAAAAGTAGTTCTACTCTGGGTTAGGGAGCCAGACAGTATTTAAAGCCAGAAAGTTAAACACAGTAAGCCTTCTAGAAGTCATAGTTTTCCTCAAAGATTTGGGAAAAGAACACTATTTCATATAGAAACAAACAGAGATAATGTAAAGTGTATTTTTAAAATAAAAAACTTCAAACAAATCTCTCATTATTTCACACTACAACCTAGGACCTCCAGGAATCTATGTTAAACTATTAAAGCAAATTACCACAGATCACTATAAGAGCTTGGGACTTCAGAACACCAATTCTGGATTACTGTTGGGATTATGTTTTTCAAAGGTTTAGAGAGAGAGAAAAAGGTGCAGGGTGTGGGCAAGGGGGGGCAAGTGAATGGGGGAGAAATGTGAGTACTCAATAAATTAATGATGACAAATAGTGGCATATTCTTTCTTAAGCTACACATATTCTATATAGGCTGAAATTTCATTTACTCTTCACAACTCAGACATATGAAGACAATGAACTGCCAGTCAGTCAATAACAATGACCAACAGCAAACAACAAGCTACACCCTATTATGCCACTGAATTACATGCTGTAAAAATTTTTAAAGATGACAGTAGTAATCTTTATCTGTCTGAAAATGCTATAATCTGACCTGCCTACCACCCTTCCAGCCCCACTGGTCATTATCCATTACCTTTTGCAAAACTCTTCCACAAACCAAAGGTTCCTATTTTCTGACTTCTCTACCTGAAATGCCCTTTCCTCCACTGTCCACTGGGCATCTAACTCATTCATCAATCCACAAACTACTGTTTCTTCCATGAGGGCTTCTTTGCCATATCACCTTTCTCAGATAATAAACACTTGATTTTTACACTAATCACATTATATTCTAATTATCTTCCAGATTAGAATGAATCCATACTTTTTAGTCATTTCAGTTCTTCCAATAACCAAACAGAAAAATGGCCCATGGTGGGGAGAAGAGATGTAACAATTTCCAATGGATATTTCTGGGCCTCTCTACCTCACTAAAGTTGATGTAGTAATACAGGGGCCTCCAAACAGTATAATCAGATGGCAGGCCAACATTCATAAGTGACCTGCTTACAGATGTCAGAACTCGATACTTTGGTGTGCAGCTGTGGTCACCCCCAGAGACAACTACGTGTAGAGTAATTGACAACTCTCCAACCAACTCTTGTTTAGGGTTGACATCTCTCTCAATAGTGAAGCAGAGGGCTGGGAATTGCAGCCATTACAACAGAGTGACTTATTAAAGTATTGACAGTGATGGGGACTAGGACAACAATGTCAAAGCCACAGATAATTTTTTAAAATCCAATTTTTTTGGTCACCAATATCAACTTTCTGACCTTACTGACAGGCCTCCTAGCATGCAGATAATCTGACTGATTTAAGTTTGGCCTCTGTTCCAGCTGTTGTTCAAGAAATGGTGGTAATGACAACTGTGATGACAGGAAGGCAATTATTAAGGAGAAAAGAGAAAAGAAAAAAAAAAGGTAAGAAAACCCAAGTATGAGAGGGAAAAGTCTAAAAAGAAATACTCCACACTGCAAAGGGGGAAAAAACTAAATGAATGTTTTTTAATCTCATTAGATAACATGAGAAACTCATGTTTGCATAGTTTTACAAGATCCCAGGATTGCTGATCACTTGAAGCCCACCTAACAGAAGCAGAAGATATTAAGAAGTGGCAAGAAGAACTGTACAAAAAAGATCTTCACGACCTGGATAATCACAATGGTGTGATCACTCATCTAGAGCCAGACATCCTGGAATGTGAAGTCAAGTGGGCCTTAGGAAGCATCACTACGAACCAAGCTAGTGGAGGTGATGGAATTCCAGTTGAGCTATTTCAAATCCTGAAAGATGATGCTGTGAAAGTGCTGCACTCAATATGCCAGCAAATTTGGAAAACTCAGCAGTGGCCACAATTCCATTTTGTTAACACTGCCAATCAAAATCCTGATTGTTCATCAGGGGAGGCTGTGTGGCTCTCTCACCTAAGTATACTCCAACAACAACATAAAAACTGTTGATTCAACCAAAGAAGGTGGTAGAGTTTGGAGGTTAATTTTTGGTTATAATTCCTTTCAGGTATTAGAAATATTACAAGGTGAAAGTCTTGAAACATCTTTCAGGATCACCAATATCACTAATCTCAGGAAACAAAAGATACATGAAGGATCCTTTAAAATAAATAAGACCCCAAATTTTATTCAGCATTCTTCTAAACACACCAATATTTCCTGAATATTGCAAGCCAAAAAATACATGTTTCTTCCTTCATCTGACCCAATACACGCAGCAGTAAATGCCAGCTGCTTTCAAGGGAGTTCTAAGAGCCCAGTACCACCAACTTGTTCTTTGGGAAAACCCTCCTCCATTTCAGAAATAGCAGTCTTGCAAAGTCATTTAGCTCTATCTAAATTGTGTTATGTTTACAAATGTTTTAACTGCAAAGATGGAATTTCCAATTGAAAAAGAACCTTACTTAGAAAAGCCTGAATTTTTTTTACAGCTATGCCAAATACAAGCTGTTCTGTAAAGAAATAATTGTGAATCAGCTTGCAATAAAGCTGTCTCTTATACACATCTCTGTGGTGTTGGAGAAGACTCTTGAGAGTCCCTTGGACTGCAAGGAGCTCCACCCAGTCCATTCTGAAGGAGATCAGCCCTGGGATTTCTTTGGAAGGAATGATGCTAAAGCTGAAACTCCAGTACTTTGGCCACCTCATGTGAAGAGTTGACTTATTGGAAAAGACTGTGATGCTGGGAGGGATTGGGGGCAGGAGGAGAAGGGGACGACCGAGGATGAGATGGCTGGATGGCATAACGGACTCGATGGACTTGAGTCTGAGTGAACTCCGGGAGACGGTGATGAACAGGGAGGCCTGGCGTGCTGCGATTCATGGGGTCGCAAAGAGTTGGACACGACTGAGCAACTGAACTGAACTGATAGCATAGAACATATAAATTTTTTTTACTGACCTGCATTCATCTCTAAGGGAGACGACTATTGACAGCATTTGAAAAAAATTAAAATCTGGCTCCAGAGGCATATGTTCTCTACTGAAACTCCCACAAGGAACCTAATCTCCAAAGTGATTTAACAGATTTTATTCTCTTGATGTCCATTCTATGCTAAACTTAGCTTCCATGCATACATCTCATTCCCTCTCTTACCTGTTTACGAGGATTTGGTTTTTCCTTAAAAACAAACAAACAAAAAACGATCACTCATTCACCATATTTCTTTGGTCACACAAGAACTTTCTGTATTCTAAGTTCCAAAGTCTGGGAAATAGGGCTACATCACTGGTGAAAACAGTGGCAATTTGTTCTAAATACAAAATAGCTTATTTTCCTTTGGCAACTCTCCAGGGTTTTGGGTGGAGGGAAAGGATACTTCTCTCTGGAGAGATCAGGCTCTGAACCTGGCCTAATGTCAAAACTTGGCCCTGGGTGGGAAAGAAATTTTTTTAAATTATTTATCTTTCACATCAGTTTGGAAACTGATTCAAGATTTTTGCATTATTAACGGCTTTTCTACTCTCCAGTCTTTTGTTGGTGTTCATCCCTATCCTGGCAGCCCCCATTGGCTGATTTGATGGTACCAAGGGGCTGAGAAGTGTTGCTGTCCAAAAGAAAAAGCATTCTCTCACAGGGACTGGGAAGGCGATCTGCAATCACAACAGTAGCTACTTGTTAATTTTCTATTTGAAACACAGTGATGTCAATAGCATGGTACCCTGCCAGCCACCATGGGGTAAAAGTACATTTTGAAACCAAAACAAACTTCCTACGTGCTGCTAAGTCAGATTTGAGACACGGAGATAACATTCTTTAAGACACTGCTCTAGTTTTATATACAAAAACACATACAACAAGCATTAATCTACTATTCTACAAAAGCTGAAGTCTAACTCTCACATCTGCATTCATACCCATTGCCCAGTACAATTTATCAAATCATAGTCCAGGATGGAAGAGGGAAATGAAGAAATATTGTTACTGATCTCTAATAAAGTGGCGATCCTATTTAGCACAAACAGCACACTCCCAGAATGCTTTGTTATGTAAATGTTCACTTGGAAGCAGAAAATGAAAACAGCATAACACCTTTAAAAATAGCCCCACTATTAAGATGTGATTAGTGTAACAGTTCACTTTAAGGAGGTGTATTCACTTAGGAGGAAAGACATCTTTTCTTAAATGGAACAGGAACACTCCAGCATCCCTGGAAGATGAATATTCACAATTTGTACTGAATATAAGTAACCTGAAATAGAGAGCTGAATGATTAAAACTGGTGACCATGCTTGCCACTGGCAGACGGCACAGTGGTTTGATATTGCTGGACATCTGCCAATTTAGTCAATCCAGCTAGGGATTATTTTTAAAGACCCATTTTAGCAAAATTTCCCCAAAATCAAAATGCAGGGGTTTCTGATTTTGTTTTTGTTTTGGGGAGGCAAAATTTGGGGCAGGAAAAGGGTAACGAAGAGCAATTGTTGGTCAGTGTATAATTTTTTAAATATTAATCCTAAAGTATTTGTAGGACATTTGGAATCTCTAGAAGAATAAAGATACACAGAATTTTAAACATGCCACAATCATGACAATGACAGAGAATTAATGTTTTTATTTCAAAGTTACTTAACTCTTCTGATCTTTCTCTTTCATTATACTATATCACATTTTCTTTTCTGACCACAAAGGGCCCAACTGAAGAGTAGTGTTTGAGAGCTGCTTTTGGAGGCAGCTTCACATTACACCTGGCACCAATCTTGGGCATGCTCTCTTCTGATAAAACAGAAATTTTTTTTATTGCTGTATTAGAGCACTGACAGATTAGCATTTTTAAGCAGGTAGAAAATGAACACGCTTTAAAAACTACTTTTAAAAACCCTTCTGAAAAGGAAAGGTATTCAAAGAATTAAAAACAATTACAGTAGTCTCTTAAAAGACAAACTTTTCCCAGTAAAAGACTGGGTTCAAATTAAGACTGGGTTGCAACGCTACACGATGTGACTTGTATCTATTTGTCTAAATCTTAGTTTGACTCTCCTCTGGATAAGCCCAGAAAAAAAATTAAATGAGAGAAGAATCAGAGAGCTGATATTTATTTTGTATGATTCCAGCCACAATACCATTATAGTTTTCTGTTCAAGAAGAACTACTACAAGAAGCGCCATTACACTTTGATTCTGGAGAACAGAGCTGAAAAATCTATATTGTTCAGTGTATTTGAGAAGGAAAAGTCAGGCTGAGTGAACATATTCCATTTTGTTAACACTGCCAATCAAAATCCTGATTGTTCATCAGGGGAGGCTGTGTGGCTCTCTCACCTAAGTATACTCCAACAACAACATAAAAACTGTTGATTCAACCAAAGAAGGTGGTAGAGTTTGGAGGTTAATTTTTGGTTATAATTCCTTTCAGGTATTAGAAATATTACAAGGTGAAAGTCTTGAAACATCTTTCAGGATCACCAATATCACTAATCTCAGGAAACAAAAGATACATGAAGGATCCTTTAAAATAAATAAGACCCCAAATTTTATTCAGCATTCTTCTAAACACACCAATATTTCCTGAATATTGCAAGCCAAAAAATACATGTTTCTTCCTTCATCTGACCCAATACACGCAGCAGTAAATGCCAGCTGCTTTCAAGGGAGTTCTAAGAGCCCAGTACCACCAACTTGTTCTTTGGGAAAACCCTCCTCCATTTCAGAAATAGCAGTCTTGCAAAGTCATTTAGCTCTATCTAAATTGTGTTATGTTTACAAATGTTTTAACTGCAAAGATGGAATTTCCAATTGAAAAAGAACCTTACTTAGAAAAGCCTGAATTTTTTTTACAGCTATGCCAAATACAAGCTGTTCTGTAAAGAAATAATTGTGAATCAGCTTGCAATAAAGTGAATCAAGACAGAAAAACCATACAGACATTACAGCCCTAGAGAAAAATTCAATAATTGATCACACCAATGATTCAAATGCCAAAAAGTAAGTTTTTGTCAGTGACGCCAACAGGCTTGGCAAAACTTAAATATGATGGTTGTCCTCCATGACAATACCTATATATTACAGAGACATACACCTAACATCTTCCTACTAAAGTCCAATAGCAATGTTCTTTCAAAGAACTGATCTAAATTGATTTTATTTTCATTTTTTATTAGGGTAATAAATAGTTAGCATTCACTGGGTAAAGCACGCCTGTCCTTGTTTTTCTTTAATCTGAAAATTCCTCCTTTAAGTTTACAAAACTTCAAAGGAGTATACTTTCTAATTCTATTCCATTGTGATTTTTGGTGAAAAAAACCTTAGCTGTACTCCTTAATTTCCAGATTTCTCCCTTGTTCTAATTTAGGTATTGTATTTCCAGATTAAAAAGATAATTTCTCTCATCTAATTTTAGATTATTTGAAGGCTCAGCATTGTTCTTATTTCGGAATAAAAGTACTAGAAGATAAAGGAGTCTATAAAAACAGATTTTTTTGGTAGTGGCATAAAATCCTATATCAACTTCCCAATCAGTTTTCAGGTATACTTAAAAGTGACAGGTTTGTATGTTGAAATTTGTAAAAGTCAACATCTACAGTTGATGTACTAGAGCAGGCATAAAGTTTACAAAGGCACAGGATTTCTCAGATATATCTTGTTCAGGGTTCTCTGGTAAAGGATAAATTGAGAAACATTCAGATGAAATATAAGTTACAAGGGTAAATACAGGATTGCAGAAGTTACTTGGCTCTTCATTGTAGAGAGCTTACTAGAATAAAATGAGTACTTCAACAGTACTCCACAACAAAATGACATCTAAGGGATTCCTGAGAGCTAAGAAAACAGGCCTTTGGTGTTATCCTTATTTCCCTGAAGCTATAGCAGATGTATCTTCTCCAGTTGAAGGTCTTGGCTGTTTTCACAGACACTTGGGCCAGCAGACATCCCTTCATAGGGAAAACACAGCATTAACAATGACACAGTATTTTAGCTGTCATTAGAGACATGCCAGGAAAGCAGCTACAGATTAAGAGAATAAGAAGGCCTTATCATGTTCTCTAAATGTGGTCCCAGGCTCATAATCTGTGGAGAAGGAAATGGCAACCCACTCCAGTCTTCTTCCCTGGAGAATCCCAGGGACGGGGGAGCCTGGTGGGTTGCCGTCTATGGGGTCACACAGAGTCGGACACGACTAAAGCGACTTAGCAGCAGCAGCAAGGTCATACCTATCGCATCCATGCTAACTAGCTAAAAAAGTCTACTTTCACCCCAGAATAAGTGACAAGTCATACTTTAGTGACTAAATAACAAGAAAGTTTCAGATGCAGCATTTCTCTTGAAAACCCTTTCAAACATAATGACAATGTTTTAAAACCAGTTCTGGCAAACTCCTACAGAGAATCATGCAAGTCATAGAAATAATCACTCCTAAGATGTTCATACCAACTTCAGCCCATGATAACCCCCTGCTTTGAGTTTACCTCAACTCCCATCTGGGACACACATAACTTAGCAATTAATTACGTATTATTTGTAAGGGCTTTATAAAATCTTTTGTCTTCTACCTAATTGGACTAAAAATCCTCAAAAGCAGGGCCTGGAATTTCTCCTTCTTTTATCCTATCCCCAGTACCAAGCACACAGTCAAAGACTAATAAATGCTTGTCAGCTGATTTGCAATTATCTTTATTATCTTTAAGAGTCCACTGTCAGTGCCAGGAATTAAGCCACTTCAAATGAACTCCCAAGGCTTCTCTGGTGGCTTACTTGGTCAAAGTGTCCACCTGCCATGCAGGAGACCCAGGTTCATTCCCGGGGTTGGGAAGATCCCCTGGAGAAGGGAATGTCTACCCACTCCAGTATTCTAGCCTAGAGAATCCCATTGACAGAGGAGCCTGGCAGGCTACAGTCCATGGGGTTGTAAAGAGTTGGACATGACTGAGCAACTAACACTTTCACACTTGCACAAATGATCTCCCATTTCCACACAAATATTTTTAATTAGAAAACATGACCTTGGGGTTAATAGTATGTAAAACTATTAAAGAGACATTATCATAGACATCTATTTACCAATAACTTCTGTCATCCTAGATTGATATTCAAAGGAAGATCAAAACAAATTCTAAATTATCAAGATCATGGAAGTCTGAAACAAATCCTAAACCTAAATTTTCAACATACTTCTGAGTTAAAAGTGCAAAAGGTAGAGGAGGGGGGACAGAGAGGTCAAACTGTATCTTGTTGGAAACAGTAAAACTGCTGCTAAAAGACAAAAACTGTTTATCCCTAACCACTGTTTGTTGGACCTATACTAGCATCCACCCAACTCTTCAAAGTACTCAAAGCTCTACCAAAAATGTTGGGAAACCTCCAATTAACTTTCACTTTCTCAGCAGAGGTAGGCCATTTTGCACATTGAAGCTGCCAAGTTTAAACATATATCTGAGTTTCAGCTTGCTAACTCTAAATCAAGAAATCCTAGATAGAAGTAAAATATGGTTCTTTATATTATTTCTAAAAAAATTTCTCCATAGAGGACTACTATCTGAAAAAAAAATTAATTTTAAAGTACTAACCAGAAAACAACCTGAAGTTAATGTTTAAAAATCCATTTTTTCCTATTCCATTCAAATATTACTAAACTAAGTATGTTGACTATAATTTTAAAATAAAACGAATTTTATTGTAGCAAACTGTAAGACCAATTAAAAGTTTAGAAAATAACAGATATCTACTAACTTTATCATAAGTAAATTAACCTACATATCTTTGTATGAAAAAAAAAATCTAGGATCTCAAGAATAGGGGATAACTAACACCTAATATCTTCCCTTCCAAGCAGAATAGATCCAAGTGTGATAAACCTGATTATTTTTAAAATTTCTT
>SJYT01037123.1:168880-188800 GCA_006410635.1 Cephalophus harveyi | reverse complement strand
ATTGTTGAACCGCAAGGTTCCGCCCTGGAGTCCGTCGCCCAAGACCACCAAGACACAGGATCGATGCAAATAGCAAGAGGATTTATTGAACCGGCGCGCCGGGGTTCTGTCCTCCTCAAGCAAGGAGCGAACCCCGATGACAGTTACAGGACAGTTTTTAAGCACAAAAAACCACATTGGGCGGGGAGGTATAGATATATCATGATTGGTCACAATACTGCTGACCTTTACAAGGATAGGCTCATGAGGGTCTGGCGATATAATTCTGCGGATAACACACAGTTTACACAACTTGTTTTTCTGACTCTCTGGAAAGTCAAACCTTCCAGGTCAGGGTCTGTAAGTTACAAACCCCCCAGGTCAGGGTCGGTAAGTTACAAACCCCCCAGGTCAGGGTCTGTGAGTCACAAACCCTCCAGGTCAGGGTCTGTGAGTCACAAATAACAGAGATAACCTTTCAGTTGGTCTGGAAAATTCCTAAATCTTACAGGTTACTTCCTCACAGCTTTATATGCAAGATTTTAGAACTAAGCCTCCCCCCCCAAAAAAGCCAAACTTTTGACATGAAAGTATTATATCTAGAATGGCAAAATTTCAAAAATATGAACTGCTTCAGGAATATTTTTTCAGAATAAAAACAAAATCGAATCACTCTTTTGACAGTGAATTACTCTCATTACACTGAAAAGCAAATGAAAGATAAAGCCAAAATTCTATTTATTTTAAAAGATGTCAAATCTAGGTTAAATTTTTTTAACATTTCAAATAAAAACAGCGCCTTGGAAAAAAGAGCTATTAAATAGAACTTGGTAGGGCCTTAAAAAGTATAATAACAATACAGGCTTAAATATTAACAATATTCTTGTGCTACTTTCTTGCTATTTGGCTAAAACATCTCCCTCCTTTAAATCATCCTGTGTCTACCAATATTTTTGCTTTTTTTGTTAGATCCACTTTTCAGAAATAGAGCACAGGTTATTAAACTGGATTCTTCCTCTAGTACTCATCCTCTGACACATTCCACTAAATTAGAGATTTATTTATATTGATAAATACCCCTTTTAAAAACAAATATATCTTGGGGAAAAAAAGGTTAATTCTATATTACCTTTCAACCTCAAGGAAGGAAGGAGGGAAAAAGAATAGGAGAGAAGGGAGAAAGAAGAAGACCTAATCTGAGGAAAAAACACATTAGGACTACAGAAGAGGACAGAAAAGGATGAGTGAACCACGCCTTAAGAGAGGTAGCCTAGGAAACCAGCCAGAAAGCCTTCTGCTAAGTCGCTTCAGTCGTATCTGACTCTGTACGACCCCATAGACGGCAGCCCGCCAGGCTCCCCCGTCCCTGGGATTCTCCAGGCAAGAACACTGGAGTGGGTTGCCATTTCCTTCTCTAATGCATGAAAGTGAAAAGTGAAAGTGAAGTCGCTCAGTCGTGTCCGATTCCTAGCGACCCCATGGACTGCAGCCCACCAGGCTCCTCCGTCCATGGGATTTTCCAGGCAAGAGTACTGGAGTGGGTTGCCATTGCCTTCTCTTAGAAAGCCTTAGACCTAAGTAAGTAAAATGGAAACAAAAAGCCTTCACTGGACACAGCAGAGATTATGTACAGTTAAGGCAATAAAAGCTATGTACATTACACAGCACTACAGACAAACAAGTACTGCTGCTGCTGCTGCTGCTAAGTCACTTCAGTCATGTCTGACTCCGTGCAACCCCACAGACGGCAGCCCACCAGGCTCCCCCATCCCTGGGATTCTCCAGGCAAGAACACTGGAGTGGGTTGCCATTTCCTTCTCCAATGCATGAAAGTGAAAAGTGAAAGTGAAGTCATTGAGTCGTGTCCAACTCTTAGCAACCCCATGGACTGTAGCCCACCAGGCTCCTCCGTCCATGGGATTTTCCAGGCAAGAGTACTAGAGTGGGGTGCCATTGCCTTCTCCAAAACAAGTACTAGATAAAACAATTTACAAGGCATATCAAAGTAATACTATGGGTGATAAGGTATATCAATAAGTCATAATTGATATACAGAATGCATTAAACAAAGTTTACGCCAAGATTTTAAAAGCTCCATTTCAAATAGTTTACTTAAAGAAAGTCTCTTTAGTTTTAAATGTTTTTGCTAGATTTCTAATGAGGGTCTCCCAAGGAGCACATTCAAGTAGGTGAAATAATTATAAAAGCCACATGTTTATTAGTATTTAAAACATATGGCTCAAAATACACTCTGTGCTCTAAAGGTCAAAATAAGGTTTTATTTTTAGAATCTTCAAAGCTGTCATTTCTTGGTCTTTCTGCCATGTTTAAGCTAGCCAGATACTTCTTTTAATATGATAGAAATATAAGGCAGAAAAGAGACTCTTTAAAGTATTTCCTGCCAAACTGCTTTGCCTCAAACTAGCAAAACGTCTTTGACTAGACCACTGAACTATGCTTCAGTTTTATCCTTCACTTAATATTAAAGCTAACATCTTCTGATACATGTCAAATGCTAGACACAAAGGTTACAAACTGAACAAAACAGAATCCCTACCTTTGAGGCAGTCAGAATCATTTGACAGAAAGAGACATATAAACAAATAATTATAAGACTACCTGATTAAGTTTCATAATAGGAGATATGAACAGAGCATTGTGCAAATAAAGTAGTAAAAGCCACTAAATGAGCCTGGAGGACGATGCTAAGCCTTTTCAAGAGAATTTGACATTTAAATTCATCTGCAGTGAGGCAGTTGGGTTAGTCAGTCTGTAAGGACCCTTCTATTATAAAAAGGGCAGGACAAAAGGTTGAAGGCATAGAGATCTTGTTTGTCAAAAGGGCTGGTGTACTTAGCTATTCTACTTCTGGGTATTTATCCGAAGGACTTCCCTGNCATCTGCAGTGAGGCAGTTGGGTTAGTCAGTCTGTAAGGACCCTTCTATTATAAAAAGGGCAGGACAAAAGGTTGAAGGCATAGAGATCTTGTTTGTCAAAAGGGCTGGTGTACTTAGCTATTCTACTTCTGGGTATTTATCCGAAGGACTTCCCTGTTGCTCAAATGGTAAAGAACCTGCCTGTGATACAGGAGACCAGAGTTCCATCCCTGGGTTGGGAAGTTCCTCTGGAGAAAGGAATGGCAATCCACTCCAGTATTCTTGCCTGGAGAATCCCATAGACAGAGAACCTGGCGGGCCACAGTCCGTGGGGTCACAAAGAGTCAAACATGACTGAGAGACTAACACACACACACATCTGAAGGACAGGAAAACACTAATTTGAGAAGACATATGCACCCCTATGTTCACTGGAGCATTATCTACAATAGCAAAGACATGGAAGCAACCTAAGTGCCCACGGATGGATGGATGGATGCTATGCTATGTGTGCGTGGTGGCTCAGACAGTAAAGAATCTGCCTGCAATGTGGGAGACCTGGGTTCAATCCCTGGGTTGGGAAGATCCCCTGAAGGACAGCATGGCAATCCACTCCAGTATTATTGCCTGGAGAATCCCCATGGACGGAGGAGCCTAGCAGGCTACAGTCCAAGGGGTCACAAACAGTCAGACACAACTAAGCAACGAAGCACAGCACAGTGTGTGTGTATATATATATATATATATTTATATATACACATTCATACATGTGAGTGTGCACACGTGTGCACATGATGGAAAACTACTCAATCATAAAAAAGAATGAAATCTAATGAACCTTGAATGTATTATGCTAAGTGAAATAAGCCAGAGAAACACAAATAACTATGATTTCACTCATGTGGAATCTAAAAAAACAAAACAAGCAAAATAAAACAAAAACAAACTTACAGAGAACAGATTAGTGGTTACCAGAGGGGAAGGAGGTTGTGGCACAGGGTGAAATGGATGAAGGGGGTCAACTATATGGTGATCACTTTTTAGTGCATACAGGTTCAAAATATAGTGCTATATACCTGAAACTAACATAATTTAAAAAACAGTTGATGTAAATAATTCCAGTTTGTTGCTTATTACTTTAACCTCTGTATCCAAAAGAGAATATTTTACTTGTACAATCCTCATCATCTCTCCCAAACTCATCCTCTTACTATATTCCTTTTCTTGGTAAATAGTTAATACCATCTAAAACTTAAGCTTCTATAGCCAACCAATCACCAATTTCTATTGATTATATTCCCTACTATTTCTATATTCTGTCTATTTCCAATCACTACCACTATCTCTTACAGTGGAGGCTTCCTATGGCCTCCAAAAGAGTTTTCCTGTCTCTGAGATCTCTTCTGCCAATCAACCAATTCTTTACATGGTAGCCAGTGATTCTTCCAAAACATAAATCTGATCATATTTCAATTCACCTTAAAATCATACAACTACTTCTATTGTTCCCAGAAAAATCCAAACTCTTCAGTATAACTGTCAACATCTGGCTTGGCTTGCCTCATGCTATAGTCTTTTATACTCATATTGAACTTCTAACATGTGTGCATGCTTCCAAGTCGCTTCAGTTGTGTCTAACTTTTGGCAGCCCTATGGACTGTAGCACACCAGGCTGCTCTGTCCAAGGAGTTCTCCAGGCAAGAATACTGTGTGTTGCCATGCCCTCCTCCAGGGGATCTCCCTGACCCAGGGATCAAACCCACGTCTCTTACATCTCCTGCACTGATTGGCAGCTTTACCACTAGCATCACCTGGGAAGCAGTTTCCTCAATAAACAAAGCTCACTATCCTCTGAAAAGCATTCCAAGATTCCTTCAAGAGAGAATCAGGTGACCTTCAAAAATGATCTTTCAGGATCCTCTGCTTCTCTATCATCGTATTTACCACACTATACAGTATTGTAACTACTTATCTGTCTCCCGCAGGAAGCTATGAATTCCTTAAGGTCAGAAACTGCCTTACACGTTCTTGTCTTTCTTCTGTAAAGCATTATACCTGCCTGGCACTGACATATAGATGGTACTAGATAAAGATTTGTTGAATGCATGAATAAATGAATGAATGAAAGAACAACTGCAAAGAAAGAGAAATTCAGTGTCCTACAACTTGCCATAACAGTTATTAGCAACATTACAGAAAACTAATCCTTTACCAAGACCATATTTAAGCCATGAGCCTATCACAATTAACCTGTTTCCAAAGACAGGTATAAAGGCGGCTCAACATAAACCCAAAATTCAAATGAACTTGAAGTGTGTTTATGTCTTCCAGTTTAGACAGCATAAATTTACTACTTTGGGGAGATAATACACATGTATCAGAATTATGATATATTACACATGTAAAAAAGTTTTAACTACATATTCAATATTATATTTTCACAGGTCAAGTGCTGAGTTTGCTTTTTAACATATAAGAAAGCTACACCTCATCATTGACTCACCGATTCTTTTCCAGCTCATTGTGTGTAGACCTAAAAGGGAGGGAAAAAAAGGGGGGAAAAGAGAGTTAGCCATGTTGTGTTGCTAAGGCTATAAAAAGGGGGGTTAGTTTAGGTATTGCTAAATAAATTCACTGAGTGAATTTAACAATGCAATATATGGACAGACTTCTAGCTATCTCACTCATCAAGAAGTAGTAGTCTATGTTCATTAAGACTTCAGATAGAGCGTTTTCAGTTAACAACTAAATATTTTGAAATTAGAATCTCACTGTTATTTTTAATAAAATTAATATGAGCACATGTTCTCTTGCCCACTTCTAGGGTCCTACATTTTAGTGGTTTGTAGACATTCTATCAGAAAATTTAATTCAAACATAATCCCATTCTTCCATTTTTTAAAAAAAACAGTGTGTGTACTTCCGTGTCTTCTATCTCTATATACCCACTCTTAAACAGGGAGAGAAAAAGTTTTGGCCAGCACAGAAGCTGAAATAGGCTTGCCTTATTGCTAAGCAATACAGACAAATTCAAGCCTCTTTGTGTGTGAAACATAAACCAAAAACGTCATACAAGGAAAAAACAACATCAACAGAAAAGATATATTACTAAAATAAAAAAACACAGTTTTAAAAGACTGGGAGGATATACCTCAAAATACTAACAATGGTTGTCTTTGTGACTTTTTTCATTTTACTTACAACTATTTGTTATAATAATATTACTTACCATCTATTGAACAAGTTGAGTGTCTGCTCAACAGTAACATACATTATCTCATTTTATCCTCCAAACACCCCTTGTTTTATAAACAAGAATGCTGAGACTCTGAGAGGTAAAAAGACATGACCTTATCCTAGGAGTTTTAAGTTGCAGCCATGATTTAAGCCCATGTCTTTCTTACTCCAAACCCCAACTTCCTTTCTTTTTAATTAATTTATTTCAAACCCCAATTTCTTAACTTAGTGACGAGCAATATTGAAAAGAGATTAAGAGCATGGACGCTAAGGCTAGACTGCCTTGGATCAAATATTGTGTGGCCTTTTAAAAATCTTTTCATTTCTCTGTGCTCAGCTTTATCATCTATGAGATAGGAAAATAACAGTATTTGCCTCATAAGATTGTAATGAGAAATATACATGTTTACACTGAACAACAAAATAAACTCGATCTAAAGTTAACTATGAGAATGTCATACTAAGTTCTCCTGAACAAACATTTTTACAACAATTTAGCATTAACAATAACAAAATTTTATAAAGAAAAATTTAAGTTCTTGTCATCAAAACTGCGGAGAAGGCAATGGCAACCCACTCCAGTACTCTTGCCTGGAAAATCCCATGGACGGAGGAGCCTGGTGGGCTGCAGTCCATGGGGTCGCTGTGAGTCGGACACAACTGACCGACTTCACTTTGACTTTTCACTTTCATGCATTGGAGAAGGAAATGGCAACCCACTCCAGTGTTCTTGCCTGGAGAATCCCAGGGACGGGGGAGCCTGGTGGGCTGCTGTCTATGGGGTCACACAGAGTCGGACACGACTGAAGCAACGCAGCAGCAGCAGCAACATCAAAACTGAAACTTCAATCATTTAGTGTATTCTGATTAATGTCAAAAGCCTTCAGAATATTTCATTACTGATTACTTTAATCTCATTTATTATTCTAATGGATATTTAATAATCAAATTCCTAAACTTCAACAAAATTTTTATCAGTCTCATAATTTGTGGAAATTTTACTCACTGTCTTAGTTCAAGAGCCAAAAGGCTTCTTTGAGTCACTGTCTACTGTCCAGCTTTTGCTTTCTGAGCATTATCGTAAGGTCCAAGTGACACATGATGAAAACGACTGATTTTCATTTTCAACAGATTCTCTTAATAAGAAAACACTTCTCTCAAAAGAGAGAAATTTTAAAAAATCTCAGGATGCTTTAAGAGTGCAGCCAAATTAATGGCAAGGATATGTACAATTTAGAAGAAGCTATAAAAACACAGACTTCTTAGTATTAACACAAACTCAGACTTCAAAACTAAATAAATAAATTACATCCAAATCTCTACCACATATAAGTATTTATAAACAGGTTTAAGTTCTTTCTTGTTTGAATGAAATGTCAAACTAAATAAGTTAGAAGAAGTAATAGGTATATTTTAAAGAGATTTAAAACAAAAAACATTGTTCAAAATTTGAAAGGGTGATCAATTAACAAAATTTTCCCAAAATAAGACATCCCCACTTGGTGAGTAAATTTTGGTTTTTGCCTTTTACTGAAAAGAAAACTCAGAACAAAAACAATGAAATTCTAAAGTAATAAATGAAACAATCTATTTAGAGAGAGGTATTTACCATATACTTATTCCAAACAGTATGGCATCCCACGTATGGCGTTAAATGCAAAAGATACATACCCAAAGATAACCAATTGCTGAATTCCAGTATTATATTGAACCTATTATCAAAGCTAGCACCAAAAGAACGTTATCTGAACCACTGCTGTGAACAAAATTAAAACAGCAGGTTCTTCCCACCTCTCTCAGATTTTTATTATTTATCTTCTTCCTAAAAAATATTAAATGATAGCTAAGAATATGAACTTTTTCACAAAACCAGAAAACATATGCCATATCTAGTTATACCATTAGTAAAATTTAATAAGATTTCCAAATACCAAGAGGCAAAAATGATCACATATATACTAATCTTTATCATATTGCCATGTTCCCTCAACTTAAAAAAAAAATCCATCAGTAGTGTTTACTCCTATTCTGATGACATTTTTGCCTCTAATATCAGGTCAACACATACTGCACGTTTTCAATGTTCAAAACTATCTTACGCTGCAAGGAATCAAAGACAGTCTCTAGCTGGTAGATTAAGACATATACAGGAATAATTATGTAAAATAAATTAGGCAAAATAAATATACAAAGAAAGGTACAAACTATTTTGGGAGTTTAAAGAAGGCAGTGTTCACTTACAAATGGGGCTCTCAGAAAATGGGGCTTTAGAAAAGGGAGCATTTGGTCTGGGGCTTTTGCTACTACCAGAAACTAGACCTGGTAGGGAGAAGACATTTCAAGTGTGGAAAGGATACAGCAGAAGCAAAACAAGCTGAGTTGTGAAGTCCAAAGCAAAGCCACAGAATAAAAATGGAAAAAAAGTTCTGAGTTTAAATATTAGCCCTATCACTCACATTAACTGTAGAACTTTGAACAAATTATTTAACTTTTCTAGTTAACAGTTTTCTCATTTGTAAAACTGAAGTAACACCACATGCCTTGACTCGGTGGGTTACTCTGAAAATTAGAGAGTAATGTAAAAGCATCAGCATACAGTAAGTATTCAGTAAATGCTAGCCACTGCAAATATTCTTATTATTTTTAACAAGACTGAAAATATACTACCTAAAACAATGTTAAACATATTACATGGGGCAACAAATTGAGAGGTCTCAGTAACACTTGGAATCAGCCTGGAAACAAACAAACAACAATAATGATTAAAAAAGAAACTAAAGGAAAATATAAGTGTTTTGATCATTTAGTTGACTGTGAAGACACTAGAAGACTGAAAGCATGATAGAGAGGAAGGTGTCTAACTATACACACATGGAGAAAATAATGATCCAAACGGTGCTGGCAAACAGAGTAGCTGAATGCGTCACATCCCAGCACACGCAGAAGCAACCTTCCTGGGGCTGCTTCCCTGAGCCTATGTGTCCAACCAAGCCTTTCCAATAATATGCCATTAAAATAGTCCATTATGATAAATTCCCTATAAAGCTGGAATGTTCTGAATAATCCATCTGGTTAGCACACTTTTCTTCTCCTAACAGAAATGCACCTCTGAGAGTAAACCCTATGAACTGTCTTCCTTTCAGACACCCTTCCTCTGAATGCTTAACAACTTCCAAGGACAGGAATAAAGACATTTCTATTATTTATCATCAAATCATAGATAATTTTTTTCACAAATAACATCCCTTTAAGAGACACGGTAACACATTCCTATTTGAATGGGAGTCATTATCTCAACCAGATCTGTGATTTTTCATTGACTACAACACTGCTCTAATACATAAACTTTTAATTCTTTAGGGTGCAGTTTGGTGGCAGTCAATGAAATGAAGCATAGAATTGAAATTGCACAAAATGGTACTGTTTGGCTCAAGACTAGTACCACCACAGAAGGAAAATAAAAGACCCCATTCCCAGAATTAATATTCTCTTCCAACAAAAGAAAAGACCTCTATCTTTGTTGGATTAATGAGCCAAGCCCTAATTTGTTAACATTCTCATTTCACTTACTTTCCAACCCTGAAGTGCCTAAGGGATGGTGTCCTCCACACAATGAAAAAAACACATTCTATGAGGCTGAGTATTTTCTAACTGTATCCTAAAGCTTACACTTCAGCTCTGTTAGAGCAGAGGTCTCCGAAGTATGTACCTGAAGGGGGATGAAAAAGAATTAGCTGCATAGTAAAACTTCTATTTCTGTTTATTCTTCTTCTTCACTTTTATATGTAACCTTAATACTCTGGTATTTATAAAATATTAGTACAGCAATACATGTATAAAATTGTGAATACATACAAATATATTAGGTATATTTTTTGCTGCTAGTGGTATGTAAGTGGTCGATAAAGTTTGAAGAACACTATAATAGAAGAAAATCATGCTTACTGCCAATAAAGTAATTATTTCAAAGAAGTAGTTTTATACATTTGTTTCTATAATTTTTTAAAAAAGTTTTAAATACATATTCTTAAAAAACCATTAAAGACAGTAAAAGTTGAATACTGTAGATACGGAAAATGCCTCATAAGAAATACTTCTTTCATAACAATAACAACCACAATAACTAAGACCATAAAAAAGCAAGTGCCTAAAAAGGATGCATAGCAATAACTCCAATTAGTAACTTACATATCAAAGTTGAATATAAGCATATCTTATGACTCAGCATTTTCCCTTGCAAGCATATACCAATCTAATATATATACACACACACACACACACACACATATGTTTGTTAAAGGACACAAGAGAATACTCATTCTTTTCATACTAGCCAAAACTGGAAACTCAAATGTCCATCAAGAGTATTAGGTTGGTGCAAATGTAATTATGGTTTCTGACCATAAATTTTACATCATTATAACTAGGTTCAAACACATCTTTATTACCAATACCAACAATCAATACCATCAACACATTTTTGCCAATGAGAAATAAGTTTGTTTATTCCTGTAGCATCAGAATCATGCCTCAGGATTTGACAAACTCTTGGAAAGCATTTTCTGCATCCTTCTGGTTATGAAAGCAGTTTTCCTGCAAAAAGTTGTCGAGATGCTTGAAGAAGTGGTAGTTGATTGGCGAGAGCTCAGGTGAGTAAGGTGGATGAGGCAAAACTTCGTAGCTCAATTTGTTCAATGTTTGAAGTGTTGATTGTGCAACCTGCAGTCAGGCCTTGTAGTGGAGAAGAATCGGGCCCTTTCAGTTGACCAGTGCCAGGTGGAGGCGTTTTAGTTTCCAGTGTGTCTCATCGATTTGCTGAGCACACTTCTCAGATGTAATGGTTTCGCAGGAACTCAGAAAGCTGCAGTGGATCAGACTGGCAGCAGACCACAAAACAGTGGCCATGACCACTTCTTAGTGTAAGCTTGGCTTTTGGAAGTGCTTTAGAGCTGCTTCTCAGTCCAGCCACTAAGTTGGTCTTTGATAGTTGCCATATAAAATCCACTTTTCTTTGCACATCACAATCTGGTTGAGAAATGTTTCATTGTTGTTGTGCAGAGTAAGAGACGACAACACTTCAAAATGACAATTTTCTTGGTTTGCAGTCAGCTAGTGAGACACCCACTTATTGAGCTTTTCCACTTTTCCAATTTGCTTCAAATGCCAAATGACGGTAGAATGACTGATGCTGAGTTATTTGGCAACTTCTCATGTAGCTGTAAGAGGATCAGCTTCAATGATGGCTCTCAATTGGTCATTTCTACTTTTGATGGCCAGCCACTGCACTCCTCATCTTCAAGGCTCTCTTTTCCTTTGCAAAACTTCTTGAACCACCACTGAACTCGATGTTCATTAGCAGTTCCTGTGCCAAACGTGTTGTTGATATTGTGAACTGTCTCCTCTACTTTACAACCCACTTTGAACTCAAATAAGAAAATCACTCAAATTTGCTTTCTGCCTAACATAATTTCCATAATCTAAAATAAATATAAAATAAACAGCAATGTTATTAGCAAAATACAAGAAGTGAGAAATGCACATTAAAATGATGTATAACATAATGACATTTATTTATTAATGTATTCCAATATCAAATGGCAAATTTCAACAATGCAAAACTGCAATTACTTTTGCACCAACCTAACAGAATGGATGAATAAATTGTGGAACATTCATATAATACTATAGAGCACTGATAATGAACAACTATCATGCAATAACATGGATGACTTTTATAATTTCAACACAATGCTGAATGAAAAAAGGCAGACACAAAAATATAACTGCCTAACTCCATTCAAATAAAGTAAAAAACTGGCAAAACTAATAGTATCAAAAGAAGATTGGTGGTTACCTGGGGTAGGGCTGACAGTGAGTCTATAATATCTTATTTCTTCACCTTTGTGAAAATTTATCAAGCTATACACTTAGGATGCTGCTGCTGCTGCTGCTAAGTCACTTCAGTCGTGTCTGACTCTGTGCAACCCCAGAGACGGCAGCCCACCAGGCTCCCCCATCCCTGGGATTCTCCAGGCAAGAACACTGGAGTGGGCTGCCATTTCCTTCTCCAATGCATGAAAGTGAAAAGTGAAAGTGGAGTGGGCTGCCATTTCCTTCTCTAATGCATGAAAGTGAAAAGTGAAAGTGAAGTCGCTCAGTCGTGTCTGACTCAGCAACCCCATGGACTGCAGCCTACCAGGCTCCTCCGTCCATGGGATTTTCCAGGCAAGAGTACTGGAGTGGGGTGCCATTGCCTTCTCTGTTCATTTTCAAAAAAAGATGAAAAATTTTAAAAAATAACACATGATTCAAATTAAGTAAAAATCAGTTGTAAGTACTAAAATCATACAGAGTAAGTTCTCTAAGTAGAAATCAGTAACAATAAGATAACTAGGAAAACAGCAATACTTAGAAAATAAGTGACAAAGAACAAATCAGAGAGAAATCAGAAGATATTCTGAACTGAATAATGAAAACACAACATACTAAAATTTGTTGGATGTATCTAAAACAGTACTTTTAAATATTTAGCATTAAATTCTTCTATTAGTTTAAAAAAAAAAAAGGCTAAAAATCAGTGGTCTAACTTCAACCTTAAGAAACTACAAAAAGAAGAGCAAATTAAACCCAATGAAATACAGGAAGGAAATAAGTTGCAGGTTAAAAAAAATCACAAAGAAAACAAAGTATCTTCAGTTGGATGATAAAGAAATACAACATTTCAAAATTTGCAGAGTGCAGCTAAAGCAGTGTTTAGAAAAAAAATGTTTCTAGCTTTAAATCCTTTGGGGTAGGAGGCAGGGGTGGACTACAAAATCAATTCTTCTACTTTTCAGTTCAGTTCAGCTCAGTTCAGTTGCTCAGTCGTGTCCAACTCTTTGTGACCCATGAATCACAGCACACCAGGCCTCCCTGTCCATCACCAACTCCCGGAGTTCACTCAAACTCATGTCCACCCAGTCGGTGATGCCATCCAGCCATCTCATCCTCTGTCGTCCCCTTCTCCTCCTGCCCCCAATCCCTCCCAGCATCAGGGTCTTTTCCAATGAGTCAACTCTTCGCATGAGGTGGCCAAAGTACTGGAGTTTCAGCTTCAGCATCAGTCCTTCCAATGAACACCCAGGACTGATCTTTAGAATGGACTGGTTGGATCTCCCTGCAGTCCAAGGGACTCTCAAGAGTCTTCTCCAATACCACAGTTCAAAAGCATCAATTCTTTGGTGCTCAGCTTTCTTCACAGTCCAACTCTCACATCCATACATGACTACTGGAAAAACCATAGCCTTGACTAGATGGACCTTTGTTGGCAAAGTACTGTCTCTGCTTTTGAATATGCTGAAAAGAACCAAACTAAGCCTATAGAAGGTGAGCAATGGATCTCAACTGGGGGCTATTTTTCCCACCAGAAGATATCTGGTCATGTCTGGAGATATTTTGGGGCTTCCCTGGTGGCTCAGTGGTCAAGAATCAGTGTGCAATGCAGGAGTTGCAGGTTCAATCCCTGGGTTGGGAAGATCCCATGGAGGAAGGCATGGAAATCCACTCCAGTAATCTTGCCTGGAGAATCCTAAGGACAGAGGAGCCTAGTGGGCTACAGTCCATAGGGTCGCAAAGAGTCAGACACAACTGAAGCGACTTAGCACGCATGCACGTACAGAGATATTTTTGGTTATCATACCAGGGAGATACTACTGTATTCTATGAGGAGAGGCCAGGGATGCTACTAAACATACAATGATGCTCAAAACAGAATTATTTGGTCTATAATGTCAATAGCACTGGAGTTGAAAAACTCTCAAGTAGAGGAAGAAATAAGAAAGCCAAGAACAGGAATTAACAAAATAAAAGACGGAAACAAGAGAGAGTATCAATAAAGCCAGGAGTTGATTAAAAAAAAAAAAAATCAGTAAAACTGATGAACCTCTTCAAAGACTGATGAAGAAAAAAGGCAAAAATTACCAATACAAAAAAACCCCAAACAAACCAATTATCAGGGATGAAAGAGAGCACATCACCACAAATCCAACACACAATAAGGGATAATTAGATACTATTATGAACAGCTTTATGCCAATAAATTCCACATTGAGATGAAATGGGCAAATTCCTTGACAGATAAAAATTATCAAAACTAACTCAAGAAGAAACAGAAACCATGAATAGTCTTGCATCTATTAAAGAAATTGACTTTATAATAAAAAACATGCCCACAAAAAACAACCCTCCAAGCCCAGAAGTATTCATTGGTAAATTTTACCAACCATTTATGGAATAAATCATACTAATTCTACAGGAAGTATTTCAAAAGATAAAGGAAATGGTAACATCTCCCAAATCATCTTCAGGATTATATTACCCTGATATCAAAACCTGACAAATTACACTGAAAAATAAAACCACAGATTACCATTCCCTTGTGAACACAGACACAAAAATTCTTAACAAAATACTAGCACATTTATAGAAACTATCAGTTTTACAATTAAAAAAAAAAAAAAAAAAGCTTGCCTGGTCTTTGTTTCAACTTCCAAGGACAGAGCCTCTGAACCCTTGAAATTTCCTGTTATAGGAATTTCCTCAGTTAGAGCCCTTGGACCACAACTGAGTTTGTGCTAAAGAAATGCCTTTAAATCAGGCGCTAGTTATGCCAGAAAGATCAATCATATAATTAGAGGATTTGGGCTTTAAACAACTGATAGCAGCCAACCTCCAGGGAGAAAGAGGGTCAGAGAGATGGAGTTCAATCACATGGTCAAGGATTCAATCAGTTGTGACTGCATAATAATATGGGAAAAAAACAAAAACAAACCTCTAGAATCCAAGGTTCAGATGAGCTTACTGGTTGAGGAATACATCAATCTGCCAGGAGGGTAGGGCATTCTGATTCTCTAGGAAGAGGACACAAAAGTTTCATGCCCAGGACTCTCTCAGACCTCACCCTATGCATTTCTTCGTTTGACTGGTCCTGATTCATATTATTTATAATAAAACTTGAAATCATAAGTATAGTACTTTCACAAGTGGTTCTAGTAAACTACTGAACCTGAGCGGGCTGTGGGAACCCCCAAATTTGTAGCCAATTGGTCAGAAGTTTGGGTGGCTGGGAACTCTTGAACTCATGTCTGGCATCTGTAGTGAGGTCACTCATGTTGGGGACTGCACCCTTAAACCTGTGGAGTCTGCTAACTAGAGATGGTTAGCAGCAGTATTGCAAAATACACCATAGTCAAGTAGGGTTTATTCTAGCAATGCAAGAAGTTTAAGATTCAAAAAAACACAATGTAGTTAACCATATTAACAGAATAAAAAAGAAAACCCATAGTATAATCTTAATAGATGAAGAAAAAGCATTTGACAAAATTCATACATCCATTCATGATAAAAACTTTCAGCAAATTAGGAAAGAAAGGAATTTCCTCAACTTGTTAAAAGGCATCTACAAAAAAACTACAGTTATACTCAGTGGTGGAAGAATACATGTTTTCCCATTATCAGAAGCAAGGCAAGGATGTTTCCTCTCATCAGCTTCTATTCAGTTCTAGAAGTCCTAGCCAATGAAATAAGGCAAGAAAAATAAATATCATACAGAATGGCAAGGAAGAAGTAAAAACGGCTTTAATGTGCTGTGCTGTCACTCCAGTCATGTACAACTCTTTGTGACCCTATGGACTGTAGCCCTCCAGGCTCTTCCATCCATGGGATTCTCCATGGAAGAATACTGGAGTAAACAACATTACATAGTGCATATTTAGAAAATTCTAAGGAATATGCAAATTACTAGAAATAATAAGTGAGTTCAGCAAAGTCAGTTTATAAAGGCCATATACCAAATTCAATTGCTATTTACAACAGCATCAAAGAGTATTAACTACTGTAACAAATATTAACTCAACAAAATATGTGCATTGCCCATACTATAAAAAACTACAAAATACTGTTGAATTAAAAAAAAAACACCCTAAATAACTAAGTAAATGGGGAGATATACCATGTCCACACAACAAAAGATTCAACGTTGTTCGGATGTGTCAAATCCCCCCAAATTATCCTATTGATTCAATGCAATCTCAATCAAAACTCCAGTAGGCTTTGTTGTAGAAACTGAAAAGCAGATCTGATAATACATGTGAAAATGGAAAAGACCTACAATAGTAAAAGGAACTTTTGAAAAAGAAGAACCAATTTGGAAGACTTACACTACCTTATTTTATGACTTATTAGAAAGATTACAGCAATTAAGATAGTGTGGTATTGTAGTAAATATAAATATTTAGATCAATGGGACAGAATAGAGAGTCCAGAAATAGATTCACATATATGTGGTCAATTCATTTTTTATGAAGACGCTGAGGCAATTAAATGTAGAAATGCCTTTCCAATAAATGATACTGAAACAGCTGGATGGCCATTTGCCAAAAAATGTACTTCAACTCTTACTTTACACCTTCTATAAAAATTTAACTCTAAATTAATCTTAGATCTAAATGTAATACTAATATTATAAAACTGCTAGAATAAAAACATTAAAAGAAAAATTTTATGATCTTGAATTATGCAAAGATTTTTTAGGACATAACAAGCATGTACTTTAGAAGATAAACATGTAAACTGAACTTCATCAAAAAAATACAACTTTTGTTTTTCAAAAGACACTATTAAGAAAATGACAAAGGCAAACCGCTGAGGAGAAAACACCTGCAAGCCACATATGTAATAGAGAACTTGTATCCAGAATTTACAAAGAAAGCTTACAACTTAATAAGAAAACAAACAACTCAATAACAGAAAAAGCAAAAGATATGAACAGATACCTCGCCAAAGAAGATATATCAGTGGCAAATAAACACATAACAAAATGTTCAAAATTACTTTGGAAAGTGCAAAGTAAAATAGTGAGATACTATGACATACCCACTAGAATGGCTAAAATTTAAAAGACTGAAAATACCAAGTGCTATCCAGGATTTGGAGTTACTGGAAGCACCCTACACTGCTAGTGAGAATGGAACATGGTCCAGCCAGTTTGGAGAATAGTTTGGTAGTTTCTTTATAAAGTTATACACACAGTTACTATGAGACCCAGAATTCTAGGTACCTAAGAAAAATGAAAACACATTTCCACAGAAAGATCTGTTCATAAATGTATACAGCATCTTGTCTTATGATAGCTAAAAACTATACACAACCTAATGTCTATCAACTGGTAAATGATTAAACTGTGGTAGATTCATACAACGGACTCAGCAATATAAAGGATTTAACTATTGAGTCACAGGACAATATGAATGAATTTCAGACAATATTACACCAAGTGAAAGAAGTCAGGCACAAAATAGTATATATATGATTCCACTTATACGAAATTCTAGAAATGGAAAAACTATAGTGACAGAAAACAGATCACAAAGTGGAGATAGGACACTGACTATAGGAGCATGAGATAATAATGCTTGAGGTGATAAAAAAAAGTTCTGCATCATAATTGTCTTGGGGGTTGTATGACTTTATACACATCAAGTCACTGAATCATAACCTAGAAATTGAGGAATTTTATTGTATAGAAATTACAATGCAACAAAACATTTTTTTTAAGTTATAAATCTCATCCTGCAATTGGGGCAATACTCTAATCTACCGCAAAGTACTCAAGAATGAAACTAAGACATCATTTTCTTATTCCAGAAAACTAATAATAAAAATTACTAGAAAGTGCATATTTTTAAAACATAAGTGATTTGGAGATTAACTGGACTTTTCATCTACTTAATTTTTTTTTCATTTCTGGCATATGATTAACCTGCTGTCAGTCAAGAGTAAAACAGTCAAATCTTCATCTTCACAACAGGAAGTCAACAGATAACAGCAGGATAAGCTTATAACTTAGAAATATGAAAGCAAACAGCAGAAGAAACTGCTAAACTATTGGAAATGGCAGCCTCTAGGAAGCAAAAATTGGATGAGGAGAGATGAGGCAGGGGAATGTTATTTTTCTTTATAATCCAATTAGTATTAACTTTTAAAACTATATACATATACTCTTTTTTAAATATTAAAAATAAATGTAAAATAAAAGATAACAGCTCTCTATTCTTAGTGCCAGAAATTAAGATGCATCTAATACATACTAAAGTTATACAATATTTGTGAAATAATCATTTCTTAGGTTAAAAAAAGCAATAATGGAAACCACAGAGGATTGTGAAAATTAAAATTAACACTCTTCAATGTATTTTCAAAAGTTCAAACAAGACACTTAAAAAGACAAACCAGTAATCATCTAGACTGCTTCAACATTCTAAAAATCCATAAAAATGGAAAAAATATCAGTGATTTCCTAAATCATTTGACTTCCAAATTGTAATTCAGTATTTTAGGAAGGACTCATGCATGAAATAAACATTTGGTAGATACTTGTTGAAGGAAAAAAAGCCAAGTGGTACCATAATAGCACTACTCATAACAGAAAGCCCATAGATACTAATTTCCATTGTTAATATATTCCATTCTTTGCTATAGTACCTGAAGCAAACATAGATGTTATACGTGTATCTATTTCAAAGAACCTTACTGTCTAAAGGAAATATATCACATAAAAAAGTGATTCTCAAAGGGAGTAAGGGAGGAGAGGTTGGCAGGAGAGCTGAATTCTTGCTCTGGTTGCAGTAGGAGAGTGGAGGTGACACTCCCCACTCCTTACTGGTTTATTTCAAGTTTTAAAGGAATCACTGCTGTGGGGATCATTTTGTAATGTATGCGTGCCTGTGTGCTCAGTCGCATCCAGCGCTTTGTGACCCCGTGGACTGTAGCCTGCCAGGCTTCTCTGTCCATGGAATTTTCCAGGCAAGAATACTGGAATGGGCTGCTATTTCCTACCCCAGAGGATCTTCCTGACCCAAGGACTGAACTCCTTCATCTCCTTCATTAACAGGGGGATTCTTTACCCACTGTGCCAACTGGGGAGCTCTTTGTAATGCATGGAAATAATAAATCACTATTTTGTACACTAGAAACTAAAACAGTAATATTAGTCAATTATACTTCAAAAAACAATCAAGCTCATAGAAAAGGAGATCATATTTGTGGTTACCAGAGGCCAGGGGTGAGGGGAGGGATAATTGGATGAAGGCAGTCAAAGGTATAAATTTCCAGTTAGAAGGTAAGTATCAGGGAGGTAACGTACAACATACATGAAAGTTGTTAAGACGGTAAGTTCCAAGAGTTCTCACCACAAAAAAACAAAAATTCTTTTCTGTTTCATCTTGTATCTATATGAGATGAATGTTCCCTAAACTTACTGTGATAATTACTTCATGATGTATATAAAAAGTTGTACACCTTAAATCTATATAGTGCTGTATATCAATCATATCTCAATAAAACTGGAAGAAATAAAAAAGGAATCATTGCTTAATATTCATTAATCCATTCCATCTTTAGTTCTTCTTAGCATCTGTCATGTGTTCAAGATCCTTCACTATTTTACTGCAATAAGTAAGACAGGTAAAGAGGAGAGTGAAAAAGTTGGCTTAAAGCTCAACATTCAGAAAACGAAGATCATGGCATCTGGTCCCATGACTTCATGGGAAATAGATGGGGAAACAGTGGAAACAGTGTCAGACTTTATTTTGGGGGGGCTCCAAAATCACTGCAGATGGTGACTGCAGCCATGAAATTAAAAGACACTTACTCCTTGGAAAGAAATTTATGACCAACCTAGATAGCATATTGAAAAGCAGAGATATTACTTTGCCAACAAAGGTCCATCTAGTCAAGGCTATGGTTTTTCCAGTGGTCATGTATGGATGTGAGAGTTGGACTGTGAAGAAG
>SJYT01037123.1:45130-163694 GCA_006410635.1 Cephalophus harveyi | reverse complement strand
TTGGCATTGCCTTTCTTTGAGATTGGAATGAAAACTGACCTTTTCCAGTCCTGTGGCCACTGCTGAGTTTTCCAAATTTGCTGGCATATTGAGTGCAGCACTTTCACAGCATCATCTTTCAAGATTTGAAATAGCTCAACTGGAATTCCATAACCTCCACTAGCTTGGTTCGTAGTGATGCTTTCTAAGGCCCACTTGACTTCACATTCCAGGATGTCTGTCTCTAGGTGAGTGATCACACCATCGTGATTATCTGGGTCATAAAGATCTTTTTTGTACATTTCTTCTGGGTATTCTTGCCATCTCTTCTTAATATCTTCTGCTTCTGTTAGGTCCATACCATTTCTGTCCTTTATCGAGCCCATCTTTGCATGAAATGTTCCCTTGGTATCTCTAATTTTCTTGAAGACAAAACATAAGAAATTTCACCCTAACACTATGTTATGGAATCCCTATATCTCCTTGAATGCACGTTAAGTTTAATCAGTGAACAAGTATGTACTGTGAATCTATAGCATTTTCACAGTAACCTATTGTAAAAAACTAAACAACAAGCGCACTCTCAGAATGGAACTCGTTCATATGCAGGAGACTTCCTATAGGAGAGAAGTCTGCAACTCAAAAAAGGGCCCTCATCTGGCCATACTGCTACCTTGATCTTGTACCTCTAGCCTCCAAAACTGTGAGAAATAAATTTCTGTTGTTCACAAGCAAAAAAAAAAATGGAAACAAATTTAAGCTATTTACTTAATCTCTGCACCAGCATCTGACATAAATAAAAACTGCCCTGTCTATGACATTTTACTGACTTGTATTATTTATCATTTTTACTATATACACTGTCTTTCCAAATATATCACAAACACGCATAACAAGAATTCTATGTGTAAGTTCAATAAATTTGGTTACAAATTACTTTAAGGGAACAGTTTCAATAGCTAGCAAATAAGGAAGCAAATTGCAAAGGGTAAAAAAGAGCTCTGGTGGGAAAACATTAAAGCAGGAGGTACAGACCACACACTTCAGGCATTTCCTAGAGCAGACAAGGAGAACACTAAAACACATATAATTCAGGTTGTAGTCACTGAGTCTTAGTTTTTAGGCAGATTATCACTAAGGACTGTTTGCTAATTCCAGAGAAACAAGTCCCAGGGATTTCACTCATCTTCTAGTCGTACCTGTAAAAGTTACTTTGCACATCAATCCGGTTTCCTTATTAAATAAGGAATAAATAAATAAATAAATTCCACTTTACCTCACAGAAATGTTCAGAAATTCAAAAGAAATAATAATGTGCATTAAAGGAATCTGTACACAACTAGTATATTAAATGCAAAGTGTTACTGTTACTATTATTGAAAATGGATTCCATCCTTTGATCCAGCAATTCTACTTCTTCAGGTCTATCCTAAGGATCTAGGTGGACAAAATGCACAAAAGTATCTATATAAAGATGTTCACAGTAGCCCTGTATGGAATGAAAAATTAACATTTTAAATGTCATTAACAGATAATTGGCTTAACAAATTATGGTACACACATGAAGTAGAGTATTATGCTGTAATCAAAAATGATTTAATAGACATGTATGAACTTGAAAAAATGTTCAGGATAAGTGAAAGCAGGATTGCAAAGGTTCACAATCCCAAGATGCCTTCTTTCATCTTTCAAACTTGATCAGGTCCTCTATTATGACCTTCGTAGGATCCTCCAGCTTTCTTCTATTAAGCTCATTATAATTTGAAATAATATATTTATATGTTTACTTCAATAACATGTGTTAGATGATAATGAAAAAGGTATATTAATACATATGTGTATATAGATACATACATACAGACACAGATGGAGGGGAAAAAAGTCTGCCAGTATTTTAAAATGTCAGAAGCCAAAATGAAAATAAAAATATACCAGCTTAAATTACATTAGCACTATCAAACAGAAATGGGATCTGGATACATATTTTGTCAAAACCACACCACAAAACCTCTTTGATTAGATTAGTATTTGGGAAACTGTCTTCACTTAAGGAAAAACAAAGAATCATGCTGCAATATATCCAAAAGGAGGCAATGCTGTTTCATTTGTAAGGAGAAATCCAGAAGAGAAACCTTTCTTCAGGCCAAAAGTTCCGCCTGGTTAGAATTATGCACATACTGCTTAAAATCAGGCTTGATATTAAACTCAGTCACTTAGAGCTATAAGGCTTGGACAAATCACTTAACCATCCCTAGTATGAGTTTTAACCATAAAATATATGATAATATCTTACCTCCATAAGGCAGAGAACTATACCAGATGAAATCCAGAACTCCCTTTCTGTGGTTTGTGATCTTTTATACTTTAGCATCAAATGACTAGTCCACCAAAAAGCCTTTTATCAAATAAGAACAGCAGTTGTTCCACCAACTTACAAGCTATGATCATGAAAGTCTCCTTCACTTATACTTCTACAGGGGGATATATTTTTTAGAAATCCAGCAACCACAAACTTATGCTTCAATACGTCTGAGTTTGTTAAAGTATATAAATAATTCATCAGAACTTTTCATTTAAACTTGGTTTTAGTGGAAGATAAAATATCACAGAACACATCAGATCACATCATTCAACATACAGAAAGTACTTGAAGAACAATACTCATATCATTAAGAGTTTAACTACTACTAATTTCTACTTTTGGCCTTGAAACTTTGAGAGTTCTCTATTGGACAAAGATCCAGTTCTTTAAGACAGAATAACTGAAAAATAAAGACTAGTAATAAATTTCTCAAAAAACAAAAAATAAGCTTTCATTCAATTATCCTGTGAACAAATAGGTACATGTTTAAGAATAAAAATAGAAGATATACGTCAAACTACTTCCCCTGGAAAAAAAATCCTCTACAACTATCCTAGAAAAAGAATTCACCGTACTCCTGAAAAACAACAACAAAAAAAACCCTAAAAATCTAAGATGACAGACAAAAAGGATATAAAGCTGAAAATGTAACAATACATCATTCCCTCAAAAATAAGACTAAAACATTTCATTATTTTGTAGTTTAAAAAAGTTAAAGTCTTAAAAGCAAAAGGAAAGTTGTTTTGTTTTTTATGTCCTCAATCTTAGCAGATAGTACTGAAATACTTCTTTAGTATCCAAAGAATACTAAAGAAATAACTTGAAATTCAACAATAAACTGGTAAAGGTATGCCTCGGAGATACTGTGGGTTTGATTCCAGACCACTGTAATAAAGTGACTCACAATTTTTTGGTTTTTCAGTACACATAAAACTTAGGTTTATACTACATTATAGTCTATTAAATGTGTGACAGCATTATGTCTAAAAAAAACAATGTGCATACCTTAACTCAAGAATATTTTATTATTTAAAAATGCTTACCATCGCCTGACAATGCAGGGTTGCCACAAACTTTCAATTTGTTAAAAAAAAAAAAAAAAACCCACAGTATTTGTGATGAACAATAGAGGGAAGTACAATAAAACAAGGCATGCCTGTATTTTCTACTTGATAGATCACCTTAAAATAAAGAAAATTACTGTATGTGTGTCACAATCTCATACCAGTATTTACTGCCAATATTTGACAGATTTCTGGTTCTTTGCATAGACAAGTTTTGGTATCATTTTATTCTCATGACACAGGATGATAATAGTATTTTTTAATATTAATTGTAGTATTTTATACATGTAGTATAATATTAATTGCAGTATTTTACACGTGGTCTAATATATGTGTTTAAAAGAAGCGGCAGATTGAAGATATTTATTCTTCAAATACTGTACATTGTTTTCCTTTTCAAATGTATTGTCAGTAATATCCTTCCAAATACAAAGCAATCAGAGTTTGCCAAAGCAGAAGTTGCACATTCTAACATTATTTCTATTCAGAGTCTAATATAATACTTGGCACAAAAGAAAAACTCAATTCCAATTTCAGATAGTTTACTTGGAGTTTGAAAAACCTTCAATTCTTCAAAAATCTACTGTTTAAAGAGCACTGTGATAGTTACTGGGCATAAATCTTTAAGCAGAAGAGATTCAATCCTTGCTCCCATGGGGTTTTTAGTCCAATAAATGAGACATGAATTTATCAATCATATAACTATATTTCCTACAAACTGTGATAAACATTGAAGGAAAAGTATGGATGCCATGAGGTATGTGACCACCTGATCCACTTTGGCAGATGAGAAAATGCTTTCCTGAACAAGTTATTACTGAGCTGAAACAAGCATGTAATTAGTGATAACTTGGCAAAAGGGGAAGAAAAACAATTCTCAGAACAGAGTATGTGCAAAGACCCTGAGGTAGGAGGAAACGTGATGTTTTAAAAGAACTGAAGGAAGGCTAGCCAATATAATTCATCAGAATTGCATTTGAGACGACAGTGGTTGCAGGGATACCAGTTAGGAGGTCACAAGAGCTGTTCAAGTAGAAGTAATTGTATCTTGGATTAGGAGGGTAGTAATGAAGCTAAGAGAAAACGCAGGTTCAAGAGATATTTAGGAGAAAATTGGTGTTACACCAAAGCCATTTAGAGCTGTGTTAGTAGAGTTTTAAAGATGAGAGATCTTGGTATTTTTCAGTTGTGAAACCAAACAGTAAAGAAGCTGGGAATTTACCTGATACTACTCAATAAGCCAGAGAGCAATTATTGCCAGTTCTCTAATAGCAATAACACCTTAGCAAGGGTGATTTTAGAAGTGTGCCAGAAGGCCATGAACCAAGACTACAGTAAAGTCAACCATGAATTTAAAAAATAATTATGTACTATATATCCCATACCCTAATTCAAAAGAATCCCAAATGATAAAATTAAATTTTCATGGTACATTCTTTTAATGTCACATTGTATCACTCATTTTCTCTCCTTTATACTTCTATGAAAGCAAGGTTTCAAGACTTGGGAGAAAGAAAGAATAGGAATTTATAATATTATGAGTCAACTCTCAGCACAAGTTTATAAAGTAACATTTTATATCAGGAATATCATATTATACCTGAGAATATTAGGGGGGGAGTAAATCAACATTGTATCTTAAGTATGCTACAATGTCAGGGAAACAAATGTTATTTTATGACATACCTTCAAGATGCTTGATAGGAACAGCAACTTCCAAATAGGTACATATTTGAAAGGAAAATAAGACACATATACTTATCAACTCTATTCCTTTCCTTGTTTCAGATGACTAACATACGAAAAATTTTACCAGTTTTATTTCTGTTTTATGTAACCAGTATAATAAAATCTTTATTAAATGTAGTAATAACAGGGAGTCAAATGAAACAACAACACTATTTCCCCAATACCCCACTACTAGAATTTGATCCTTTGCTCCCTACTTCATGAAGCAGAAATCTTAAAATGTAAAGAGAAATAATTTCTAGTGTTCCCCTTTAACATACTAGTTCTCATCTAAAGCTGCTGCTGCGAAGTTGCTTCAGTCGTGTCCGACTCTGTGCAACCCCATAGACGGCAGCCCACCAAGCGACGGCAGCCCACCAGGCTTCGCCATCCCTGGGATTCTCCAGGCAAGAGTACTGGAGTGGGGTGCCATTGCCTTCTCCCTCTCATCTAAGGCTCAACCCTAAATCCCACATATGGGTAGACCTTTAGATAATATATCCTAAAATCTTTTTTTCTTTCTCTTTTTGTCTATTTATATTTCCATGAAAAATTACTGTCTTAGGTGGTCCAATGTACATGTAATTATTTTCTCTTGAGTACTACTAAGAATAAAGTGGCATACTTGTAGTCTTATACATTTTCTGACATGCTGTGCTAAAATACACAGTAATTAGCAATGTGGTCTGACACACAACAGTAGACTCCTAAAAAGAACACTAGCATGAAAGAAAAATTCCAAACTAAGCAGTGTAAGTCAAGAGATGACAAACACATTAATGACCTGTAACATAAGTGATAAAATCTAGAAATACACATCTAATTTATGCCTTTGTAATTCTTGAGTTGTCAGTAAAAATGTCACATCTGCAGTGATGGGATGGTGTACTGAATAACCAATATAGTAAAGTGAAAGTGAAGTCGTTCAGTCGTGTCCAACTCTTTGAGACCCCATGGACTATAGCCTACCACGCTCCTCCATCCATGGGATTTTCCAGGCAAGAGTACTGGAGTGGGTTGCCATTTCCTTCTCCAGAAACTGATCTCTAAAACTGTCAATAAATCAGTGTCACAAAACTTCAGGGGAAGAAGAGACTTTGGTGAGCATGTAGTTAATCCCCTCAAACTATGACAACAGTTAAGGACAGAGAAAAAAATCTAATGAGATATATACTTGATTTCTAGAAAGTAGGAAACAATCAATATATACTTATACCATGGCAGAACCCAGGCTTGATTTCCTATCTAGTACTCTTTCCATGCCTCAAAGTAAAAAAAAAATTTTTTTTAGTCTATGCATGGATTGGAAAACTCATAACTCCTGAATATAGGTTTTAATTGCTGATACCTTAACCAGAGAAACTGTGAAGGGCAGGAAAATTTATAAGTAATTCTTGTTTAATGCTGCCTATTTTGTTTAATATGCCTACACATTTTCATCCCAAACCTGCCAAACCACAACAAACACTGTAGACCCACACATAAACATAAATACGGCATAATACACTTATGGCTAAATAATTTTATACTTTAAAAAATTATTTAAAATGTACAGAATAGTCTTAGTGAAGAAAAGAAGCTGAAAAAGGAGACACAGATTTAAAGATATTAGTGACTTGCCACAGTAATGTTAGAAAGGCAGAGTGGAAAGAGCCAGCGTTCTGAGCACTGTTATCTACAGGAACCTCAGGTTTTCTGCATCAGTGAGGAAGAGCCCCTACTCCTGCTCCCTCCCAACCCACATCTTCAAGTGCTACCCAACTTCCTGTCTGGAGTTCTCCAAAGTCTCCCAGCAAACTTAGTTACTCAGAGAACGTTCTGTGCCCCTCCAAAATGAACACTTATATTCTCTAGAAAAACACTTTGGAAAAAACATCTCATTTAAATCCTTTCATCATGGAAAAGGCAAGCACCAGCTGGTTTTAAGACAGGCTTTTTGAAAATTTCATGAGATGAATCTTTAGAATACATAGGCCCTCTAGAACAAAAACACTGAAAAGACAGCCAGACACTACCAAAAATTTTCAAAAAAATAGAAGTCAACTATGTCTGAGTATATATCCAAGTAAGCATTTTCTGCTATCTGTTTTGATTGAAGGATAAACATCTTTCCTTTTTTTTTTTTTTTTTTTTTGCTTTAAGAGCTCCCTTACCAATGAACTCTTATCATCCTTAAAAAAAATAGCCCGTGACCAACTTCCTACTGCATCTAAATATTTTTATTTCTTTACCAAAACCCTTGATTCTGCTTTATATCCTCCTTATTTCTGATTTTTTAAAATTCTTGCATCTCTCAAGTTTAAAGCTGGCCCAAGATTACTTTTAGCATATGGCTGCATGCATGGACACATGCGGCCAAATCTCTAAACTTACTTTCCCTCTCAGTCACAGACATCTCCACTTGATAATCCCCAGCAAGAACTTTTTGGTTGTTTTGCCAGATTCTCTTCTTTCCCTTCTACACAAAGTCGGGTTAGGATTACTAGACTTAATTATTTTAAAAGGGCCAAATTCTGAGGGATGGTGATAAGGCACCTGCTTGGCTGATAGTGTTGCTCTAGACTTGATATTAGAGGTCAGTTGGGTCAGCGCTTCTGCCTGAGTCTGTGCTCCCTCCCTTCAGCTGCCCTTTCCAAACCTCTGCAGCTCAATACCTGTTGGCAGTGCTGGTGTTGCTGCTCCCGCTGCTGTGTTTCTGTGCCCGGCTCAACCTCCGTGGGGGCTTTGAATGCTGCAGCCGGGGGCTCGGCATGGAGGGGAACGTTGAGGCGTAGCCATGTTCACACTCTAAACAAATGGCAAGAAAAAAAAGAGGAAGAGGTAAGAGGGTAAAAGGAATACACCCAAATTCCTGGAGCTACAGATTTCTAGTCCTTTCAGTAACAGGTTGCTGAAAACAGAGAAGAAAAAGAGGTAAATTTTTTCCATTCTTTCTGATTGGAATGTAAGATTCCCAGTCCTTGCCTGGTCATCAATCCTGTGACATTATATACAGACCCAACTCATGCTTGGAAGGTGTACTAACACCTCCTCTAAACCAAGGAACTTCTCCCTCCTCTTCAAAATCCTTTTCTCCAAGAATTCTTGACTCAAACACCCTCATTTCTGAGACCAGTTACAATTCACCTAAATTATTTCATTTATTTCAAAATCCCTTTTGGTATAACTGTCCTCCTTCAAGGTGTCTCTCTAAGCCCCACATTTTTGTGTACTTCAAACAATTCAATCACCTCGTTCTAGGGAGACATTTTCTCACGACACCACAATTTTCAGGGGTTGCACTCAGCACCCCAATCTCTTTACATCGCCCTCAGTCTCTGTTCCTAAGGGAATCCCAGTGCATCCTATTAGGATGTGCAGAGGTCATTTCCTCACAAGTACCTGTCCAGCTCCCTGCTCTTCAGCAGGCATCCCCGGTCTGGGCTCTGGGTCCGGTCTCCCCAACCCCGACACGCATTCCTCCTCCGGTTCTTCGCGTTCTCTTTACTCCTGGGTCCTCAAATCACCTCCACTCTCAACACTCCTCCCCTTTCCTCCCCTCCCGTCCACCTCCACTCAGGGCTGCCCCAGGTTCCAGCCTGACGCCTCCCTCAGTCTCCCCAGGAGGCAGTGTCCTCCCCTGCTCCCCTTCCTGAACACACACACACCCACAGGTGCCCCTCACACACATGCACACGAACTGCCTCATGGACCCCTTCATTCACATGCTCACTCCCTCTCACATGCTCCCCCCGAACATAGGCACAATTCTCCTGACACACGCACCTCCCTTACCCCACCCTCCTGACACACGCACCCCTCCACACACACGCACTTCCCTCACATGTAACTCCTCCTCACACGCACTTCCCTCACACTCACACCCCTCCTCACACACGCATTCCTTCCTCACACGCACTCCCTTCTCACACACGCACAGCCCTCTTCACACGCATCCCCTCCTCACACGCATCCTTTTCTCAAACACGCAACCCCCTCACACACAGTCCCTCCTCACACACGCACCCCCCCTCCTTGCAACGCACCCCCGTCTCACACAAGCACCCCCTCCTCACAGACACCTCTCCTTACACACACACCCCTCACACCAGCCGCACCGCACTCCCCGCCCGGAAGAGGAGTGCGCGGGTTCAGGCAGTGGCAGAGGTGGTGGCGTGCAGCCGTTACCTCGGTCCCGGCGCTCCAAAAACTCGGCAGCCTCCAGCAGGCGCTGCACGTTGATCATCCGCACCTGCTCCATGGGCACCGCGGGCGGCAACCCGGGCCTCTCCGCGCTCCCTTCCCCGGCCAACAGGAGGCGCCGCAAGCGGCTACAGTCCGGCGCCGCCCCGGGACATGTGCGGCGGGCCGGCGGGCCAGCCCCGCCGAGCTCGGCGCGCTCTCCGCCGCCCCCACCACCCCCGCTGCCCCGGCCACCCCGCCGCACCCGCGGCTCCGCTGGCAACCCGCGCGGGGTTTGTTTACCTCTCCGCGCGAGCACGGGGGAGGGGCGGGGGCAGTACCGCGACCCGCCCCCTCCCGCCCCTTCCTCTGTCTCCTGGGAAATGTAGTCCCGCCCTGCCCACTGCTCGCCGGGACTTGTAGTACGCACGACGCTTTAGTGCGCCTGCGCCCTACCAAATTCCGCAATGGCCGCCGGGAAACGTAGTCCGTTTGATTTTTCTGCCTCCCAGGTGGGAAGACCAAGAGGTTTTCTGGGATTTGCTTCTTGGAGGGAAGGATTTGAACGACTATGGGTCTACTCGCAGGGAACCCTTTTCTCAATGACTCCCGGAAGGTGCCCAGGAGCTGAAGCATGTAGTTCCACAGTGCCCCGCTCCAGTTCTCCATCTACTACTACTTTCTCCTGGAACTTCCGCGCCTTGGTTACCCTATCTGCAGAATAGATACTTGAAAAGCCAAAAATCCCAGCTGAGGAACACGAGATGATCCCATCAGAGCCAGAGAGAGCTCCCATAAGGCCCTTCTTCACTTCATAGTTCACAAAGAGGTAGTGTTTTGTTTTTTAACCTTATTTTTAAAAATTCCTTTCCCCTCCCTCAGCCCCTCATTCGTGATTTTAGAGACTGGCAAACCTCCCTGGTGCTGCAACTGAGAGATACAGTTCGGTCGCTAAGTGATTTGGTGCTGGAGTCACACAGGGCTCAGTTAAAATCCTGGCCCTTCTACTTACACTAACTCTGTGGACTTTTCAGACCTCATGTGCCTCGCGTCTATATCAGATGTAATGACTCCATTTATCCAAACACCGAGGGCCTGCCATGTACCAGGCACTGTACTAGGCATAACGTGTACAGTAACAGATGAAACAGACATGGGCCTTGCTCTCAAGGCGTGTATAATCAGCAGGGCTTATTGTAACAATTAAAGGAAATAATACCAGAAGTTAGTACGTGGCGCTCAATAAATGGAAGCTATGATGATCGTTTCTCTCATGTTCTGCTCCACAGAGAGGGAACTGAAAGCAGAGGCTTAAGACTGCAGGACCACATTAAAAGACTGCCAATGACTGCCCACACCCAACCCCAGCCCCACCCCCACACAGTTCCGAGTCCTCAAAGTCTAGACCAGAGTTTCTCCACCTCAGCATTACTGATATTGGGGGTGAATAATTCCTAAATGGGGGAGGGATGGGGTTGGAGACCTGTGCATCGAAGGATATTCAGCGGCATCCCTGGCCTCTACCCACTAGATGCCAGTAGCATACCACCAACTCAGGTATTACAATCAAAAATGTCTCCAGACATTGCCAAAAGCCTCTTGGGGCACAGATCACCTCTGATTGATAATCTCTGGTCTAGGGCAAGGAAAGGCAAGAAGACCATAACTGTTGAAAGCTCTAGGAGCAACCTAGGAATTGTGTAAACATCCACAACTTTCCCCACCCTCATTATTTTATCCTGCCCATGGACATCCAGAGTAACAGGAAGCTCTTGGTGAGGGGAGAATTTCCCCTTCCCTGTGGTCATTCCAGTGGCTACTGCAGAAAATACCATCTCAGAATGAAAATGTTATTCTCAAAAATGTCATGGGCTTCATGCTGCATTCTAATATTCTCTCCCCCTTTTTCCCCCCCAAAGTGAACAAGATTTCCAGTGAGGTCAAAAGCTGCAAAATTCTGCCAACCTTTTAAAATATTGCACTTGGCACCACATTTAAGAACCAAATAGATGTTCGATCAAATACACGGAGACTCAAAATGAGAGATGTTCACAAGCTGCAAGATGATTTTTTTTAAAGGCGTAGAAACAGGAACTGTACTTTTTCAGCTGTTAGCTAGGTTGCTTCAGATCTGCGCTTTCCCATTGGGTGTTGGTAACAGCCACCCTTCATTCAACAAGGGATATGTTGGGTAGGGGGAGAAAGGAATTATTTAAAATAAAATACCTATTCACTCAGAACATCTGTAAGTTGAGGATAGAAATTATTAGGTGGAAAGTTTCTACCACTTGCAAAACCACTTTAAGCTTTAGATCCTAAATTGCTAAGGGCTACCGCAGGAACTTAAAAGAGGTAGTTTTATAACAAATAAAATTCTACCCTATGGGAGGTAAACCTTGTGACATGCAATCAAGGAAAAAAGTACAGACTGAAAATACACATGGGTTCAAGATGGGTTTAAATCCACACATCATAAGCCCTAGCAGGTTATTAAGAGAAAGCAGGATGCTTGGTGCACATGCCTGACCTTTCACAGTTGACCTCCAGATGAATTAACCAACCTTTCTTTTAAAGCTATGGCCAAGAGGGAGTGGAGGAGATGGAAAGTAGTGTGCGAATCACCAAAAACCCACCTGCATATGTTGCAGAAGAGATGAGACGATGGTGATGGTGGGCAGTGTTAAGCACTGGTTTCTGTACAGAAATATCCAGCCTCTTCTAACAGCAGTTGAAGGTGCCACTTCCTTCTTCCTGCTCCAGCTGACTCCCAGAGTTCTTGCGTGGATAGTGGCCACAAGGGCCTCCTACAGCACAAAGCTTGGGGCTCTAGCCTAGAAAAGGATGTCACTCACAAACCATCCTAAGCACCAGCCCAGCCTGTGGGAACCCAGAGGCAGCCATGGCTTCTCTTTTGCAGATAAATCCAAATTGCACTACAAATGCAAATGAGGAAACTGAGGAAAAGCAGAGCTTCTAAAGTCTACTGACAAAAGAACCTGGAATCTTACTCATAGTCTCTGGTTCTTCTGTCCTCTCCCTCAAGGGAGTATCTCACTCAGGGGAGTCTCATTTGATGGTGGAAAAAGTCCTCCAGAGTCCCCCAGCCCTATAACAAACACACAGCCTGGAGGGGGACAGTCTGCCTTCTGGAGGAAGCAGGCAAAGTCTCCATTCTTAGGGGTCCTTTCCCTGAACGGTTTACTCAAGGTAAATTTTCAAATGCCTTATTGCAGATTCATGAACAGAGGAGGAGCCTGATCTGTGTTACATCACTTCTGCAGACAGAAAAGAGGAAAAGAGGGGAAGGGGCCCTGAGGTTAAGGTACAAGTCACTATTAGTGCAAAGTCACTGTTAGTGACACCTGGTGCTTAAGTGAACTTCCTTGAAACTGCAATGTTTACTGTGCAGGGCACTTTTTTCCGAAATTATCCTTAAGGGTGGTGGTGCAGGGGGGGTGGTCTTCAAATAAACAAGGTTGGGAGCAGGGTGAGTCCTGAGCTCCTAAATAAGAATCATAAGAGTTATACATCTTTCCATCCCCCACCCCAGAGTGACACCCGCAGCGTCCTCCTGGCCTCTCCCCTCGGAGCCCAGAAACGTGAAGAGCAGCAGAAAACCTTTTCTTCTGCCGAGTGAGTCAGCCTTGCCTAACTTCATGCGTAAGCTCTCCTCGAGTCAGCGGCAGCTCAGAGCTGCGGGTCTGTGTGCAGCCGAGATAAATTTGGGTCTAGAAGGGATGACGTAATGCTAAATCCGAGAGGTGGCTGCCGCCTCCCAGGGCTCCAGTCGCCAGGGCTGCCGGCTGACATCCCAACCACACGGAAAAGCACCACGACCCAGGTGCCTGAGCTGGGGAGAAAGGGAAAGAAAGGACATGGGGGTGGGAGGAAATGGCAGAGGGAGGCAGCGGTACTCTGAGATCGCTGAATCTGGAAGTTTGTTGTTTTTTAACTTTGGTTTTCTGGTGAGATCAGGACACTGGCAGAGGCTCAAACAGCTGCACTTGACTTCCATCCTGGCCTATGTCTTCTCTCTTAGAAAAGGGCTTCTTACATTTTATTAAATGGCCCTTATAACAGCAGACTATTTAGGTGATTATAATGAATGTGTTAATCTCTGGAATGTCCTTTTCCTTCTTTTTTTGCATTAACGTGGGTCCAAGAAGAGATCTGCATTGCAGGACTTAATTAATATGCACACATAAAATTCTTGCTTACCCCAGAGCACTTCACTTGAGGGTGCAACTGATGGAAGATCTTGCTTCAGCCATCCCAAATGAATATTCCTCCAAATAACATTTCATGTTTGTTTTCATAGAAGTTTGTATCATTAAGCTTATTCTGCAATCCAGCCTCCATTTTTCAGATGAAAAAACTGAGGCTTAGAGAGGTATGGTAACATACCAAGGCCACACAGCTATCTATCAAACTGATAGAGCAAGGGTTAAGAATCAGTCCTCCAGACTCTCATCCAGTGCTGTCTACCCATCTCCCTAATTCTTTTTCTAGTTGATCTGTGGTTTTAAGAATAAACAGATAAATAAAGTAGAATACATTTTATGGTCTTTTAAATTTTATGGAGCCCCAAGGATTAATCCTCTCAATATCAAGATCGAGTTATATTCCAAGGGGATCCAAAGCCTGTTCTGTTTTGTTTTCTGTTCAAAGGTCTTAGGAAAAGGAAAAATCAACTCCTCTGCTGGTGATGACCACAAGCCATGGGCCCAGCCACACTACCTCATTTTAATTAGAAGACCAGCACAGGTAAAATCTCTGTTGTATGGAAGTAGCTTCCTTCATTAGGAATGTCTCCTGAATACTTTTTTCAAATGACATTTCATCTTGTGTTGCTGTGGTCATATATTATTCTCCTTAATTTGTGATTACAATCCTTTATACTGATAGATTTTGTGACTTTCAGCCATCTCTGGCATATATATCCTGGTCAGCCATTGTATGTTGTTCTTTAAAAGACTGCTCATTCCATGAGTGAATATTTTATTTAGAATGTTTGCATCCACATTCAAAAGCCAGAATGCACTGTAATTTTTTGTTGCACTTATCAGGTTTTGGAGGTAATGACCTAGTCTTTCAAAGTTAGATGCAACTTGATTTTAAAGCCTTTAAAAAAAAAGAAAGAAAAGAAAAAAAAGATTACCAGAGGCCTTCCCCTGCTGTTAAGAGGATGGCCCACATTCTTACACAGCCCTGGGTAACCCTCCCTCCCCTGGCAGAAGCCTGCCTACAGTAGCCCTGCCTCCACCCCTTGACATCACCACTCCCTTCCAAGCAGCAGAAACTTGTGGCGGTCACTCTTAGGGCCCAACCAGACCCTGGACACTGAGTCACACAGCCAGCCTTGCTACCTTGTGGCTGTTTTCAGCTTCAGGTACAATAGTTAGAATAAAACACCAGGCCCTTGCTTGCCCAAGGACGTGTGTGATCTCACCATCTCTTCTAACTCCAGCATGCTGATTCCAGGATCCTGGGATTCTCCAGAGATCCAAGAATAACATGCCTCCATTTGCCTATAGCTGCTGCATAATAAGAGCCAACTATGTGTGTGGTGCCACTCGTACAGTCAATTCATTTAATCCTCAACATATTCTGAGGTTCCTGTTTCCCATTTGAGGCCCAGAAAGGTTAAGTGATTTGCCCAAAGTCATACAGGTAGCGAACAGATTCAAACCCGGATTTCCTAACTCTTGGACCCCATAGAGTACATCAGGGTATGTTTTGTCAGACAAGGTCAAACAAAGTTGGTTAAGGCAATGGCCTCAGTCAGGATAATACCATCCACCTGGAGGCTTTGGAAATGTGTACAAGTGTCTTTCTTGAGTGTCACCATGCCTTGGGAGTTCTACTGACATTTAGTGAGTAGGAACCAAGGATGTTAAATCCAGCAGTATTCCAGATTAATCTGCTCAAGAGGAACTGTCTCATCAATAGTACCATTGTTGATAAGCACTAGGTCAGAGGGTTAAAGGCAGAGAACTCATCATTTGTTCAACAAATATTCCTTAAGCCTCTGTTACCTGCTTGGCAGAGGCTCAAACAGCTGCACTTGACTTCCATCCTGGCCTATGTCTTCTCTCTTAGAAAAGGGCTTCTTACATTTTATTAAATGGCCCTTATAACAGCAGACTATTTAGGTGATTATAATGAATGTGTTAATCTCTGGAATGTCCTTTTCCTTCTTTTTTTGCATTAACGTGGGTCCAAGAAGAGATCTGCATTGCAGGACTTAATTAATATGCACACATAAAATTCTTGCTTACCCCAGAGCACTTCACTTGAGGGTGCAACTGATGGAAGATCTTGCTTCAGCCATCCCAAATGAATATTCCTCCAAATAACATTTCATGTTTGTTTTCATAGAAGTTTGTATCATTAAGCTTATTCTGCAATCCAGCCTCCATTTTTCAGATGAAAAAACTGAGGCTTAGAGAGGTATGGTAACATACCAAGGCCACACAGCTATCTATCAAACTGATAGAGCAAGGGTTAAGAATCAGTCCTCCAGACTCTCATCCAGTGCTGTCTACCCATCTCCCTAATTCTTTTTCTAGTTGATCTGTGGTTTTAAGAATAAACAGATAAATAAAGTAGAATACATTTTATGGTCTTTTAAATTTTATGGAGCCCCAAGGATTAATCCTCTCAATATCAAGATCGAGTTATATTCCAAGGGGATCCAAAGCCTGTTCTGTTTTGTTTTCTGTTCAAAGGTCTTAGGAAAAGGAAAAATCAACTCCTCTGCTGGTGATGACCACAAGCCATGGGCCCAGCCACACTACCTCATTTTAATTAGAAGACCAGCACAGGTAAAATCTCTGTTGTATGGAAGTAGCTTCCTTCATTAGGAATGTCTCCTGAATACTTTTTTCAAATGACATTTCATCTTGTGTTGCTGTGGTCATATATTATTCTCCTTAATTTGTGATTACAATCCTTTATACTGATAGATTTTGTGACTTTCAGCCATCTCTGGCATATATATCCTGGTCAGCCATTGTATGTTGTTCTTTAAAAGACTGCTCATTCCATGAGTGAATATTTTATTTAGAATGTTTGCATCCACATTCAAAAGCCAGAATGCACTGTAATTTTTTGTTGCACTTATCAGGTTTTGGAGGTAATGACCTAGTCTTTCAAAGTTAGATGCAACTTGATTTTAAAGCCTTTAAAAAAAAAGAAAGAAAAGAAAAAAAAGATTACCAGAGGCCTTCCCCTGCTGTTAAGAGGATGGCCCACATTCTTACACAGCCCTGGGTAACCCTCCCTCCCCTGGCAGAAGCCTGCCTACAGTAGCCCTGCCTCCACCCCTTGACATCACCACTCCCTTCCAAGCAGCAGAAACTTGTGGCGGTCACTCTTAGGGCCCAACCAGACCCTGGACACTGAGTCACACAGCCAGCCTTGCTACCTTGTGGCTGTTTTCAGCTTCAGGTACAATAGTTAGAATAAAACACCAGGCCCTTGCTTGCCCAAGGACGTGTGTGATCTCACCATCTCTTCTAACTCCAGCATGCTGATTCCAGGATCCTGGGATTCTCCAGAGATCCAAGAATAACATGCCTCCATTTGCCTATAGCTGCTGCATAATAAGAGCCAACTATGTGTGTGGTGCCACTCGTACAGTCAATTCATTTAATCCTCAACATATTCTGAGGTTCCTGTTTCCCATTTGAGGCCCAGAAAGGTTAAGTGATTTGCCCAAAGTCATACAGGTAGCGAACAGATTCAAACCCGGATTTCCTAACTCTTGGACCCCATAGAGTACATCAGGGTATGTTTTGTCAGACAAGGTCAAACAAAGTTGGTTAAGGCAATGGCCTCAGTCAGGATAATACCATCCACCTGGAGGCTTTGGAAATGTGTACAAGTGTCTTTCTTGAGTGTCACCATGCCTTGGGAGTTCTACTGACATTTAGTGAGTAGGAACCAAGGATGTTAAATCCAGCAGTATTCCAGATTAATCTGCTCAAGAGGAACTGTCTCATCAATAGTACCATTGTTGATAAGCACTAGGTCAGAGGGTTAAAGGCAGAGAACTCATCATTTGTTCAACAAATATTCCTTAAGCCTCTGTTACCTGCTGCACACTAACCTAGATGCCAAAGAGAACAAAGGATAAAACTACTTGTGGTCTTTGTCCTCAAAGTGCTTGCATTCTAGCCTGACAGACCGATGATAAGCAAGTAAAAGCACTGTAAATTGTGATAAGTAGAAATAAGGGATAAATAATAAATGAGGGGGAGGATGGTTTAGGTGGATGGAGGGATCAGGGCAATCACAAGGGTGTTTGGCCAGCTCCTCAGACTTTCATAAGCACATAGGTCACCTGAGAATCATGCTAAAATGGAGTTTTGGGTTCAGCAGTTCTGGGGTGGGACCTGGGAGACCCATTTCTGACAAGGTCCTAGGAGACACCAAGGCTATCCATCTTCAGACCACACTCATGCCAAACAGTAGGGGTGATGGCCATGCAGGAATTGGGATTTTATTCTCAGTGAGACAGGAAGGAAACTATTGAAGGGCTTTAACCAAGTAAATGATATGAATCCAGTTCTATTTACAATCACCCTGGCTTCCTAGATCTCGACGGAGGAGAGGAAGCGGTTGGACCAACGCCGTTCGACCAGAACCAGCTGGCCCTCGCTAGTAAGGTGGCAGCCAGGGCCTAAAGCTCATCTGTGTGGCTCACACTTGCCAAGCACGGGCCAGACCAGTTTCCCTACAAGCTCAGGCGCCTTCGGGAAACCTAGTAGAGCCTGACAGGGTGTGGATTCACACCCCGACACCCGAGCATGCAGAGCCTCAGGAGCCCTACTGGTTGGGTGAGTTTCCCAACCAGTACCACTAGGCCAGGTGGTACTGCAAGGGCAAGCAGAGCACCCTCAGCCAGTGCCTTGCAGAACAAGGGCCCTGTCTGCTTTGGTGTCAACGCCTGAAGAACCCCAGAGGCTCTGGCTGTCCTCTCTCTGCTCTAGGATGCATGGGAAGTAAAGGGGGTCACTCCAGAGAGGCTTCCCCAAGGGGACCCTCAGCCTCGTCTTCAAACATTCCACTCTCCATGTCTTGCCTCTTGCTCTCTGACACTTCTCTAAGAGCCCTGAGGTCTCCTAGGAAGAAAACCTGGTTTTGAGTCTCAGCCCCACTGTTTGTTAGCAGGTGCCCTTGGGAAAGTTAGCTTGCCTTGCTAAGGCTAAGGCTTTCCTCATCTGTAAAATGAGGATAATGATAGCACCCTCCTATTACATGAATGTCAGGATTTAATATAAAGTACTTAGCATTGTGCTAGTGCATAGTAACTGCTCATTAAAAAGGCACCATTATCACTGTTCCTTTGGAAAACAGAGACAATACACTTGTCAGCAGCAACCCGCCCCCACCCCCAGGACAGGCTATCAGACTCCCAGGAAACAGGCAAGTATTATTTATTGATTTCTATTTGTCTGTCACTTGCACTGGAATATAGAACTCGACCTGGAGATCATACACATTGCACTTTGGAAGCACCAAGCTCCTCACAGGTGTTAGAAATTACGTGTTGTATTGAGCTAAATTTTACAGCTGGTAGAAAAAAGCAAATAAAGTTGTATGCAAGGCACTCAGAATCTTGGGAGTCAAGAAATATAGTAGAGATGGTCAGGTATGGTTGAAGTAAGAAGGAGATAACACAGGATTGTACAGTAGTTCTGGGCCCCTGTAGAAATAAAAATAAAGGCTCACACTTGCCACTCTTGATCAGAAACAGAACAGCCCTGGGCATGCCCTCCATTTTAATACAGTGGTATTAAAACGGTCCCAGATCATCTTTATTCAAGTATACTTGCTAATGGCAATAAAAATACAGAGTAAAATATCTCAAATAACAGGTAATCCATTTCAGTTCAGTCGTTCAGTCATGTCCGACTCTTTGTGACCCCATGAATCGCAGCACGCCAGGCCTCCCTGTCCATCACCATCTCCCGGAGTTCACTCAGACTCACGTTCGTCGAGTCCATGATGCCATCCAGCCATCTCATCCTCTGTCGTCCCTTTCTCCTCCTGCCCCCAATCCTTCCCAGCATCAGAGTCTTTTCCAATGAGTCGACTCTTCGCATGAGGTGGCCAAAGTACCGGAGTTTCAGCTTTAGCAGCATTCCTTCCAAAGAAATCCCAGGCCTCAAAAACGACAGAATGATCTCTGTTCGTCTCCAAGGCAAACCATTCAACATCACCATTATCCAAGTCTATGCCCCAACCAGTAATGCTGAAGAAGCTGAAGTTGAACGGTTTTATGAAGACCTACAAGACCTTTTAGAACTAACAGGCAATGCAAATCCCCTTTTATTATAAGCTTTAAACGTCCCAATCTTTCTCTCCCTCAGGACACTGTGTTTATCTTTCTAATTTTGCTATGTTTAAATTTCCTCAGCAGACACTGTAGTTGGATATTAGAGAAATGAGGCCGAAGGCATGTTCGATGGGACAGCAGGCATGGTAGAAACATTGGTATGGACAATCCTCCAAGTGCAGAGTGCCCCAATCTGTAAGGAACTAAGAATGGACTGTGTTTATTTACAAGGTTGCTTACCCAGTACTTGATTTCCTAGGCTCGGTCAGCTTAACGGAGAAGGCAATGGCATCCCACTCCAGTACTCTTGCCTGGAAAATCCCATGGACGGAGGAGCCTGCTAGGCTGCAGTCCATGAGGTCGCTGAGAGTTGGACACGACTCAGTAACTTCACTTTCACTTTTCACTTTCATGCATTGGAGAAGGAAATGGAAACCCACTCCAGTGTTCTTGCCTGGAGAATCCCAGGGACAGCGGAGCCTGGTGGGCTGCCGTCTATGGGGTCGCACAGAGTCGAAGACGACTGAAGCGACTTAGCAGCAGTAGGGCAGCTTAGAAAAGGGCGTAGGGGAGAGTCAGATCTGTAAAAATTATAAGGATAAACACAAAACACAAAGGATTTTAAACATCAGGCTGGGGGATGGCAGGGTACATGGAGGGAGGAGAGGGACTATTCTCTCTCTTTTTTTTTTTTTTTTGAAGCCCAATATAAATTTTTGTTCTATCTGTAATGATGGCTAGAACCAAAGACACAAAGCCCAAGTCAGATGCAATCCACATTGTTGAGGTTTACTTTAAGACAAGTGAAACTTCTAAAATCTGGCACTGGAACAGAGTTTAAGTCCACGATGGCAGGGACTGTATCTCTGGGCCCTAACACAAAGCCTGACATAAAGCAGTGTGTACGCCTTAAATACCAGCTTGATGAATGGATGGATGAACAGACTCACAGAACACATTTAGGGAGAATTCCTGGCATGCAACATAATTCCACATTTTATAAAATTATTTGCCATGCGGGCCTTTTAAAAAAGAGGTTCACTAAACTAAATTAAAAAAAAAAAGAGAGATCCTATTTACATATATTTCCTGGAGATGTATTGCTCAAAATGAGGGTCACCTGAACTTTCAAAATATTTCACAAGCGAGGGGCCCAGTAGAGCATTCTGCCAAGATGAGGAAGCAAAGAAGGAACCTCCAGCTCAGATGAGTGGTGGCAAATGCCCATTCGTTTTGGCCAGAGAGATCAAGTCAGCTGCTGACAGCTTTAACACCTCCAGCCAGGCCACTCAGGGACAACAGTATCAGAGAAAATGACTTCCCTTTAGTTTAGCACAAGTCAGAGAGCAGGTGTCGCTCCTGTTGGAATCAAAGCTTCTTCTCGCCAGTGGAGCCAGAACTCCACCCTCCATCCCCAGAGGGAGGCCCCTCTGGGAAGACCTGACTGCCTCCTCCTCAGTTAAGGCTGGAGAGCCGTCCTATCACTGTCATCACCTTTGGGTTCCACCCACTCCCCCTACCATAGATGTATACGAAAATATTTTTTCTAAATGGTGAATTCAAATTATCTTCATTTTGAAAGACTATTGAGAATGTTGCAATGACCTTTGCAATAACCGGACACACCCTGCGATCAGTAAACCAGGGTTGAGAATTGCTGACTTTATGAGCACCTGACCTGTAAAACAAAAGCCCAGTTTGGGGCTCTGCCTGGGACCCATTCTCACATCAGGCAGGACTTGGTTCTGCCTCTGCTGTGTCGTCTTGGGCCAGCCACTGTCCTTTTCTGGGCCTCAGCCTCCCCGTCTGTATAGTGAGGATGATGGAAGCTCTGTGACCTCTGGGGCTTTTTCTGGCACTGATGTTCTGTCTTACCACCTTGCCTCCTTCAAAAACATAACCGAAAGGGAATGGAAGGAAGAATGGGAAAGGGAAGAGAACTACTGGTTCAGAAGGCCAGGCTACCGTAAACCTCCCCTCATTTCTGCCTGCTGAAAATGGCTTTCTTCATTCTGCAGGAAGATTCCCATTTTTTGCTGGGTTATTGCCTTCTATACTTCTTTTTCTGTCTCTCTTTTTTAACTCAAAAGTCACAAAACCACAACTCACCTCCCCAAAACGGGTCATCTGGAAGCCAGAGCTGTCAGGGGTTAGGTGTGTCATGCCTGGCATACTGGTGGTATATAAGTGAGGACCAGCCCAGGGCAACCATGTGCTTCTCCTCCAGAAACCCAGTTTAAATCAATATTTATCCAACTGTATTTATAGAAAGTGGTGGTAGTAGGGAAGAGGGGGTGGGGTGGGGAGGCAGGGGGATCTAAAACAGAACAAGCCACAATGACTGATGCAAATCTTTGTGGCCAATTCGTTTCTGCAGGGCCAGGCTTTTTTTTTAAACCCTGTCTGGTTGGCTCTTCTGTCTCCAGCTTCGTTTCTAAACCTTTTCAAAGCAGGGTGTGTTTAGGAAGACCTTAGACCATCAACAAGGTGTTATAAACACCCTCTCTGCTTCGGGTTGTTGGGCGACCTCGAGCAAGTCATTTCACCTCTCTGGACTTCATTCCTTGACTGGAAAATGCATACACGCATATATGGTTATATAAAACTGCAGGCTCAGTCCAGTCAGAGGCCTCGGTTCAAAACTCAGCTCCACCATTACTATGTGATCTTTGGGCAAGTTACTCAGTTACCCCCTCTATAAAATGGGAGCAATTAAAGTACACAAGCTATGTGGTGGTTGTGAAGTTTGGGAGGAGATAATACATCTTTAGCCCCATGGTTTACCAAGTATAGTCAGTGCTCAGTAAACGGTTGCCGGTGTTGGTATCACGCAGTGCGATTAGTTGCTGCTGCTGCAGTGCGGACACCCTCTTCACTTCCTTCAGTTCTACCTCCAAATTTTGCCAGCCATTCTCAGATGAAAATCTCCATTTCTAAGTGTGCCAAATAGGAGAGTGTTTTGGTCAAAGAGGGCAGGTAGGTGAGTAGCTCTTGTTCTGTCTTGGATCTGATGGAGCTTCTTTTCCCCCACCAAACCACGAATGACTCAATTCAGCTTCTCTAACTTCGTAAGGTCCAGATGCTTTTCCTGGGTCCCCTCCACAGGGTACCCAGTCCCTGGGAGCTCTGGGACTCTGAAAGCTACAACAGTATCCCCAAAAGTCCACTTCTGGCATTTAGTAATAGGCAGAGATCAAAAAGAGTTGAATCTGGGGAGCATAATTTAGGATATAGAGGAAACAGAAGCCTAAGTTAAGAATGCTCTTTATACAACTTCACCAAAAACAAATACCTCACTCCACTCCCATCATAAATCAACTTACAGAGTTTTCAGGGGGAAAAAAGCAATTGCACATCGTAAATGCTCAATACATAATTTGTGGAATGAATGAATGAATGAATCGTAAGATGCCTGCCATGCAGAAATGTGATCTGCATAAACACTAGTTGCTATCAAAGCCCTCAATTTTAGCATAATTTGCTCTGTAAACAAATAACTGATCCATCTGCAGGGTCACAGCTGATGCAGTTTCAGCTCTCCGGTCCTGACCTACCATCTCTGTATAGGCCCTGATCTTTAAAGCCCAGGAGCAGTCTGCATTGATTATGGGAGAAATCTTCCCTCCTTGGAAGAGATCAGTTATTTCCAACTCCAAGTCTTCAGAAAGTCTATCATGTGTCCTTTCTGCCTTCAAAACTGATCACTGTGTCATAGCCAGTAAATGACAATCCAAGCAATCAAGGGATGTATATTAATTGTCTCGTGTATGTCCAGTGTTATGCAATGGTGACATATACTGAAATACTGTTGAGTGATCTTTTCCCTTAAGATGCTAGTCATCTCCCTGTGAGGATAAAGCTAATGTACAGCAAGCAAGTAGAGCATTGCTGATTATCAAAGCTCAGAGAAGTGACTACTTATTGAGCCCCTACTATATTCCAGGTACTTTAAATGAAGTGCCTCAGTTAGTTGTTCAGCAATGGCAGGAGGCTGATGCTATGGTTATCCTCATTTGACAAAAAAAGAAATGAAACCTCAGGTTAGGCAACTTGTGCCCAAGGCCACACAGCCAGTAAGCAGTGAAGGGGTAACTTGGGCCCTGCTCTGGGTGACTGTAAAGTTTTCATTCTCTCATTCATTCCCTGACTTGAGAAGTATCCAGGGGAGGCTTCCTGGAGGAGGTGGGATCTGACCTCGGCTTTGAAGCTAGGTTAGACACAGATAATCTCAGGGGAGTAAGAGAAGAGGGAAGAGTCTGAGTCAAGCACAGAGGGATGACTGTAAAGGCTGCTTGCTGGTGGACCTGCTGGACAGGAGTAGAGGAGATTAAGTTGGGAAGGCAGGGTGGGGCCAAATGACACCATACAGCCACAGCTTACTCTGTCAGCAGGCAGAGGCTGTTCTTTGGCCTGTCCATGCCCCTAGGAAGCACCTCACCTTCCGACCCAGGTAATGCACTCCAGAGAGCCACCCATGGCTTCTACTCCCATTTAATCATTCTTTTCTATCTTAAGCATTGCCCCCAAGCCACCTTCCCTAGACACTGGGAAGCCCTCTTATGTCCTGTAGATTCCACTTGCCTGCTCAACAACTTTTATGCACATAACGCCCCTTTGTGAATTAATTTCCTTTTCTCTTTCGTTTTTCACCTTTTCCAAAAGTAAATTTCTTTTAAAACTGGTTAGTCCTAAGTTGCTACCTCTTCACTGGACCCTATGTCAGAGGTTATTTACATATAATTTCTGAATTTGTGATAAAAGGGTCACAGTATCCATAATTAATATTTCTGGAGGCTTTTAATTTGAGGTTCTTAGGGATTCACATCAGTTGGAAGTTTGGGAGAATGTACTTACATCTTCTAGGGAATCCATGCCTTGCACAGAGCAGTCAATGCTGAGTGACTCAATTTGAACACCCCAAGAAAACTCATCATATATACTGAGAATAACTCACCACTGTGGACACACTTGGTGAGCTCTCCTAGTACGGAAACCTAGTATGAAAACCAGTTCTGGTGACAATGGAAAATAAGGCAAGCTCCTGCCAAGTAAGTACTTTGCACACAGTAAAAGCGGAACGTGTGAACTCGTGACCAGGGCCTATCGGTGCATTTCGAGAATGTCTCACAGAACCCAAAATGAGAATGGAGGTTCAATACCCTTCTCGGGGTGAAGAGCGTCCCTTTAAGGAGGGATTGAACCAGCTGGCCGCACTACAGCTCCCAGAGATTTTCTGGCTTGCCTCCAGGCTCCACCTCAGCAACGCGTGACGTCAGAGGAAGCTGAGGCTGCCGATTGGCTGAGCGATGCTGCTAGGTCAAGTCCAGTCAGAGGAAAGAAGTTTGTCTCCATGTGGAAACCATGTGTCTCTCGCTGGGAGGGGGAAGTGGTGGAGGCGGAGAAACTGAGATCAAGTGATTACAGGAGAACTGTCTGAAATGAAAGCGAGGAGGTTGTGCACCTGAGCCGGCCAGTATTGTCGTTTGCAGTAGTGACCTAAAACCAGAAACAAACCTTACCCAACAAACAAAACTTGAGTCCCGCCACCATCATAAAAATAAACAGCTAGGGTCCTTACTTCCTTCCAAACACCAGGGAGGGACCTGAGAAATGCTGGAATCCTATCGGAACGCCTAGATTCCCCTCCCTCCCCTAACAACTGAATGATGTAAGCGTTTCGGAAAGCGGGGCTCTGAAGCAAAACAAGCCCCGCGCGCGCGGAGGAACCCTCAGTGCCCGAGCCCGGCGCACGCACGACCCACCCCCACACTCGCGTTATTGCTGTGCACACGCGGACCGCCGTGACGCGCGGGCATTGTGTGCATCGAGCAGAAAACAACGGCGAGCGCCACCAGCGCGAAGAAGCACCCCTGATTAAATGAGGCAGATGTAGGGCCCGTTGTTTTCCGCACGGGGAGATCTAGACCCGGGCCGGAGCGGGGGCGAGAGTGGGGAAAATAGAGTGGCCCCCGTGGGCCGCTCCAGTTTGCAAAGGAGATAATAGAAGGCCCTGTGGACGGTCGCCCCATAGTTTGCTGCAGGTCCCCCTCGCCTGCGTGAGCTCGTGGGGAGGGGGCTAGGGCCTAGAACAGGGTCCCCGCTCTCGGGGAAATCTGGGGGCCGCTGGCATCACGTCATGCTGAGCCAAACAGCGGCTGCGAAAAGAGGCAAGAGAGCTAAAAATACTCCAGCGGGGATCCGGCCGGAGGAGGAGGGCAACCGGGCCGAGGGGCTGATTATGCACACGAAGTTGAGGGCGCCCAGGTTCCCGAGCCCCTCTCGGGGGGTGGCAGCGCGGACACCTCGCTAAGGGGACCGGGAGGAAGCCCCTTGGCTTGCACGGTCCCCGGAGCCCGGCTCCACTACCTCTGGCCCGCCCCGTGCGGGGCAGTCCGGCCCGGCGCGCCCGGCCCTCTGCTTACGTGACTGGTGGCCACGCCGGAGCCCCGGCACCGGGTAAACAAGGAGGTGGCGGCGGCCGAGGCGGTCGGGGAGCGAGGGTGGGGGCGGCGAGGTGGGGAACAGAGGTCTCCGATTGTCTGCGAGTGCGAGGGGCGGGGGGTGCGGGACGCGGAGGAAGCTCCAGCAGCTTCTCGTACACCCCTCTGTGGAGGGAACCGGTGGGGGCAAACCAGGTTTGCCACTCACTGCCAAGGTGCCCTTTATGGGTGCACCCCCCGCCAAAGCCGGCGCCACGGGACAGACTCGGGGGACCCGGGCGGGGGGGTGGTGGTGGTTAGAGTAAGAAATCACGCCCCTCCCCCCTCCAACAAAAGCAAACACACCAAACAAAACCATGTCTTCACCCACCTTCCCACCAGCTCTGACCCCATAGGCGAAGGCATACTGCCCCCCACCCCACACCCCGAATAATCGCAAACTGATTCGGCTGCAACCGCCGGCGATGCGCCTTTCTCGTAACCCAGGCACCCCGAGAAAACAGGGAGAGAAGAAAAGAAAAGAACGCACCACCAACCTCCCAACACAAATCCTTGTTTTTGCCTTAAGCTACTGCACGATTTCGCTGCCATCACGCGGTTACTTTAACCCCGAAGGCCTGGGGTGTCGGTCAGCTAGGGTGTTTTTGTGTTTGAGGGTTGTTGTGTTTGGGGGGGGGGTAGGTTGCAAGACCTGACACGTTGCAATCGGACCATTTTTCTCCCTTTCTTTCTTTCAAACCCCACATCCCCGCCCCCGCCCCACTCTTTTTCTCTCATCTCATTGATCTTCCTACTTGCTCGGACAGATTAAACAGCTAGCTTTTCTCTAGTCTGTGGCCTGTCCGCCTGGCCCCTTCCTCCTCGCAGCTATTATTTGTGAGAACCGTGCTGGAGACACCGCACTCGCGTGCCCCCGTTAGGGCGCTGAGGCGACGGCCTGGGGAGGATTTGGGGGCCCAGGCAAAAATTAAACAAACAAATACAAAAAAGGAGGCCAGGCCGGGGTGGGGCTCCCAGCACCCCCCCACACACCCCCACCCCCGCCCGCAACCATCTCTCTCCACCTGAATCTGGGGTGGGGGTTGGGGGAGCAGTAGAAAGCCACCAGGAAGGCATCTGCCTTCCTCGCCCAGCGGGCTCACTCGGGAGCTGTATCCCGGAAAATAAAGAAACAGCACATAACAGCCCACACCTTCTTCCACAACTATTGTTTCCTGCGAGATCCCAAAGTTTCCTTCTCGCTGAGTCCCCCTCGCCAAGTTTCCCGGGCGCAGCAACGCGGGTCCCGGGCGAGCTGCTGGCGGTGCTTGGTTTTGCCGGCCTGTTTCTTTGGAGGGGAGGGTCGGGGGCAGGGGCACCTAGGGCAGCAGAGGCGCAGGGGTGCCTCGACCCCTTCCCCCTTCTCGCAGCTATTATTTTTGAGGACTGTGCTGGAGACGCCGCACTCGCGTGCCCCCGTTAGGGCGCTGAGGTGACGGCCTGGGGAGGATTGGGGGACCCAGGCAAAAATGAAACAAACAAATACAAAAAAGGAGGCCAGGCCGGGGTGGGGCTCCCAGCACCCCTCGCCGCCCGCAACCATCTCTCTCCACCTGAATCTGGGGTGGGGGTGGGGGGAGCAGTAGAAAGCCACCAGGAAGGCATCTGCCTTCCTCGCCCAGCGCGCTCACTCGGGAGCTGTATCCCGGAAAATAAAGAAACAGCACATAACAGCCCACACCTTCTTCCACAACTATTGTTTCCTGCGAGATCCCAAAGTTTCCTTCTCGCTGAGTCCCCCTCGCCAAGTTTCCCGGGCGCAGCAACGCGGGTCCCGGGCGAGCTGCTGGCGGTGCTTGGTTTTGCCGGCCTGTTTCTTTGGAGGGGAGGGTCGGGGGCAGGGGCACCTAGGGCAGCAGAGGCGCAGGGGGACTGTCTCCGTGGACGCGATGGCCTGAGCCCAGCCTTGCAGCGAGAAGAGAGGAAAAAGCAAAGTAGACAGGAGGAAGAAGCAGAGCCGAGCCAACCGGAGCCCACGCCGTGGAGGGCTGTTTGCTTGTTGTTATCGTTGTCGTGTGTCTATGTGTTTTCTTTCTGGAACCGCCGAGCTCTGCCTACAGTTTCCAACTTTCGTCTTGTAATCCCCACCCCACCCAGGAACGAGCGACAGAAAAACAACACTTGTCTGCCCGAGAAGGCTCCGGGAGAAAAAAAAAAGGAGAGAGGAAAAAAAAAAAAAGTAAGAAACGCGACCTCGAAGAGATGAGCTCTCGGCTCAGTTGTCAGCAAACAACACTCCCCCGCTCCTCGGCCCAGCGGTTCTCCCACCCTCCCGGAGACGGACAGACTGACGCACCGACAGCAACCCCCCACCCCCCCGCCTACCCCCAGCTCGTCTTTGTTACATCTTTAGCAGCTTTGTGCGTGCGTGTCCTTTCTCCGGTGTCATCGGCTTTACTGCCGAGGGCTAGATGTGAGTGTGTTGGGGAGAGGGGGGCTGAGCAGGCGTCAGGGGTCGCCCAAGTGGGCGAGGAAGGAAAAGCCCGGCGCCGAAGAGGAACCAGGGCCCCCAAACTTACTTTTGTTTTCTTTCTCGATCTGCTCCAGGTAGCTGGCGGCCTCGAGCAGAATATGCACGTTCTGCAGAAAAGTGTTGATGTGCTTCTCCATCGAGTTCTCGCTGGTGTTGAAAATGTCCGAGAAGGGGCACCTGAGCTTGGCCCCCGCGGGCTCCTCCGGCTGGGCCGGGGGCTGGGGCGCGGTCACGGCCGGGGGCGCGGCGGGGGCCAGCCCCGCGCCCTCGCAGCGCGCCTCCTTGCGCGGCCGCCCGCGTTTGCCCATGGAGGGACCGCGGGGTCCGCCGAGCTCGTCCTTTTTCGGGGCTGCGCGGCCCGGCCGAGCTCCGGGCCCTGGGGGAAAGCCGGCTGGCTGGAGCGAAGAAGGCGCCGAGGCGAGCAGGCGACCTGACTTCCCGAGCCTCGCTGCGTGCTGTTGTGTGTTTGAGTGTGTGTGAGTGTGTGTCGGTCTCGCTGTGGGTCTGTGTGTATGGGAGATTGAATGAACCTACAGGACAGACGGAGGCGCTCTGGCGCCTGGGTCCTAGTGCGAGCCTGTCGCCATCGGACTGGTCAAAATGAAAGGCGGAGAAAAGCGAGGCCGGGACCGCCCCCTGCCAGTCCTGGCATACTACCCCGCCTCGCCACAATCTTATCACATTGTAGAGCGTAGTATTTAAACCCAAATGGAAAAAATACTCGAGGGCTCTGAGCGTACCCACAGAACTTCACGTGAAAATAATACCAATGCCTGGCACCACATACTGGATTCCAACGGTAGCTGCTATGACTTAAAAAATAAAAGTCCAGTCCAAAAAAATCATACAAGTTACCTCAAGTTCTCTCCCCTCAATAGACACACTCCTACACACACACACACACGTACACGCACACGCACACACACAGAGGCACAGGCATCTGCCTTCACGGGGCCAAATGAAATTCCCAGGCCACCAAATCCCAGTTACAAATTTACTCACTCTTTCTTTCTCCCTTCAAATGCAGAGTTATTTTCCAGGAAGGGGGAGGAGATGGAAGCGTCTCTCCCCACACTCCTCTTCCCAGCCTTAGTCCAGCTGTGCAAAGCTCACAGTAGGGAGCCTCCACACCTGGCTCTCTTTTATTTTATTTGGCAGAAAGGCGGACGTGGCAGCCCAGGAACTTCCCACTCCTACCGTGGCTGAATTCCAACTTTTGGTTCTGAAGACCCCTACCCTAGGCGACACTGTTCCATTGCCAGTGCAGACCATTCAGGGTCTGCAGGAACCATGGAAGCTTTCCAGGCCTGGGAAGTGTGGTGGCAGTCAGGGCCCTTGGGGAGAGCCATAGAGAGGCCTTCAAGCCCCAGCTCTGATGCACACAGACTGGACTGTGTGTGTGCCTGGGCAAGTCCCCTAACCTCTCTCAGCCTGTTTCCCCATCCATGAAACCTCTGATAAGATTCATGAGTTGATTAAATTATATCTGCAGTCAGCATGCTGCCTGGCTCATAGTATGATCTTTTTCTTCCAATACAGACCCAGATAAGAACCTGAGTCCCCTACTTGGCAGCTAAAAGGAGAAATAAGTTATAGGAAACAAGACTCTTCTGCACTTTGTTGAAAAACATCTGGGCAATAAGCCTATCTAAATATTGTTGCCTTGCAAGGTCTCCTGGAGGTTTCCTCCAGGGAAAAAACCATTTATACAGAAGACACAGTGAATGCTGCCCCCTGGAGTTGTGCAACCCAGCCACTCTGCTTAGAGACAGCTACACACATACTTGTCAGGAAGACTTTTCCTGGAAATGGAAACTTTTGGAAAAAAGGAGAGAAAGTGTGTTTCTTTGTAAAAAAACACTATGTATGTATGTAAAATAAATACATGCACACTCACTGAAGTCTTGTGTATTTTTAGACTGCAATAACCTGCTGCTGAACCAGTATTTGGCATTTTAAAGCCGATATATTCACATTTTGGACCATAATATAATCATACTACACATATTCCCTGCTCATTTTCCATCTTGATTGATCTCTGCATCCTTTAGCTAGGGTAGAGAAGAAGCTCCTAAAAGCTGTGAGATAAAAGTTCACCTTCACTGGTGGCTCATTCCCAGGTAAGGAATCTGCCTGCAGTGCAGGAGACCTGGGTTCGATCCCTGGGTTGGGAAGATTCCCTGGAGAAGGGAATGGAAGGAAACTCACTCCAGTATCCTTGGCTGGAGAATTCCATGGACAGAGGAGCCTGGCAGGCTACAGTCCATGGGGTCACAAAGAGTTGGACGTGACTGAGCGACTAAAGGTTTCACTTCACTTTTTTTCCATCTTCACAACAGCTATCTACTTTTTGTTCTGTTGGAACCACAATCTGAGTTACTCATATTTTAAAATCTATAAACATCTAAGGAGTTTAGGAAGTATAAACAAGTTTTATCCAATGCAATTTTGCAAAAATTGATCTCCCTTGCCCCTGGTGAAAGTGAGACAAAGAACTTTCTAAGCCCAGAGAAAACCTTGGTTTCTGATTCCCTGGTGGAGGTGTGGGCCAAATGTATACATATACTGTACTTCAATCTGCATGTATACACACCCAGCAAGATAGGCACACCCCACACATGAGTGCCAGGGCAGGGGTAGAGTGTTTTGTCATTATTTATTTATCCCTGTTTCATCTCTCATAGGTCTGTGAGCTTCAGAAAGCCCAGTGGGAATCTTCAAGCTGGGCCACGGATCTGACCAAAGCCAAAATAAACAATGGCTTGAAGAAAATCTACAAAAAAGTGCTGATTTGCACTATTCCCACAGTCAGCCACAGCCCCCACCATCATTCCCGTGGAAAACACCACTGCTGGTGCCAAATCAAGTCTCCCCTCCCATCACAGGGGCATTGTTTTTTGTTATTATGTGAGTTCTTAGCGTCAGACAATGGCACCACAAGAGACACAGTGGAGGCAGGAGAAATGCCTTTTTGTTTCACAGAATCTAGGCTATTGTGCCCCAGAGTCTCACATACAGTAGAGTTGCATACATTCATTTTGGTAACATGTCTTTGGAACAATGAATGTGCTAAAGCTCAAAGGCTCTTCCTTATTTTTTTTCAGAGCCCATCAAGTGTTAAATCATGTGAGCATCCCTCCTCCCTAACCATTCCCCAATCAATAGATTTCTCTAATAAAGTTGGCTCCAAATGTAAAGAGGGGTGTTTCAGAAGTTATATCACAGGGCAGACTGAGCTGGGTCACAAGCTCAGTGCCATTCCTGACTACCTTTGCTTCCTAGGAGGAGCTGTTCATACCCTTTTTCTTTCTCTTGGGCCTTTTTTTTTATCGTCTGCACTGAGTCTTCATTGCAGAGCACTGGCCTAATTGTGGCACATGGGGTCCAGAGCGTGCAGGCTCAGTAATTGTGGCATGCAGGCTTCTCTCTAGTTGCAGCGCATGGGCTTATTTGCCCCACGGCATATGGGATCTTAGTTCCCCAACCAGTGATCGAACTTGCATCCTCTGCATTGGAAGGCAGATTCTTAACCACTGGACCACCAGGGAAGTCCCTCTCTGGAGCCTTGATTCCATAAATAAACAGGCCTGTTTGGAAACTTGCTGAGAATATCTGCAGAGAACAGGGAGGGAATGAGAAGGCAATCAGCCTGTAGGAACATGTGAACTATGTTAAAGGAAAGCAGTGAATTTTTGCGGTGCCCAGTCAGGCCAGCCATGATGTTCCCAAGGACCCTAAATGTCTTGGGTGCCCACTCAGCCTGGGTCACATTTTCTCAACCTTCTGTTTCTTTGCTTGGCCTATTTGGCAATATTTTTCCAACAACCTTATTTGCATATTAAAGCAAAATCATTCTTTATTTGTCCTTCTTCACCCCCAGACTACACTACACTCTTACATCAAAGGAGTTGTTTTGCCTGTAATTATGTCTTCAGGTACACAGAGGCTAGCTAATTACTGAGGCTGTGATATGAGAGCTTCCCCCAGACCTCCCCATCCTGCATTTGGATGGGATGCCCTTCCCCAGCCCGGACCACCCTGGGCTCCTTAAGCCTGCCCTTCCTCCCCACCTGTGCTCCCCTCACTAGCCCTTTCTGCCTGAAGCTACCCTCCAACATCTAGCTTTTCCTTGGACCTTGTTAGCACAACCAGTCAGGTTCTTCTCTGCTCTTTGACCTGTGGTCTTTGCACTCAGGCTTGGTAAACACCATCAAGAGATCTGTCCCCTGCATTGTCTCTTGAGTCCTAATCCTCAGAGCTTCCCTAGCCAAGTTTTTCCTGGGCACCTTTCCCTTTGAAAGGGATTGTCAGCAATGATCTGATGAGCTGGCTCAGGACTCCCTCTCTCCTTGGGAGCCTTTATCTTGTCTTTATCTATTAGAAGTGGCTTCAAGGGAAGCCCAGGAGTTGCAGAGTGGCGGTGGGGATCGGGGTGGGGGGAGGTTAGGAACTGTTAGGCACAAGCAGAATAGCAGGAACTAGAACTGTGGGACTCTGCCTCTCCCACTGGCTCCTGCACAGGCTTAGAAGTGCTGACTAGGCCTCCTTCAACCACTCCCCATGCCCCCACCCCCACCCACACACTCACCAGTGGGTGTAGACATGGGCAGAGGATAAAGAGCCTCCACCCTACATTGGAGCTCACCCGGATGTCATCTACTCCTGGGCATTATCTCTGCTCTTCTGGACTCTGCCCTCCCTTCTCCTGGACCTCTGAGGTTGGCAGGACCTTCCTGTCTCAGGCAGCTCCTGGGCTTCTCCCATGCAATGCCCAGTTCTTAAAGGGTTTGCTAGACTATGAGCTCATCATGGGCAGGGAGCATGACTTGCTCCCCAACCGTCCCCAGCCCCTAGCACCTAGCATGGCACAAGCATGGCCCAGAAGAGAGGCTTAGGCCATGAAGGTCAAACAGATGAATGACCTTTCCTTACCTGGCTGAACCTTGGTGCTGGCCTTTCCTGGCTTCCTTGCTCCAGCGTGGTAAGAAGAGGCATTGAACACTGCAAAACTATTCCTGAGTCATTCACATTAAAGTTTAAATATCAAAATGCTGCCTCTGTAGAGTAGCCAGAAACCCATTGAGCCAGATGGTGGAAATTCCCTTCCCCAAAAGTGCAGTGGCCCAGCCACCCTTTCCCCATTCTTACTGTTGTACATATCTGGGGACAAGATGAATCTCCAAAACAATAAATTGCCTCTACAGGAGAATCTTCCAGAATCACCAGGCAATGAAGTCAGTGCCCTGCGACCAAAGTGAGAATCATACAGAGCTTACTTTCATCACACCTTCTTATTCTCTCGTGTATCCTGGGGGTGGGGGGCATTCCTACAGCAATTTATTTTCTTTAACATCTCCATATTTTTTTAAATGAATTCAACAAAGATTCCAAATTCAGGTATTTAAGGTACAAGTGACTGACACTAGCTAAAATATGATCATTTCCAGAGACATTTGGAATTAAAAGATGTCCAGTGCCTTAACCTAAAGGAATACAGCTCTAATGGTGAAATGTTAGGCTTTAGGAGATGCAAGGGGAAAGCGGTACGCAGGTGGCAAAGGGGCTTCCCCCTAATGATGAGCTGATTGATTGTATAAGTCACTCAAAGCCTCAGTCTTCTCATCTGCAAAGTGGGAAGAACAATCTTTGCCTTGCCGAAGGGGTATCTATAAAGGAACTTTGGAAACTGAAATATTGTGCACATGTCAGGGTAGTAATGGGCTAAGAGAGTCCTGGAAGATTTTCAGGAAAACAGAAACAATGGCAAAAAGATGTGAGAATTTGGAGCCATTGCATGGCTCTGTCATTTTGGAGAAATAATCTCACCATCTGCAGGGTCAGGGTTCTCCCCTACAATGGGAGAGTGCCCTTGGCACTCAGTCTCCCTCTCTTCCCCAGTCTGAAAAGCATCCTCAATTCATCTCCTCCATGTTCAGTAATCACAGACAGGGTGTCACTGTCCATGGGGGTTTGGGATCAGCTTGAGAGAACCAGATGACCACACTGAGCTGGTAAAATTCTAGCCAAAAGTAAAGAAACTGGCAATCTCAGGTCTGGGAAAAACTTTCCTCGCTTTGATTCTCTTTTTTGGAAAACAAACAAGAAACACTTGGAAGAGACCCATTCCTGTCTTCAAAGAGGTCTGGGGGAACAGGAGCCCTGTCTGTGAATCGCTGGACTCAGCAATCTGGGAAGCAGCCCCCACCCTGGGGGCTACACAAAATCTCCAGGGAGGAAGCAGCCTGGAATGGTGCTGCTTCTAGTTTCTGACCTTTTGCCTGGATGCCTGTCCACCACCCATGCTCTTCTCACCTCTGAAACCTTTTCTTTCTCTCCCTTCTTTTTTCATCCCTCCTGCCTGAGGCCTGCAGTTTGCACTCTCCCCTTCCTAACCAAGAGCTCAATTCTCTTGGGTGAAAAGGCTGATGGGCACTGAAGTATGTACATTTATCAGGGATAACAGACATGTGAGCATGTACTAGACATACAGGTGACTTCATTCCATCAGAAGACACAGTCTCCCACACGTCAGTCTTCTCCAAGGTGTCGGGACACAGCAGTGAGCAAAGGGTCCAAACTCCCACCCTCACAGGACTTATTTCTTATCCAGGTATACACAGGACATAGGACTGGTGGGTGTGCATGCAGGTATACATATAGGCACACACAAGCACACAAAACCCTTTACTCCCGTGCTTTTCAGAAAATGAAAGGCTAACTCCAAGTTGGAGCCAGAGTAACAGAGATTTATACAGCAGGGCTGTTACATTCTGTTATGCATCATAGAAATATCATGAGAGACTATGGAAGAGTTTGCCTTCACTGGAAACCTTTTCTCTCTTGCTTACATGGGAAATTAACTTCTGTTTGCATACACTGACCTTTTGTGTGGTTCCACGTAGTAAGGCACACTACATTATGTATCTGAATACTTAAATTTAAAAAATTTTTCGTGTTATTCTAATTCATAGAGTTCTAAAAAGTCTGACAGGCATGTGTAGCCTGCCAAAGAGTCACGTCAAAACAACTGTCTAAAATTACAAGTTACCTGGAAAAGTCAGAAACGTAATCAGAGGCTATTTCCATATAACTACACCCTAAAAACACCCATCCCAGACAGGCAGGCACATGAGAATAACATGTTGGCATATAGTCACAATAATCTGCCCTAGACTTTTGATTCTTAATTGCATCATTGTTAGTGTAAAATTGAGTAGAAAATCCCAAATACAGAGGCTAGAATTTGGACATTTTTCTCCATTTCCTTGTTCACTTGTCAAAGGCCTGGGAGAACTGGACTCTGTCAGATCTTAGTCTGACTCAGTGTTAAGGGCATATCTTCTCATCCTGTTAGTTTTTCATACTTTGGATGTGAGCACTTTTAAGTGTACTGTACATATATGTAATGTGGTCCCATATTTTGTTAGAGACACTGTAAGTATAACAGCTAGTATTCATGGAATGCTTCAAGCCCCTGTTCTCCATGCATGATTTTATTTTAATTTTTATTTTATTTCATCCTCAAAACAACTCCAAAAGCTATTGTCATCACTCCCATTTTACAGATGAAGAAATCGAGACTGAGAAAAAACAAGTGCTTCGTCTCAGATGGCACAGTGAGCGAGTGCCAGGGCTGGGGTGCTCCCTGGTCTCCAGCCGACAAACACAGCAGGATGTTCCTTCTTCCTGTTTATAACCCACTTACTTTCATCCAGCTCTGTCCAGGCAGGTGGGTTGGGTATAAGTTTATGCAGTCTCACTAGCTGGGTTTATCTACATAACAAGGGAGCTTGTGGCAAATGCTTATTAGATTATAGATTGAACATTTCTCCAGGAAAGGAAACCTGGATTCTCCCTTCCTAGGTTGTGAGTTCTTCCTCAGCTTCCACGGCCTCCCCTGCAGTGCCTAGCAAGTGCCTTGCATAAAATAATAAAATAGAATTCCGTGGACAAAGGAGCCTGGCACGTTACAGTCCATGGGATCGCAAAGAGTTGGACATGACAGAGCAACAATCACTCATAAAACAACTGTGCAATACACCCTGTTCAGGGACTTCTCTGGTGGTCCAGGGGCTAAGACTCCACACTTCCAATGCAGGGAGCATGGGTTCCATCCCTCATTCTGGAGTTAAGATCCCACATTCCATGTGGCACACCCTTCCCCCAGAAAAACCACACACACATTGTTTAATTAGTAGGAACTTTGTTCTGGATCAAATCAGGTGCAGACAGCACCTTTAGTGTTATTTATCAGACACTGTCAATCTTCCATTGGCGGCCAAGCTAACTTCTCATGATCTGTCCACCCTTTTCCACAATTAGCCTCACTGCTGGGCTAGAGGACAGACACCATGCCACAGAAGGTCCTAAGAAAACATACATATTGGCCACCCACCCCAGAGGTTGCAAAGCTGAGTGTGATATACAAGCACACTTAGAAGGATTGTTGGTCACGTAGGGAAGAGGTTCTCAACCTAGGCTTGTGCCTTAGAATGATCTGGAGATAGGATTGCCAGATTTATGCAATGAAAACACAGGTATGCACATTTTAATTTGAATTTCAGATAAACAGCAAATGATATTTTAGTAGAAGTATGACCCATGCAATTTGGGGGACCAGTGCGTGTGTGTGTGTGCTAAGTCAATTGGTCATGTCTGACTCTTTGCGACCCTATGGACTGTAGCCCACCAGGCTCCTCTGTCCATGGGATTCTCCAGGCAAGAATACTGGTGTAGGTTGCCATGCCCTTCTCCAGGGGGTCTTCCTGATGGAACCTGCATCTCTTACATCTCTTGCATTGGCAAATGGGTTCTTTACCACTAGTGCTGCCTGGAAAGCTCCAGTTTGGGGGACATGCTTATGCTATTTGTTGTTCATCTGAAATTCAACTTTAACTGAGTGTCTTTGTTTTATCCAGCAACTTAATTGAAGAGCTTAACCTAGTCAACTAAATTAGGTCTCTGGAAATGGGGTTCAGATACCAATGATTTAAAAGATTTCCTAGCTGATTCTTCTGTGCAACTGGGCTTGAGAATCACTGATAGAAGGGACCTAATATGCTGGAAGGCAAACGAGGGGAAGTGGGGTTTGGCTTTAGGGTGTGTAAGCCCTGAGCAGGAAGTGGTAGAGACATGTGACAAACCTCACTTACCCCAGGGTCTGCTTCTAGGCCACATTCCAGCTGCCAAGCACTGGATTGTGCAGCCAGCGTCATGTCTCCAAAGCCACACCAGGGGCCCCAGCACCATTTCCAAGGAGCTTGGTGCCCTCCAAAGGCACCAGTCTTCCCTCTACCAGCTCCACCCTGATACAGCAGAGCTAGCAGGCATCAAATTTTATTTCCTGTGTGTATCTGAATTAAGCAGGCACCCAAATTTCAACTATGACTTGAGGAACTCAGAGTATAATCTGCCTTTGAGAAGTGACAGAGCACACGGGTTAAAAGCTGGGGGTTTAACGCTAAGTAGAGATGGGCTCGAATTCTGTTTCTGTCATTTTCTCATATATATGTTTGGGCAAGTTACGTAACCTCCCTGAATCTCAGTTTTTTATCTGCAGTTGGAAGTGACAATTATACTTACCTCTCAAGTTCATTGTGAGGCTCAGATGAGATAATGCCTGTAAAGTGCCCAATGCCTAGTATGGAGGAAGCATCCAATAAGTGGTGGTTTAGTCGTTAAGCTGCGTCCAACTTTTACGACCCCACGGACTGTAGCCTACCAGGCTCCTCTGTCCATGGGATTCTCCAGGCAAGATTCTGGTATGGTTTGCCATTTCCGCCTCCAGGGGATCTTCCCGACCCAGGGATCGAACCCTGGTCTCCTGCGTTGGAGACAGATTCTTTACCATCTGAGCTACTACATAGCTGTTGCTTCATCACTTCTACCTTTCCCAGATGGCCCTGTAGATCTTCCTCTCCCAAAGCTTGGCAGCAAAAATCATACAGGTAGGGCTATAGTCCTGTCTGACCTAGAGCTCCCCAAGGAGTCCAGCACACAAGCTCAGACCCTCTTGTTCTCAGCCTTCTGGCTTTGAGCCCTTAACTAAGCCTTGTAAGATAGGATTACTCATGCCAAAGAGAAAGGCGGATTGCACAAAAAGGACCTGACTCCCTGAATTCCACTTATGACTTCGTCACTGACCAATCATGATCTTGGGCAGGTCATTGCACTTCTAAGTTTCTTCATCTATCAAATAGATACAGGTCAGACAGTCACATCTAGCCATAGTGCCCTGTGATCAGCTTGCTTGTAGAAATTCTGGCCCTGAGTCCCTAGCCACTCTCCTCAGAGAGTTAAGATTCTTTTTCACCTGTTCCCAGGCTTCTGAAGTAGAGATTCAGGGTTCAAGCAGGACAGAGAGCTCTGAATTGTGGGCTTCCTGCCTTCTCTTTAGGTACATACATACTCTGCTAAAAAGTCCAATATATACTCTTCTTTATATTTTCCCTTCAAATAATGGAGGAAAACTTCAGTATTTATTCTGTCTTTTGTCCTTCTTAAAGATGAGTCCAGACTCACCACTACCGGCATTGCCAAAGTCCACAGGTACAAATGGAGCTGAAATGTGAAGGGGCGATTTTAAGGGTGTCATTCAAAAGCTAAAGTGCCCCCTCCAACTGGAACACCCTAGATACACCTGTCCTTTTTCTCTTAGGTAATCCCTTACTAATCCTTTTTCAAATTTCACCTGCCACTGAGAGTCCACTGCTGTTGTCATTTTTAAAGGACAAACCTGTTTTTCAGGTGATAATTGCACTGGCCATCTGTCTCCATTAGCCATCCCCCACCCACCATCTTTCTCCAACCCCTAAATAACTGAAATAATGGTGCAATAAAAGAACCCAGTTGCAACAGACAGCATTTTGTCCATGTGTGTTCAATACAGGATGGACCTATAAATACACCGAGTTACAACAGAAAAATCTTTGATTTCCTCAAGTTTTCTTGGCTCAGAGCTAGAGAAACAGTAGACTCTCATCTCTGATGAAGAAGATCATTTTATTAGTGTGGATCCTGAGGAGCGGTTGTGTTACTTTTTTACAAGGGGACATAATTGGCTAACATCCATGCTGATGGATAGTCTGAGAATACGCCTATCTCCATTAGCACTTGAGATTAAGTTCTAATCAAAGTGGTCATGAACTTCTTTTGAAGCTGCACAGGAAATCTCTGGGAAACATGGTTTAAAAGACTCTAGTTCAAAGGAAGCTCCTCCTTTATTAATAATATTCAGAGATTTTTTTCCTGATTTGGTTTTGGTAACTTGCTGTGCTGAAAGAAACAAAATAAGAACTGGGGCACTGTTTCTGGGAAATCCAACCCAAAAGGTTGGGAGGGGTTGCAGATAATTAATCTGGGGGGACTTTGTCAGCAACCTTGCAATTTGGGCATGGTGAAGCAAGCCTCAGTAGCTGGTCATTTTGGTATTTTTTAAGATCGCCATCCTGGGTATGAAGCTATATTCACCTCCTCCCTTTGAACTATCAAAATGTAACATCTTTTGATGGGGTTAATTTTACTCTGATTACAGATTTACCCAGAGAGGATCCTTGCATAGTTCAAGACTAATTATCTCTCTGGAAAGAGAGTCACGAAATATCCCATGAAGATAGTCTAATAGCAAAAGATTTTGATCACTTAAAATTGTTGGTAAATTATGCTAGAAGTTAGCGTGATACTTAAATTTCAGTGGGTTTTTTGCTTTTGTTATGAGATGTAATAAACACAGTGAGGAGAGAATTTCCACTTCTAAGAAGATGAGGTAGACATAAATCTTCTCTATTCTTTCTACTAAATACAATTAAAATCCTTGGGCATTATGTGTATAGCAAATAGAAGAAAACTCTTAGAGGTACAGAGAGAGAGGCAGACCAGCTAGGGATCGCAGGACCCAAGGAACAACACAGTGGGGAAGTCTGTGTTTTATTTTTCTCTCGTTTATCCCAGACTTGGAGTTGAAGAAACTAGTGCAGACAAGAAAAAAGAGAGAGAGAGACAAGCAAAAGTCTGTCCTCTCTAGCCAAATGATCAGGAAAGGGGTAGCCTAATAAGACAAAAAATCTTCTGAATAATAACCACTCTGCTTCAGCCAAACACCACAGAAAAACTGTGACCCCAGCCACACTCGCACCAGTAAAGGGCAACTGGGGAGAATAGACTTCCACCCTAGCTAGGCCGTAACAAGGCTCCCCGACATCCTCTGCCAAAAAGGTCCCAAAAAAGGCAGAACAGAGAGCCAGGACTTTCACCCCTGCCAGCTGGTGGAAAGGACCCCTCTCCTGCAGTGTTAGTGCAGATCGCATGGGGAATTCCTGTCTGCACAGCTTAACAAAAGGGCATCCTTATTAGGTGTCAAATGGACTGAGAGGGGAATCTGGACTCCAATCTCCACAGAGTGGTAACAAGGCAATGCCCTGCCTCTCTCTCTTCTGCCACAGCGGTGTCAAAGGAAATCACATGAACAGAAGTTACATAAGATGCAGAGCCTTATAATATGAAGATGACCAAGCTTCAACAGAAAAATCATTCATCATTCTAAGAACCAGGAAGATCTCACATCAAGTGGAAAAAGGATGCCAATACCCAGATAACAGAGAAATAGCCGTGATGAAAGCAGTTCAAGAAACGATTACAAAATGCTTGAAACAAATTAAACAATGGAAAGGCTCAGCACAGAAATCAAAGATCTACAAAAGAACCAACGGAGTTTTAGAACTAAAACCACAATAACCAAAATAGAAAGCTCAGTAGATGGGCTCAACAGCAGAATGGAGGGGACAGGAGAAATAATCAGTGAGTTAGAAGATGGCACAGTAGAGATTATCCTGTCCGAACAACTGAGAGAAAATAGGATGAAAAAAAAAGGACAGAGACTCAGAACATGGGACTAGAGAAAATCATCTAAGATTAAAGTTAGTGGAATCCCAGAAGGAGAGGAGAAAGAGGGCAAAGCAGGAAAAAAAAAAAAAACCAACTTGAAGAAATAATGATTGAGAACTCCCCAAGTTTGTTAAGACAAAAAACACTGATTCAAGAAGCTGAGTGAATCCTAGACAGGATAAATTCAAAGAAATCCATGACAAGACATACCATAATTAAATTTCTGACAACTAAAAACAAAGAAAAAATCCTGAAAGCAGCCAGAAAAAAAAGTATAGATGTAAACAAGATTATTCCAAAATTTGTATGGAAAGGCAAGTGTAAAAGCTGAAAACATAAAAACTCTAGAAGAAAACATAAGGAAAATGCTCCTTGACTTTCACCTTGACAATGATTTTTTGATATGACACTGAAAGTGCAATAACAAAAGCAAAAATAAACAAGTACATCAAACTAAAAAGCTCTTGCATAACAAAGGAAGCAATCAACAAAATGAAAAGGCAACCTACAGAGTGGGAGAAATTATTTGCAAACTGTACATCCATAAGGTATTAATATCCAGAATACATAAAGAACTCATACATCTCAAGAGCAAAGAAAAAAGAATCTAATTTTTAAATGGACAAATGCCCTAAATAAACATTTTTTCAATGAAGATAGCCAAATAGGTACACAGAAAATGGCTCAACATCACTAAGCATCAGGGAAATGTAAATTAAAACCGCGATAAGATCTTATCTCATACCTTTTAGAATACATACTTGTCGTTTCAGTTGTGTCTGACTTTTTGTGACCCCATGGACTGTAGACAGCCAGGCTCCTCTGTCCATGGGATTCTCCAGGCAAGAATACTGGGATGGGTTGCCGTTCCCTTCTCCAGGGCATCTTCCTGACTCAGGGATCTCTTATGTCTCCTGCATTGGCAGGCAGATTCTTTACCAGGTTCTCTACTAGTGCCACCGTTTAGAATGATTATTACCAAAAAGATAACAAGTGCTGGTGAGGATGTGAAAAAAAGGGCATTCATGTGCACTGTTGATGGGGAATGTAAAGATGCAGCCACTATAATGGTATGAAAGTTCCTGAAGAAATTAAAAATAGAATTATCATACAATCCAGCAATTCCATTCCTGGGTATATATCTGAAGGAAATGAAATCACTATCTCAAAGAGATATCTGTACTCCATATTCACTGCAGCATTATTTACAATAGCCAAGACATGAAAACAACTTAGGTGTTCATCAACAGATGAACGGATCAAGAAAATGTGAAACACACACACAAACACAATAGAATATTATCCAATCATAAAAAGACGAAAATCCTGCCATCTGCAACCACATGGGTAAATCACAGGAGGGCATCCTGCTAAGTGAAGTAAGTCAGACAGAGAAAGACAAATACTGTACGATCTCTCTTACATGTGGGATCTAAAACAGAATGAAACAAAAAACCAAGAGCATCTGAACCCATAGAAACAGCACAGATCAGTGGTTGCCAGAGGCAAGGTTGGGGAAAATGGATGAAGGTAATCAAAGAGGGCAGACTTCCAGCTATAAAATGAGTAAGTTCCAGGGATCTGATTACAGCAGGGTGACTATAGTTAATAACACTGTATTATATACTTGAAAGTTGCTAAGAAAACAGATCTTAGAAGTACTCACCAAACCTACATACAAAAAGGTAACTATGTGAGGTGAGAAGTTAGTTAACCTGATTGTGGCAACCATTTCACAATACATACGTGTATGAAACCATCACATTACATGCCTTAAATTTATACAGTCTTATGTCAATTATATCTCCATAAAACTGGGAAAAGAGAACCATAAACATACACACTGACAAGTTTCTTGTTAAGAAAGATGTTACCATTGGGGAAAACAATAAACGAGTAGACGGGATCCATAATTATATTAAAATAAAATATTTAAAATTAAAAAGTAGGGGGAAGGGATTAGAGTTAGCCTTAGAAGATACAGCTGTGTCCCCCATTCTTAAATACAGAAGATGTGTATGTCAAATGTGGGGGCCACATGGCAGTCTGGCTGAGGAGATATTGTCTGCCCAGAATCAGAATCTAGCACATGTCCAGACAATTGCCCGAAGGAGACGTGATTATAGAAAAGATGGCCTGGCAATTGGTAACGTGTTTCCCGGGTCCCAGGTAAGGTCATGGGCATTGTCCTTGGGAGATCAGATTGCAGATGAGATTCAGAAGCAAGTGGAGCTTGCCAGGTTGCTCTCTCAACTTGCCTCTCCTCCCTCCCAGCTCTCTCAGTCCTCCAGCCATCTAGCTTCGATTGCTTTTAGTCTTTTTTTTCCCCATCAACTTAGAAAACTTAAATAACACAAAATGCAGAGAAGAAAAAAATAAGAATAAAACCCATCAAAATCCCAGCTGCTACTTACAATATCTTGGTTGGTGTGCTGTGGGCTCAGTCACTCAGTCGTGTTTGGCTCTTTGTGACCCCCATGGACTGTAGCCCCCCAGGCTTCTCTGTCCTAGGAATTTTCCAGGCAAGAATATTGGAGTCAGTTGCCATTCCCATCTCCAGTCTTGGTTGATATATACACACAAATACACCTACTTTATCCACTTCAGGCCCTTAATTTGTACCACCCTTCCCTCTCGGGCATGTTAAGTGATAAAGCTATATTATCATAATGCAGAAACATCCTGCACAAGGTCCTATATTACATATGCCTCTAGCAAGATCTTCCCTAAAAGAATATTCTCCCAAGCTACCTTATATAAATATATGTACACTTTTTATTTTAATAAAAAATGAGATCATACTGTACAGGCTGTTTTGTAACCTCTTTTTCACTCAATAATGAATCATGAACATCTTTCCAGGTCAATAAATATGCTTTTATAATATTTTATTGGCTACACAATATTCCATTGTATGACACTGCCATAATTTATTTAACCAGCCTCCCAATTGTAGGCATTTAAATTATTTCCAAATATTTTTTGCTGTAAACAATGTTACAATAAACATCCTGGAACAAAATCTTAGTCTTTAATTATTTCCTTAGGATACATTCCTGGAAGGGAATAGCTGGGTATATGTTTGCACATTTTTAAGGTTATAAAAGGTTTTGTCAAATTGTCCTGCAGTTAATTTGCTCCCTTTCTCTGCATACGAAAATATCCCACACCCTCTCCCCAGTACACATGCAGCATCCCCATCACTTGGGTGCCATTCTGATTTTCAAGGAGCTGCTAACAATTTCCTGATCAGGTCTTAACTGATGCCAAAAGTTTAGGCTGATGACAAAGTTCAGACCTTTCCACGGCAATTTGCATTTTAGTACCTGAGGTGGGTGGTGTGGCTCCTTTTATGGACCCGCCTCTGTAACATCTGCTGTAGTGCTCAGAGATCAGAGGAGGTACCTTTGGGCTATGCCTGACTATTACTCACCACACTGGAGGGCAGTTTGCTGTGAGCACCCCTCTGTCCCTCCCCTTTTGGGAAGGTGTGAATCCATTGAAAACCAACAGAACCTAAGTCTCTCAAGGTGGGTATCTTGAGACCAGGACAGGCACATATTGTCTCCACTTCCAGGATTATCAGCTTCAGGAATGGCAGCACCTGCTTGTAACCCAGTTCTGGTTTCCAATTCCAGACAGAATCATCTGCAGCTTGCCATTCTCCCCCCAGGTGGGCACTCAGTCCACATCCCTGAGAGTCTGACCAGGCTACCTGTGAGCCATGTGTCAAGAGAAGAGCATTGGTTCTTTTTTTAATTTTTATTTATTTATTTATTTTTTTGCTGCGCTGGGTCTTTGTTACTGCTCACAGGCTTCCTCTGTCTGCAGCAAGTGGGGGCACCTCACTAGTTGCCATGTGTGGGCTTCTCCTTGCAATAGCTCCCCCTGTTGTAGAGTTCGGGCTCTAGACAGTGGGCTTAGCAGTTGCAGAGCACGGGCTTAGTTGCCTCGTGGCATACGGGATCTTCCTGGACTAGGGATTGAACCCATACCCCTGCATTGGCAGGTGGCTGCTTACCTACTGGACCACCAGGGAAGTCCCAGAGCATTGGTTCTGAAACCAAGGAAATGGGGGTCTTAGGTCCCAACTCTCCAGCAGGGAAGTTGGGGATCAGGAATAAAAACCTCTTCCCTCTATGTCATCCATCGTGATAACTGGGAGAAAGGATGTCCTGTTTCATGTCTCTTGCAACCTAGCAGGACTGGACAATGGGAAAATGTCTGGTGAGAAAGCCCTCAGGACGTGCTCATCCTGTGTTTATTGTCATTGTCATCCTTAATAGTCCCTGAGTGCCGAAGAATTGATGCTTTTGAACTGTGGTGTTGGAGAAGACTCTTGAGAGTCCCTTGGACTGCAAGGAGATCCAACCAGTCCATTCTAAAGGAGATCAGTCCTGGGTGTTCATTGGAAGGACTGATGTAAAGCTGAAACTCCAATACTTTGGCCACCTCATGTGAAGAGTTGACTTATTGGAAAAGACTCTGATGCTGGGAGGGATTGGGGGCAGGAGAAGGGGACGACAGAGGATGAGATGGCTGGATGGCACCACCAACTCGATGGACATGAGTTTGAGTGAACTCCGGGAGTTGGTGATGGACAGGGAGGCCTAGCGTGCTGCAATTCATGGGGTCACAAAGAGTTGGACACAACTGAGCGACTGAACTGAACTGATACCAAGTGCTGCCCACCGTGGGCCAGACACATACAGCTTAACGGATAATTAGCTCATTTAATCTTAACAAACCCTGAGAGTTAAGTACCAGCATTATCCCCAATTTACTGATAAGGCCCATAGAGATCAAGAGACTACCCAAGCCCCACAGCTGATAAGTGAGGGAGCTGGAAATCTGACCCAGGTCATGTGACCCCAGAGCCCACGTTCTTAGCCACCATGCAGAACTGCCCGTATAGGCATCACACTGCCACCCGCCACTGGGCGGATGCACTGGGTGTATGGCACGGGGCTGAGAACTTGAAACAGAGTCTCACTTGATCGCCTCCACCTTTGGTGAAGTGGGGATGACAGTCGCTGGTTTACAGATGAACAAACTGAGGTCCTGACAGATCTGACGGCTCGTCCCAGGGCCAGGAGAGCCCTGAGCATGATCCCACCCCGCTTTCGCGGAGCCACGATCAGCAGTGGCCGTGGCATGCCAGGACAGCACCTGTGTGCTCGCTCCCCAGAACCCCTGGCAAACAATACCGCTCCCACTGCTCCCTGGCTTATCTCCTAATTAAGCATTTTGTCAGGGCAAGTGGTGTTTTGTCCTCAAAACAGAACTCCTCTTTCCAACAGAAGAAAGCAATTTCCTCCATGTCAAATTTGCCAATATCTTTTCATTGCTGTTTCCTGGAGTGGGGGCCGAGGCGACACATCAGCCCACGGCCCTCCCAGGCCCTCCAGCCTTCCTAAGGGCTCTGGGCGTATCTGCAGCTGTAGTGTCAGTTTTCAAGGCCAGCAGGCTTTCTAAATTTGCAGAGAAGAGAAGGGAGCGCCTTTGGGCCCTGGCTCTGCAGTCCAAACTTGCAACTGAAGCAGCCTTTAAGAACCAATGGAATCTCCCCCCATCAGGATCTGTGTTCTGAGACCAGCCTTGGGGATCTCAGGGTCCTTTTTTAATCTAAAAGTTATATATTTCTATGCATAAAAGTTATATGTTTCAAACACATTTGAAATGATAAAGAAGTAAATAGTGTAAACAGTACAATTCTCATTTATACTATCATATCCCCCATCACTTACCAGAGTCTTTCCAGGTTTTTCTTAATACATTTGCATTCGTCTGTGCAAACATAAGTATATTACATTTTATAGATGTATACTTTTCATGCACAAAATAAGTTGTGATTATTCTTCACATAAAAATAAATCTTGTTCTTTCCATCCTTTAGAATGTGTATGTGTTCAGTTGCTCAGTTGTGTCTGACTCTTTGCAACCCTATGGACTGTAACCCGCTAGGTTCCTCTGTCCACGGAATTTTTCTGGCAAGAATACTGGAGTGGGTTGTCATTTCCTCTTTCAGAGAATCTACCCCACCCAGGGATCGAATCCATGTCTCCTGCATTGCAGGCAGAATCTCTGCTGCTGAGCCACCAGGGAAGCCCATCCTTTTGAATACCTATGTAGTATTCAGTGATGTGGATGTGATCTCTACCCCCTCTATTTTATTTCATAATTAAATGGTTATTTTTATTTTGAAAGGAGAATACATACATGGATAAATTCAAACAGTTCAAAGAGGTGTATGGGTGCCTATCTTGTCCACTGAAATATACGGGACACCCAAAATGTTATTTGACACATAGTGACCCAGTAAATGAAGGGGGTCTCCCCCTCTCCTCTTGGACCGCTGCCCCCAGTTGCTTGGTTTCCTGTGTGCTCTTCTGAAGATATTCTGTGCACACACACAAGCATAGCTGCCAAGATTGTTTGTGATTTAAACCACAGGGGGGAATTCACAAGCAGTCCCTCGCTACTCTCTTTCTTCCCTCCTCCTATCTCCACGCAAATTGGCAGAGGACAGGGCTTTGAGGGAGAGAAGTAACAGTCCATGTGAGTGCTGGTGTATGCTGGTCATCCCACACGTTAAGAGATTGGGTGGAAGGAGTCGTGGCTTTGGTGTTAGGAGTGTAGATTGGATGCCAGCCTCCAAGGGTGACTTCATAGCTGCTTCAGGGGTAAAGGACCATACAGGGTTGTTCTTCATAAGCCATGAGAGAGTGTGTATGAAAGCCACAGACACACGGTCAGCTTGCAACCAGTGACAGGATGCGGAGCAAACTGTTCTATGGCCTGCCCTGATATGGAGAGTCCAATTTTTCCAGGAAGTAGGGGAGAAGTCAAAGTTTTACTTCTCTGAAATCACATGAGCCGTTAAAGCATTCTATTTTTAAACCATGGTTTACTGCCATTAATTAGTCAATTAAGACTATATTTGAGGAGTTACCAGGCACTGGGCATTGCCCTAGATGGTTGAGATATAAAGAAGGAAAAGTTTAGGTGCCAAGATCCCTGGTTCTATTAGGAAAGAAAGACACAGCCTTTCAAACATTTGTTTTTTGAGAGCCTACTCCAGTATAAAGGATGCAGCAGTGAACAAAACAGACAAAAATGCATAGAACCTACCTTAGAAGCTCAAATAAAGGGAGATAGACACACAGGGCCTGGGAGAGGGGGCAGCTAGGTTAGCCTGAAGCTGCACATAGAGACAACACTTGAGATCAGTCTTGAAGGACAAGGGGAAATTCACAAGCAGCCCAAAGGGTTCGAGCATTTGAGTCAGAGGAAATAGCCTTTGCAAAGGCACAGAGGTGTGAAAGAGTATGGCATGTCTGAGGAATGTCTGACTGGCTGGAGGACTGAGAGGCTGGACAGGTGAAGGGGGCATGACCAGGAGAGGAGGTTGGCAAAGTAGGTCAGGAAAGACCACGGCCCTGTATTACTCTCCTATCACACTTTGCACTTAGCAGCTTAAAACAATGCATATTTATTATCTCATGGATCTCAAGATCAGAAATCTAAAATCTAAAATCTTACTGGGCTAAAATCAAGGGGCTTGCAGGACTCTCTTTCTTCTGGGGGCTCTAGGGGACAATCCATTTCCTGACTCTTCAAGCCTCTAGAGGCTGCCTACATTTCTTGGCCTGTCGCCCCCTCTCCATCTTCAAAGCTGGCAGTGTAGCATCTCCAGATCACTTTCTCTTTTATTCTCCCTCGCCTCCCTTTTCCACATATAAGGAGCCCTGTGGTTATATTGGGCTCAGCTGGATAATCTAGGCTACTCGCCTCATCTCTGGATCCCCAGCTTCATCATAGCCGCAGAGTTCCTTTCTCCATGTTTGGGTAACTTATCACAGGTCCCAGGGACGAGGAGGTGGACACTGTAGGATGAGTCCTATATTCTGCCCACCCCAGGCCTTTGAATGAAACCATGTCAGAGCCTAGGGCCTGGCTGAGTCATAGACAGAGCCCTGTTCGTAACACTGGGGTTTTGGACAGCTCGTATTGGTGGGCAGTGGGGAGGGTAAGCCGAGGTCAAGAGGCTGCATCAGTGGTCTGGGAGAAAGAAAGGGGCTCTAAATGAAGCAAGTGGAGTGGATAGTGGACTTACGAGAAGATGTGGAGAACTTGGGAAAGATCCTCCTAGGAGCCTAGTGCAGGCCAGAAAAGGGAGACAGGGCTGAGGGAAGATGTTTCTTGTATTTGCTTGTTGGTTGGTATTGTTTTATCTTTTAAGATAAAATGAAGTGCCTAAGTGTACTATTTTTGCTGTGGGCACCAGGCAATGAATGAGAAGGGAGATTTTGAGAAATTTAAGATCAAACTAAATAGTATGTAAATTTTAACTTGAAAACTTGTGTTTGCTGGGTCTCTCAGTTGGGGAACCAACTTCATTTTCTTTCATCCTGCCCAAAACTTCTGGGTCTAAGATAGAAATTCACTAGAGAATATTTCCAAAGAACATTCACCCGATGTCAACTTCAGAAGAGGCAAGCTCTTCCTGTATATATATATATTTTAAACCTTTTTGTACTAGCTTCTTTAAAAAAATTCAGCTAATGGTAACTCCAGCTGTCCACTTCCAGGGCTATGATGACTTCAGAGTCTGAGGAGCAGTTTACTTTATGAAACCACCTCTGACACTTTCCATATTAATGGGAAGAGTCTGGAATTGGAATTGAAGACCCAGGTTCAAGTCTCAGCTCCATGCATCTGTGTGACCTTGGACAAGTCACTTATTCTTGCATCTTTTCTATGAAATGAGAATAATGATAATACCTGTCCACTTACTTCATTGTGTTGTTATGAGAAAATCAGTTGCAGTAGTCCACAAAGAGCAATGTAACCTGTAAAGTGAAAAGAAAAGTGTTAGGCGCTTAGCTGCGTCTGACTCTTCGCAATCCCATGGACTGTACCCCACCAGGCTCCTCTGTCCATGGAATTCTCCAGACAAGAATACTGGAATGGGTAGCTATTCCCTTCTTCAGAGGATCTTCCCAACTCAGGGATCAAACCCGGGTCTCCCAGGCAGATTGCAGGCAGATGTTTAACTGTCTGAGCCACCAGGGAACACCATATAATTTAGTGGACCTATTATTACTTTTTAATGCCCAGATATTTATTCTGTCATTTTTCCTGAAGATTACATTCTAGTCCATCTATAAGAAGGGAAAGGAGCTTTGGAAAAATCTAGTCTCACCCGTCCATGGAGGAGATGGAGAGGGATGTGCCATTTACTCTTGTTCCTCTTTTTCAGAAGGGGCTCATAGAGCTCTGTGTCCTCAGGGGATAGGGGCTTACAGTCCAGGCAGGGAGGGGAGAAGTGAAGGGACAATTACCCCCTGTTTGGTAACTGTTGCGGATGTTATCTGAATCTTTGGAAAACAGATTTTCCCAGAATATGAAATCTGATGCTGGGGACTGGTGGTCAGGAATGGTTTCCAGGGAGGTGATCATATGCTGGGTTCAAACAGAAAATCAGGTAGGCAAAGGATGGAGAAAGTGCATTCCAAGTGGGAGAAATAGAATGTGCAAAGGCATGGTGGTTTTCAACAATATAATAGTTTCAACAGCCTTTGTTTCTTGTTGTTGTTCAGTTGCTAAGTCATATCCAACTCTTCGTGACCCCCATGGACAGCAGCACGCCCAGCTTCCCTGTCCTTCCCTATCTTCCAGAGTTTGCTCAGATTCATGTCTATTGAGTCAGTGATGCCATCTAGCCATCTTGTCCTCTGCTGTCCCCTTCTCTTCCTGCCCTCAATCTTTTCCAGCCTCGGGGTCTTCTCTTGTAAGTCGACTCTGCATCAGGTGGCCAAAGTATTGGAACTTCAGCTTTAGGAGCCTTTGTAGGACAGCCCAATTCACAAAGCTGCTGCCAGCTCATGATTTTATCCTATGGATTTTCCAAAGCCCAAAGCCCATCTCAGTTTGTTCTGCTCTGGCTTGACCATCCTGTAGGCTGCCTCTCTGCCCTGGAACAACTACCCCAGTTACGGAACTCCAGGAGCTCTCAGCTGGCCAGTCAACCCTGACTCCTTTTTCACAGAAGCCTTGGGTCGCAGCTTCATCTCCTGGAATACATTTGCCTTGTAAAAAGCCAGCCTGCCAGGAGTTTCTCACTGAAGGCAATTTTGTTATTAGGGGAAAAAAAAGTCTCTGTGCCCCCCCCAACCCAATCCTCCTCCATCTCCCTGACGTGAGTCCATGTCATTAGTTACTCGCTTTGGCAGTTTTATTATGGAAATGACATATTGAAATACAAATTGGGATGTGTACAGTATAATTACTAATACTGCATATTCATTTCCTCCCTTTGTTACTGTTGAGTCCCGTAAAGCCCTCTTACCAGCCACATCCCGATCCTGTGTGCAGTTGTTCTCCTCTCTTTCTTCGGAGGGCCAGGCCGAGAGGGGAAGCCAGCCAGAGGAAGTACCTGCCTTCCCTAAGAAGGGCTATTTTTGTGACAATGCTGAGCTGACGTGGCAGCTGGGGCCTCCGACGTCCAAGGGCTTCCCAGCTCTTCCCAGACAAACAGACCGAGCCAGACACGGGAAGTTCCAGCCAGGGGACCTTTCTAAAAAATTAAATGCAACAAAACAAACATTTGCAGGGATACAGGGGCCGGCCGGCGGGGCTGCACTCTGACACCCTCCGGAACACCTTCCCTCCCTTCCCTCAGAGCTTCTCAAGAGAAGGTCAGGTAAGCTGGTTAAACTGACCACCTGGTAGCCTGTCTCATCCCCCTCCGTGGCTCTTGGTGTCTGCCCTTCCCCAGGGGAGCAGTGTGCTGTGAAGACACCTCACTGTGACACACAGACTCTTCCCTCTGTTACTTAGCAGATGCACCATGTATGAGCGCTAAGTCGCTTCAGCAGTTGCTGACTCTGTCAGCCCATGGACTGTAGCCCACCAGGATCCTCTGTTCATGGGATTCTCCAGACAAGAATACTGGAGTGGGTTGCCATGCCCTTCTCCAGGGGATCTTCCTGACCCAGGGATTGAACTTGTGTCTCTTATGTCTCCTGCATTGGCAGATGGGTTCTTTATCACCAGCGCCACCTGGGAAGCGCACTTTGGGCAAGTTTCCTTAATCCACCCATACCTCAATGTCTCCATCTGTAAAGTGGGGCAACACACAATGTCCATCTCATAGAGGTGTTATGAGGATGAAATGCCTTAAGACAGATAAAGCATGGAGAATAGAACAATTGTACTGTAGATTTCTTGCAGAGATGGCCTCAATTAAGCCCTTGGCTATGTGACTTTGGGGCTTCCCTGGTGGCTCAGAGGTTAAAGCGTCTGCCTCTAATGTGGGAGACCTGGGTTCGATCCCTGGGTCGGGAAGATCCCCTGGAGAAGGAAATGGCAATCCACTCCAGTATTCTTGCCTGGAGAATCCCATGGACGGAGGAGCCTGGTGGGCTACAGTCCACGGGGTTGCAAAGAGTCGGACACGACTGAGCGACTTCACCTCTTATGTGACTTTGAAGGAAGTCACAGTGGGCCCGTTTTGGGCCCCAAGAGGTCTTTCCCACTTCTGTTTTGTCAGAGCCCTGCTTCTGCCATGAGAACAAGCTCAGGCCAACCTGCTGGACGTTAAAAGACTCAGAGCTGATTTCACCTTCTCTTCCCAGCCCTCAGCTGGGGCCTCACCCCAGGCATGGGAGAAAGCCCTGCCATGGTCAGCCCGCAGATGACCCACAACTGTCCATAAGAACATGAGTGTGGCCACCTTAGACCAGAAGAATCACCTGGTCAAGACATAGACTTGAGTGCTATTTGTCTTTTATTTTAAGCCACTGAAGTTGGAGGTGGTGTGTTATGCAGCCATAGCTAATTAATACCCACAGGAAGCTATTAGTGTACTTTCTCCCTCCTGTCATACTCCCTGTCTATATATCTTGATCTTTTGCCCATCTAGACTAAAGTCCCCAGGGACAGAGAAATAGCAAGTTCCTAGGGCAAGAGCACAGACCCTGGTGTTGGACAGAGTTCAAATCCCAGGTCTGGTATTGTCAGAGATAGCGCCTGTGGCAAGTAAAATTTCAGCTATTACATGGGAATAGTAGCATCTATCATTTGAGGTTCTAGTAGGGGTTGAATCAATTAGTAAATGGAAAGATGCTGGCACCTGGACTCTCCTTCTCTTTCCACAGGAAGCTCAATGTCTTGCACATAAAATAACGTTCAATACATAATGATCAAAGTCATAATTTTCTTGACAAGTTTGAGCTTAACTGTTAAGCTCAGTTACCTGATGCTCAAAGAGAAGGCACAGATCATAGCCGTACTTCAAGGCATAACAGGAATCTTCTCCCATTAGCCAATGATGATAATCCAAATACCAATAATAACAGAAATACATGGCATTAGCTTAGAGCTTACAAAGCACTTTCACATATATTGCATTGTTGAATTTCCCAGTCACTCTGCAGAGCCCCTGAGGATCAGCATTGTTCCCATTGTATAGCCTCCAAGAATATCACTGGAGTCAGTACTTTGCCCTTTGATACACAGCCCAGAAGTGGCAGGACTGGGACTCCCAGAGCCCACACTGCCCCTAGTAAACCAGTTTATTGGAGCACTGAGGGCCCATGAAGTTTCCTGCTAATAGGATATTAACCTCTGCTTTCTTGTTTACTGAACACAGATAACTTAAAATGCAATGTTCCCCATTTCCTGAAAACAACTCAGACCTCACTTTGGCTCAGCACCAAGGTTTTGGGTTTTTCAGTTGAGGAACCTTTTTTCTAAGGCAAAAAACCTCTCATGGTCCTCATCACTCACTGACAGTTAATAAAAGAACCCACAGCAGTTCTCAAGAACCATCCAAGTCAAACTCTGCAGCTGACATATGGGTGGCCAGCCGATTGCAGCGAGGGCCCTTCTTCCATCATCCCTGGAGCATCCTCTCCAGCCACTACTGGACAATGTGTCCCGGCAGCTGAAACCTTCAAGGATGAGAGTGTTTCTTGAATAAACACCATCAACTCATTTCTAGAAGGACAGTAGGAAAGACGGGGCTACCCCCTTGCAGCGTCTCTCAGTGAATGTACAGAGCCCTCCCTCCCCACAGGCAGATTTCTGTCCTCAGTGAGATCAGAGGTTGGTAGGTGGGCACAGGGGATATGAAATGTCAGTGCAGCTGTAAGATCAGTTTCTTCCTTCTAGGAGCTCGAAATCCAAATGGGTCCTGGGAAATGCCCTTCTGGGGAAGCCAACTCCAGGAAATTTGTCAAAAGTTAAAAAGTTATTTGAACAAAGATATTTATAGCAGAGTGATTCAGAGTGTTAAAAGTCTAGAAATTGCCCAAATACCCAACAAAAGAGAATTGGTTAAGCAAACTTTATGTTACCAAATTGATGAAATATTGCTTTACCATTAATAAGGACGATGATGAAGTTTAAGTAGATCCATGGAAAAGTACACGCAAAATAATGCTTGTAAAACAAAAAAATACAAAACAGTTTCTGAGCAATCACACTTGTATAAAATCATATATGCACAGTGACAATGACCACAGGAAGACATCATAAAATAAAAATAGCAGTTGTTTTAAGGTAAATGGGTATGATGGCAATTGCCTGATCATGTAAGTTAAATATGCAGTGAGAAGTCTAGAAACTAGCAAGAGAGATCCCACATGTTATCTGACTTTTAGAACACTGTGTAAAACACCAATTGTGAACATTAGAATTAAAGAAACACATAGCAGTGGGGGAATTATTGTGAATTTTGGGTGGCTTAATGATGGATCCCCAGTGCATTGGTGTTCCCAACACACAGACCCTCAGAAATTCAAAGCCATACCACACAGCAATACCTAAAATGGGATTTCAGATACAAGGCCAACGTGCTGGGGGAGAGTTTTGGAGTTCAGGGAGGTCTATTTAGTGCCCTTCAAATCACATCCGTAACTTTGCTTCTCATCCATCACTTGGAGGATCAGCTTCAACTGTGTTCGAGCTTTTTTTGTTCTGTTTTTTAATATAAATAGCAAGCACTGCATAAGGGTAAGAAAGAACAAAGATGAGCAGTGAAAAGGTGAGCTGTACATCCAATCTGATTCGAAGAAGCTAGATTTTACTATCAGGATGCTCAATGCAGGATGTTTTGGGGGTAAAAGGGAGGTCAGTGCGTGTATCCCCTCTAAATACCTTCTGTAACCCACTGGTTAATGCCCCAAATCGCACAGTTTGGGACTCAACTCATCTGTTCTCAAACTTGAGTCTAAGGTGAACTTCCGAGGCTTGATAAATATACACATTCCAGGGCCCCACCTTCTTGGTTCAGACTACAGCCTTCAGTATTTGTCAACAAGTCTGTCAAGTGATGCTAACACATGTGGTCCTAGGGCTATACTGCAAAAAGCATGGAGCTAAAAGACTTTATTTTAAAGTGCAAATCTTAACCCTGACTTACCGCCCCACTTGCCTCCTTGAAGCCATATGCGTCATTTTCACATTTAATGAGGAGGGAGAAGGAAGACCCCAAGGGTGTAGGACGCTGACGAAGAGGGGGTAGGTCTCCCACCCCTAGGGAGAGGTGGAGACCAGGAAGCCAAGGCCCTTGTACCCAGTTTTCCTGATGCCATCTCTGCCACCGTTGGCCAGTGGTGTACGACATCTACCATCTTGCTGTGAATGGATTGAGGTGTGTGAGTTTCGGAGCTCAGGCTGGGGCAGGTACAAGAGTGGAATGGGGATTGTGGTTGTTGCCTCTTGGATCTTCTGACTTTCTCAAGGTGCTCACAGATAGAGACTGACTTTAATAATTATATTGAAATAATTTTAAAAATATCCCAAGAGAGTAATAAAGTGTTGCAGGAACTGGGGCAGAGAAGGGCGTGGCTAATAACCCTGTGTGGGGGCAGGGGGTGGGGCTCGTAGATGATTAGTTCATGGCCTATTAGTTAAGGGTCAGGCACCGTATAAAATGGTAATCTCATACTCACAACCATCCTGCAAAAGGAGGTATTGCTTTACGTGGATGAACGCACGTTTCAGGAAGGCCGGCTGTGTATGCAGCATCGTACAGTGGTGATTTGAACAGGGCTGTTCAACCCGGAAATGTGAGGTGTGATCTCCCCCTAGGATTCATTTGGCTGCAATCTTGGGTGAGTCATTTCCTCTCAGGTTCCTCATCATGACAACGGGGTCAGGCTCCCTGTGTGACCCCGAGGTCCTCCCAGCTCAGAGCCCCGAGGAGCCTACCAAGACGTCAAGTGAAAAACCACTGGTCTTGAAGGAAAAGGAAGATCTTGGTCTCCAAGAGGGATCATTGCCTTCCAAAGAGGAGTCATCATGAGACAGGACGCCGGCCCTACCTCCAACCCTTGCCAGGCTTTGGGGCAATCACTCTTAGCCCCGGGTGAGAGATGAGTATGGACGAGCTGCAAAGCCAGGAATATTTCATCAAGTTGCAGCAAAACTCCCAAGGAAACAGGATGATATTTTTTTTTTTTTTTTTTTGGTTTCATATTTTGATCCTAATCTCTCATCTCTGTTTGAACGTTTACTGATCCTCAGTGCAGTAGAGGATAGAGGAAGTCTTCTTTGTTGGTAGCTTAAAAAAAACACAGAAAACATTTTTGGCCACTGGTAGCTTTCAGTTCAGTTCAGTTCAGTTCATTTCAGCCACTTTTTGTGGCTACACAATAAGTGAGCTAAGAGGCAGAAAGGCCCGACATCCTCTCTGGGAAGGACCACCCATTAGGCTTAGCCTCCCAGAGATCAAAGGCAAACAGAAGGAAAAATCAGCCCTGGGTGGCTTCAAACCTCTGGCTTGAGGCTGTTAGGAAAAGAAGAGATCCCCACCTCAACCCCGCCCCTACTGCAACTGCTCTCTCCCCTCCAACCAAACCTCCTAGGTCTCCAGAAATGCTCTTTAACCCACACCCGTTCCTGCCCCCAGCAAGAAGCCTGCACCTGAGCCCCCAAAGTGCCTACCATAAGCCCAGAGAAAAGGACACGAAGACTGGTCCTCCCCTTCCTAGGGCAGCAGCCGTGGCCAGAGTCCAGGTCACAAAGGGCACCAGGGCAGCTAGAGGAACAGCCCTGGGCGTCATCACTTCAGCTGCCTCTCCCAGCAGCTGCTCAGGGATGTGAGCCCCACCCCTTGGTCCAGATTATTTCCCTCTCTCTGTGGACAAACAGCCACTTACAGGGACCCCATATGATGCTTTGACACCCAGAACCTTAACACCAAACATTTCCCAGCTGTGGAAACAGGCAGAGCAGCTGTGGCTGATCAAACCATGGGGAGCAAAGCAAAAGGCACCTCACATTTGGACCATTCCCCACACAGCTGGAGAGTAGCTTTAGCTTCTTCTACTAGTAACAGTAGCAAAGGCTTGCTATATATTTTTATATGGGTGATCTTATTTATGTCTCAAGGGTTCCCAGTGGTGAAGAATCTGCCTGCCAATGCAGGAGACACAGATTGGATCCCTGGGTCGGGAAGATCCCCTGGAGGAGGAAATGGCAACCCGCTCCAGTATTCTTGCCTGGAAAATTCCATGGACAGAGGCGCTTGGTGGACTATAGTCCATGGGGTCGCAAAGAGTCAGACATGACTAAGTACGCACACACACACATATTTATGTCCCAAGTAGCCACGAGAGGCGATTACTGGTTATTTACTTATTTTGCAGGTGAACGAATAGAGGCTTAGAAATGTTAAGAGATAGAGACAAGACAGTCTGGTTCCAGAGCCTAAGCTCTCAACCACTATATGAAGGGGAACTCTGGATTCCTTTGAGTTGGAAAAAATCCACCTTGTCCTCCATTCCATGAAAACCAGTTAATGGGAAGTTTTTAAAGGCACCTCTCCCTCCTGAGGGCTTCCCTGATAGCTCAGTTGGTAAAGAATCCTCCTGCAATGCAGGAGACCCCAGTTCGATTCCTGGGTCGGGAAGATCCGCTGCAGAAGAGATAGGCTACTCACTCCAGTATTCTTGGGCTTCCCTTGTGGCTCAGCTGGTAAGAATTGGCTTGTAGTGTGGGAAATCTGGGCTCGATCCCTGAGTTGGGAAGATCCCCTGGAAAAGGGAAAGGCTACCCATTCCAGTATTCTGGCCTAGAGAATTGCACAGACTGTGTAAGTCCATGGGGTTGTGAAGAGTCGGACACGACTGAGCAACTTTCATTTGGGGCACTTGTTCGTTGGGAGGGGGAGTGAGCGAGGGTGGAGAGTGGGGACACCTGGGATCAGCCACCTTTTTGTTTGTTGGGAGGGGGAGTGAGTGAGGGTGGGGAGTGGGGACACCTGGGATCAGCCACCTTGGCTTGCCAGCTGCTGCAGGCCCCCCAGGCAGAGCCTAGGCCCTGGGGCCCTTTTCCTCAGCACCTGACTCTCCTCCAATATATTCTACAGCTAAGTTGAGCTAGTGGGCTATTGGCTGCCAAAGTCACCTGTTCCTCCTTTGAGTCATAAATATTTTTACCAAGACCTTTTAGAGGTAAAATGGGAAGTGCTGGCATTTTTTTGACACTACAGGAAGTGCTGTCTTCCTCAAGTGCTGGGGTTTCTTTGACACTACAGGAAGTAGTGTCTTTCTCAAATCAAACCTGGGAGGTTGTCACCTTGCCTTGAGGTCCTCACATTCAAGGGTAGAAAAAATCTTGCAGGGGTGGGGGTGATTAAGTGGGGTGTGGCCATGATATGGAAACAATCTAAACATTGTCAACAGATGAATGGATAAAGAAAATATGGTGAGTAGTGTGTATACATATACATACACACACATACTATGTTTATGTATAAATATATACACACACATATACATATATACACAATGGAATATTGAATGAATGAAGTCACTCAGTCGTGTCCGACTCTTTGAGACCCCATAGACTGTAGCCTACCAGGCTCCTCTGTCCATGGGATTTTCCAGGCAATAGTGCTGGAGTGGATTGCCATTTCCTTCTCCAGGGGATCTTCCCAACCCAGGGCTCGAACCTGGGTCTCCTGCAATGTAGACAGACGCTTTACCGTCTGAGCCACCAGGGAGTATTATTTTTTATATTATTCAGCCTAAAAAAGGGAGGACTTCCCTGGGGGTACAGTGGATAAGAATGTGCCTGCCAATGCAGGGGACACAGGTTTGATCCCTGATCTGGGAAGATGCCACACTCTGTGGAGCAGCAACCCCGTGTGTCACAGTTACTGAGCCCACGTACTGCAGCTACGGAAGCCTGTGCTTCTCGAGCCTGCACTCTGCAACGAGAGAAGCCACGAAAAGTGAGAAGACACCCATGCACGGCCATGAAGAGCAGCCTCCCCTCGCTGCAACTAGAGGAAGTCTGTGTGCACCATGAGGGCACAGAGCAACCGAATAAATAAATAAAAAGGAAATCCTGCCTTTTCTGACAGCATGGATGAACCTGGAGGATATTATGCTAAGTGAAATAAGCCAGACATAGAAAGACATGATCTCACTTATACACGGAATCTAAAAAATAGTCAAACTTAGTAACAGAGAGTAGAATGACCGTTACCAGAAGCTGGGTGATGGGAGGGATGGGGGAGATTTTGGTCCAAGGCTCCATCTTTCGGTTGTAAGATGAAGAAGTTCTGGAGACCTAAAGTGCAGCATGGTGAATACAGTTGCTTGAAATTTGTGTTTATACTTGAAATTTGCTGAGAGTAGACCTAAAGTGTTCACCTGCACACACACATGCATACAAAGATAACTATATGTTAATTAGCTTGATTGTTGTAATCATTTCACCGTGTCCATATATATCAAAACATCATGTTGTACACTTTATACAATTTATAGTTGTCAATCAGACCTCAGTAAAACAGAAAGGAAAAGAAAAAGTGGCATGTGGCATCTGCCTCTTGCAGATATCTGAAAACCTCCCACAAGAAGAGGTAGGAAGCTGGACTATGGAGGGCAGAAAGAATGCGGTGGGTGTGCCTCTTAAGGGGTCAGTGTCAGCTTAACATAAGTAAGACTGCTTTTTTGTTATTGTTATTATTACTCTCACAGCTGCTGTTTACTGAAGACAGCAGCGGTGTTGAGCTTTATGCTAAGGACTCATATCTACTCTGCCTTAAGTAAGCTTCCTGACCGTCTGGGAAGTAGATGCCTGCAATTAATTAGTGTCCCTACACCACTGATGAGGAGTTAAGCTTGATGAAGTTCGGTAACTGGTTGAATGTGGCTGAGTTAGCAAGTGGGAAAAGTCCCTACCCACACCTGGCTCCACTTTTAACCAGTAAGACCCATCTCTCCCCCACCCCGTAGAGGTGATGGTGCACTCCGCATTTTCAGAGGTGTTCCAGAGATGCTGTAAATAACCTGCCTGCTCACAGGAATTACCCTAGATGTTCCTTCATACCCAGCATCCCAGGCCTCACCGCAGAACCACAGTTAAACCTCCAGAGAGGGTCCCAGGGTTTGTTTTCAGCAGACACTCAGCAAGCACTGAGGAAGCTGGACCAGATGCATCTGAGGGCTTCCAGCTCCTGTGGACTGAGATTTTGTGATTCTATTTTTAGGCAAGTCTTTCCTGAATCAAAGTGTCAGACTTTCTGGCACCTTCTAATGGCTCTAGGGCACCTGAGCTGTCTTCAGAGCCGCCCTGATGCCCCAGAGATATGAGGAACAGGGCTGGGAGGAACCCTGGGAGCCAGCAGAAAGCTGAGGGAAGCCACATTTGCCAAGTGGGAGGCGGGTGGGGGAGGTGAGGGAGAGACTTCCTTTCACTTCCAGCTCCTAGGGGGACTCTTGATTCTTTCCACCCCGAGGCCAAGAGTTAGGAGTCCGTTCTCCCTGTAATGGCTTGCAGGGAGACAAGTTATGCAGACAAGTTATGCCTTATCTGAAAGCGTGGAGGGAGGGAGAGAGTTTTCCTTGGACCTTTTTCCCAACTACTTCGGTGGGATGGGGGCTTCCCTGGTGGCTCAGAGATTAAAGCATCTGCCCACAATGCGGGAGACCTGGTTTGATCCCTGAGTCGGGAAGTTCCCCTGGAGAAGGAAATGGCAACCCACTCCAGTATTCTTGCCTGGAGGATCCCAAGGACTGAGGAGCCTGGTGGGCTACAGTTCACGGGGTCGCAAAGAGTCGGACACGACTGAGCGACTTCACTTTCAGTTTTGGTGGGATGAAAGATGGCTTTGGGGAGATGAATAGAAGGGACCATGTTAGAGAAGTCCTGTTTCTAGGAGTCTCTGCGTGACCAATATGATGGATGGGGATGCTTGCCGAGCCTCCGCATAAGCAGCCTCTCTGTTAACCCCCACGAGAATCTCAGGAAGTAAGTACCACGACTGCTCGCATTTTACAGACCAGTTAATAAGCTTGGAGAGTGAGATTACTTGTCCCTAGCCCCACAGTGACTGACAGAGCCTTCAGATCTCACGGATGGGGGTACTGTACTTTCCTGGTGGCTCAGACAGTAAAGAAACTGCCTGCAATGCAGGAGACCCAGGTTTGACCCCTGAGTGGGGAAGATTCCCTGGAGAAGGAGATGGCTACCCACTTCAGTATTCTGGCCTAGAGAATTCCTTGGACAGAGGAGCCTGCTGGGCTACAGTTCATGGGGTCACAAAGAGTCAGACACAACTGAGCGACTAGCACAACAACCATGCCACATGCTGCCTCTCAAGCCCCCAGAGAACTTCAGTGTTTCTTAACTACTTTTGGATCACTGACTTTGGAAGATGTGGCAAAAAAGCTATTACTTTGTCATCACACCTAATGATCAGTAATATTTACCATGGCCCGAGTACTCTTCTAGGCGCTTTGCATATACTGATTCATTTCATCCTAGCAACAACTCTATAGGATATACCCATTTAATAGATGAGAAAACAGAGCCTCAGAGAGGTTGAGTAACTGTGTCAATGCTTGTAAACTGGGATGGCCAGACTTCAAATTCAGTGAGTTTGACCCTGAAGTCTACACCATTAACTATTATTCTATTCTGCCTTACTCCAAAGAGTAAGCAGAGAGAGCCCATCTGAATTACTCCCTTCCCGCCTCAATACACATAAAACTGTGTACTTAATTTTAGGGAATATAAGATAAGGCTCTTCTGAAATCCTCTTTTGGGGACCAATTCTAGGTTAACAGTGACTATGGATGAATTAAAAAAAAAAAATCAAAGCTCAAAACAAAGATGTTCCTTTACCCATCCAAGAAGACCATGTGCTGGAGCAGGGAAGCACAGGCCTGGTGTGTTCATCCAGGCTGCCCTGCAGCTCTCTTTCCCCTTCACCAATCACAGATCCTGGCATCTACCCCAAGGCAGATGAAAAGGTCAGCTCTAGCCACGCCTTCTTTGGAGAGCCCATGCTATTGAGCAACTCCATCTCACACCTGACCCCTTGTCCTGGGGGGTAGTTTCTTGTCCTGAAACTACTGAGCCTACATTTGCCTTCCTGGGAGGGTAAGAGCCAGTGGGCAAGTCCAGAAGGGTGGGGTAAGTAAGGAAGTGCTGTAACTACATCACAGGTGTCTTAAATTTTAGTTTACAGCAGAATCAACTGTTCAAAAGCAGATTCCTGGACTCCACCCAAGATTCTGATCGAGTCCACCTGAGATGTTTTTAATAAAGGCCTTGAATATTTCTGATGAGAGGGCCCAGTGACCAAGACTCTGATCAAGGTCAGAGTCCACATTATCCCTGCTGTTGGAAGCTGTAGTTGAGAGAAGGACTCTCAGCTAACTCTATTCATGCTTGGGGCAGGCTAGGAGCTCCTGGGTTTGAACACTGAGCAGTGAAGGAAGGAAGGGGCAGTCCTGGATCTTCTTCCTGGTGCTGCCGCCCTGACTCCCCTGCAGGTCGCCTGACATCGGTCACTCACTGGTCCTCCCTCCCCAACTGCTTCCAGTCGCTGGACTTCACCAGGCCTCCTCGCAGGTCTCTGCTCTGAAAGTTTCTGAGGGATACAAGGCTGAATTTAATAGGACGAGACATAGTTCCTGGCCTCAGGGGACCAGAGTCTAGTTGAGAAGGTGAATAAGTCAAGCGAGAAATGTCAGTGAACCGGGGGCATTTGAAATCAAGGGACTCTGGGAGCCAGAGCGCAGCCCAGGGGCAAGACGGCTGAGTGTTGGAGAAGGAGGTGATTCCCAGCGAGAGGCTGCAGTGAACGCTGGGTGAGGGTGTAGAGGTAAACGCTGGGGACCTGGGAAGCAGGGTAACTGACTCGTGTTTTCTGGGGAGAGAGGCAGTTCCCAGGATGCAGAATTTTCAGTGGGAAGTCCTGCAAGTGCTTGCTCAGTTGTGTCCGATTCTTTGAGACCCCATGGTCTGTAGTCTGCCAGACTCCTCTGTCCAGGGGACTCTCCAGGCAAGAATACTGGAGTGGGTTGCCAGCCCTTCCTCCAGGGGATCTTCCCCACTCAGGGATCAAATCTGAGTCTCATTATGTCTCCTGCACTGCAGGCGGATTCTCTACCACTGAGCCACCTGCAAAGTCCTGGGCAGACCATATAGGGAAGGCAGGTTAAGGTCACCTTCAGAAGGTCCCAAGTGCTTCCCAAAGGAACACAAGAGCCCACCTGAATTTTTCAGGACACTGGGCTCTGCCCATCCAGGGAGGAGGTGAAAGAAAGCTGGGGTATCTGGAGATTTGGGAACCCACTTTTGAATAGGCTTTTTTTTACAAACCTTGAAACGTCCCTTGAAAGATTTAGAGGCTTAACCAGTTCACCTCAAGTTTCAAGTAAACAGATGAGTTACACTCCAAGAAGCAGGAGGAGGAGGAGTGACTAAATTAGTTCTTAATTGAGCTCTTACCATGCATCAGGACTCTGATAAGGGTCTAATAGAGACTGCCTCATTTAACCCCCATAACTTCCTGGTGAGGCAGATTTCATTACCCCCATTAGACAGATGGGAAGAGAGAGGCACAAAGAGAGCAGATCCTGCTCAAAGCCACACAGCTGGTTAAGTGCTGAGTTGGGACTTGGAAAAAGCACACCTTAATAAAGGAATAAACACAGATCCACAGGATGTTTGCTCTAATTGGTCAGTGAGAAACACTTCAACGTTTTAAACAATACTTCCCCATCACATAGAATCAGAAAAAAGAAAAGACTTGGGCCAAGTCATTGCAGTTTTAAAAAAGGACAATCCAATAGCTAGAGACATCAAAGTGAGTCTTCAGAGTTTAAGCTGCATTCTGAATGTCTAAGTTGAAGCGAAAGCTTCAGTAAACCTGTTTTCCCAGACAGAAAGGTGCTTTCTGGTCGGGGAGGATAAGCAGTATTTGAAAAAGGAATGAAAGAATGGTTGCATTTCTGGAGCCTAGTGAATAACAAAGAGGCCCTCTGTCATTCTTCGGGTCCGGCAAGGTGACACTGCTAATCCTAAAATCTATTCCACAATCGCTCCGCCAGTGAGAGGCCGCTGTTCCCGCAGTCCTCACCAGAGTCACACAGGCAGAGTCAGAAGATGACACCCCTCACCTGATTTTTCCCTTCATCTGCTCTAAGGCAGTATTTTTCAAACTTTCCTACCACAACCCACAGTGAGAAACACATTTGCTGGCTTAACCCAGCATGGGCATATGTGTACATGTGTTTCAGGTAAAAAAAAAAAAAATCTGTCTTAAATGCAGTGTGCTCTTATTTTCCACTCAAGTCAAATTCATTTGTTTTAAGCTGGTTGTGTACAAGTGCTAAGTCACTTCAGTTGTGTTTGACTCTTTGCTTCCCTACGGACTGTAGCCCGCCAGGCTCCTCTATCCATTGAATTCTCCAGGGAAGAAAACTGGAGTGGGTTGCCATGCCCTCCTCAAGGGGATCTTCTTGACCCAGGAATTGCAACTGGCTAAATTGATTTCACTGCCCACTAATGGTTTATGATCCACAGTTTGAAAAAAGAAAACTACTTCACACTGTGAGCAGGGCCAGGGCAAGTGAATAGGGGGTGTTAATGACAAGAATTTATATTGCGGTCATTATCTCTACCATTGTGTCTATGACTAGTGTTTTGTGTTTACCCTGCTTTTATCTAAACAGAGTTTGTCAAACTGTGTTCCATTGAGGTGTTCCATGGATTACCTTTATTCCAGGAGGTTTTAAAGTTGTTTTCCTCTAAAGTGGTGCTGTGGTCAGAAGAGTTTGGGACATGATATATACTGTAGCCACACCCAAATGTCACAATGCAGTTGGCATTTTCAAGGCTCTGAGAAAGTCTGCAGTGAAAGACTTGATTACCACTGCTAACCAGGCCTCCCCTAGCCCTTTTTTCTTTAACCACAAAGAGCCCATATTCCTTCCTGGAGTGCTGGTGTCCTCAGAAACCAGTCAGGGTCTGGGGGCATCACACTCTCCTTTGTGACCTCACGCTGTCCCTGGGAAGCCAGTATTATTGGGATGCTGTTGGAACAGGCAGTTCACCTACTTGTAGGATTTCCCATATCAAGTTGGTGCAGAGCTGGGCCAAAGCCAGGCCTCCTGACACAATCAGATAGGGTAGCCCTTGGACAGCCCCACGGCTCCTGACGGGCCACTTTCACGAAGGGTCACCATGAGCTGCATCCAGGGCCAATGGGAGGGTGCCAAGTGTCCCAGGAATTCTAAGCTCAGCCTGAAGAACCTTGAGCTGCTCAAATTCCCTGAGCAACAGGAGCTGAAAGTCAGGGCGGTGAAAGTGTTGGTCGCTCCATCATGCCTGACTCTTTGTGACCCTGTGGACTGTAGCCTGCCAGTCTCCTCTGTCCACAGAATTCTCCAGGCCAGAATACTGGAGTGGGTAGCCATTCCCTTCTCCAGGGGGTCTTCCTGACCCAGATATGAAACCCAGGTCTCCCTCATTGGCAGGAAGATCCTTCACCACTCAGCCACCAGGGAAGCCCAAAAGTCAGGGCAGCGGGTGGCTATTTTGTCTTCATAATTGGTATGTGAGTTTCTTAACCCCCTATTCAGGGGTGGAGGGAAGGTAATGACAAGGCCCCCATCCCTTTCTAGTCTCCAGGGTAAAATGAACATAAGGCACAGACAGGGTATGCGCCTTAATGATGGATCTTGGAAATTGCTCCCTTTTAGAATACAAAGAGTTTTCTGACTCTTTTGTACTCTCTATATATTATGGCCCTGCATAGATGCATCATAATGTATTTAACTAGCCTCCCACTGATGAGCATGGATCACTTCCAGGGCTTTCTATGAGAAACAATACTGCAGTGGGTAATCATATGCCTAAGTTGTGCACACCTCTGAGTGTGTGTGTAGGATGAGTCCTACGAGTGGAACTGCTGGGTCAAGGCACGTTCACTTCCTCAGGTGGTGTTGGGAGCTGCCTTGAGACTCTGCTCTGGCAGGGGGATCCCAGGGGGAGATTTGGGGTTTCCCTTTCTCATTTGTCATTTCATCTCGACTGATTTCAGGTATTAAAACTGGACTCAGGAAACGTAGAGGATAGTTCTGCCCTGTCTTAAACCAGGTGTATGATCTTAGATCAGTCACATCCCTAACCCAAATCTTTCCCCTCTCTTGTAAAATCAAGGTGTTAGAACACATGATATGAAGATCTACCAGCTCCTTATTCTTTGTGACTCTGGTAGGTGTTCTTGCTGAATTTCTCAGGGATGTGTCAGGGCAGCAATGAACTGTTCTTACGCCCTTGTCTTACCTCCATTCTAAACACATTTCTCATTTATGAAATGACGGGTTAGGATCAGGTCTTCTGGTCTTATTCTTTAGGAAAGGCTGTGTGGCTTGTCTCTGTTATCTCTTTCCAGAAAAATAGGATCTTCATGTGCCTGGGGATGTTGTAGATTTCACTCACGGCTGAATCCCAATATCTAGAGCAACACTGTTCAATAAAAATATAATGTGAAGACACAACATTGACATACCATGAAAGAAAGAAAGTGAAAGTGAAGTTGTTCAGTCACGTCCAACTCTTTACAACCCCATGGACTGTAGTCTACTAGTCTCCTCCGTCCATGGGATTTTCCAGGCAAGAATACTTGAGTGGGTTGCCATTTCCTTCTCCAGGAGATCTTCCCAACTCAGGGGCTGAACCCGGGTCTGCCACATTGTAGGCAGACATTTTACCACCTGAGCCACCAGGGAAGTCTGGTGGAAGACATACCATGACACATCTATTAGAATGGTGAAAATATGAAACTGAAACACCAAATGCTGGTGAGGATGTGGACCAATAGAAATGTTCATACATTGCTGCTGGGAATGCAAAATGGTGTAGCCACTTTAGAAGACAGTTTGGCGGTTTCTTACAAAACTAAACATGCGCACACCATGTGATCCAGCAACCATGCTCCTTAGTATTTACTCCAAGGAGGTGAAAGCTTCAGTCAATACAAATACCTTCATAAGGATATTTATAGCAGCTTTATTCATAATTGCCAAAACTTGGAAGCAACTAAGATGTCCTTTAGTAGGTAAGTGGATATGCAAACAGCAGGACATCCAAACAATGGAATATTATTCAGTGCTAACAAGAAAGGAACTATCGAGCATGAAAAGACATGGGGGATCTTTAGATGCATATTATGAAGTGGAAGAAGACAGTTTGAAAAGGTTATTGTATGATTTCAACTGTATGACATTCTGGAAAAGGCAAAATATGGAGACAGTAGAAAGATCAGTGGTTGCCATTGGTGAGGGGGTGGGAAGGATGACTAGGTGAAGCAAAGAGGACTTTTAGGGCAGTGAAACCAATCTGTATAATACCATAATGGGAAATACATGTCATTATGCATTTGTCAAAGCTGATAGAATGTACCACATCAAGAGTGAACTATAAACCTAACTGTAAACTATGGATTTGGGGTGACAAAGGTCATACAGTCAAAGCTATGGTTTTTCCAGTAGACATGTACAGATGTTAGAGTTGGACCATAAGGACGGCTGAGGGCAAAGAATTGATGCTTTTGAACTGCGGTGCTGGAGAAGATTCTTGAGAGTCCCTTGGACTGCAAGGAGATCACACCAGTCAATCCTAAATGAGATCAACCCTGAAAACTCATTGGAAAGACTGATCCTGAAGCTCCAATACTTTGGCCACCTGATGTGAAGAGCCGATTCACTGGAAAAGACCCTGATGCCGGGAATGATTGAGGGTGAGAGGAGAAGAGGGCAACAAAGAATGAGATGGTTGTGTGACATCACCGACTCAATGGACATGAGTCTGAGCAAACTCTGGGAGATAGTGAAGGACAGGGAAGCCTGGAGTACTGCAGTCCTTGGGGTCACAAAGAGTCGGATGTGACTTAACACCTGAAAAACAGCAGCAACAGTGAGTTGTCAATGTGAGTTCATCAGTTTTAACAAAGGCACCTTTCTGATGTGGGATATTTGTAGTGGAAGTGGCTGTGGGTATGTGGGGACACAGAGTACATGGGAACACTCTGTACCTTCTGTACAATTTTACTGTGAACCTAAGACTGCTCTAAAAATAAAGTCTATTAAAAATGTGAGCCATGTATATATGTTTCCATTAAAATGAAGAAATAATTCACATAACATAAAATTCAATCCTTTTGAGGGTTCAATCCAGCGGTTTTTAGTATATTCAAAAGGTTGTGTCGCCATCACCCCTATCTAATTCTAGAACATTTTCATTGTCCCCAAAAGGTTTGAAATTCCATATCTGTGAGCAGATAGTTGCTCTCCATCCTCCCTCTCCCCAGTGCCTCAGCAACTTCTAATTTACTTTCTGTTTCCATAGATTTTATATGTTCTCATTTCTCTTGGGTTTATACCTAGAAGTGGAATTGTTGGATCATGTGGTAACCATGTTTACTTTTTTGAGGAACTGCCATACTGTTTTCCAAAGTGGCTGCAACCTGTTATATTCCCACCATCAGTATAGGAACATCTCCATAACCTTGTCAACACTCACCAGCTTTTTTTTTTTTTTTAAATAGTCATTCTACCAGCGTGAAGTGGTGTCTCATTGTGGTTTGATTGTATCTCCACGATGGTTAATGATGTTGAGCATCTTTTAATGTGTTTATTGGCATTTATCTATCTTCTTTGGATAACTTCTGTTCAGATCCTTTGCTCATTTTAAAAATGGGTTACTTATCTTTTGTTATCGAGTTGTGATAGTTCTTTACATATATTTAGAGACAAGTCCCTGATTGAAAAGACATATAATTTGCAAAATGTATTCTCCCGTTTGTAAGTCATCTTTTCACTGTCTTGAAAGTGTCCTCTGTAGCAAAACAGGTTTTAATTTTGATGATGTCTGGCTTCCCTGATGGCTCAGAGGTTAAAGCGTCTGCCTGCAATGTGGGAGACCCAGGTTCATTCCCTGGATTGGGAAGATCCCCTGGAGAAGGAAATGGCAATCCACTCCAGTATTCTTGCCTGGAGAATCCCATGGATTGAGGAGCCTGCTAGGCTACAGTCCATGGGGTGGCAAAGAGTTGGACACGACTGAGTGTCCACTTCACTTCACTTCTAGTTTATCTACTTTTGTTGCCTGTGCTTTTGGTGCCATATATAAGAAAATACTGCCAAATCCAAGGCCACAAAGATTTATTGCTATGTTTTCTTTTGAAGGCTCTTGTAGTTTTAGCTCTTACATTTAGCTCTTTTGTCCATCTTTGAGTCAAATTATATAGATGATGGAAGGTTAGAGGACAAGTTCATTCTTTTGCATGTGAGTCTCTATTTGTATCGCACCATTTGTTGAAAAGACTTCTTTTCACCACTGAATGGTCTTGGCACCATTGTTGAGTGAATTGACCATAAGTATGAGGGTTTCTTTTTGGACTCTCAATTCTATTCCATTGATCTATATGCCTGTTCTTAGGTCAATACCACATTGTCTTCATTACTGTAGTTTTGTAGCAAGTTTTGAAATTGGGATGTGTGAGTCCTCCAAGTTGGTTTTTCTTTAAAAAATTTTTTTTTTACTTATTTGTCTGCATTGGATCTGAGTTGCAGCAAGCAACTAGTCCTCCTGCATTGGGAGCATGGAGTCTTAGCCACTGGACCACCATGAAAGTCCTTGTTTTTCTTTTTAAAACTGTTTTGGCAATTCTGAATCTCTTGCATTTCCATGTGAATTTTAGGATTAGCTTATCAACTTCTGCAAAGAAACCATATGGACTTCTGATAGGAATGTACTACATCTGCAGATCAGTCTAGGAATATTGCTGTCCTAACAATTTTAAGTCTTCTGATTCATGAGTATAAGCTGTCTTTTCATTTATTTAGGTCTTCTTTAATTTCTTTCAACAATATGCTGCAGTTTCAATGTACAAATCTTGCACTCCTTCTGTTAAACTTACTCCTGACTGTTTTATTTTGGGTCCCTTGGAGATCCTGAATAAAGCTATCTCCTCGATGTTGTGAGTGATCATCCCGTGTGAGTGTATGCACTGGGGACTCATTCATAATGCTTCAATTCTAGGGCAATACCCAGATCCTGCCTAACATGCTCTGCTTTGCTCATGCTCTGAGAGACCCCTCCCAGGAGCAGCAGTTTCACAAGAACATATTAACACCTCTCAAAGACAAAGGCAACTCAAAAGATCTGGCTCATCACAGACATGAGTCCCTTCTTCACAGACCCAAGCAGACCCGGAAACCATCAAAAGCTGAGGATGGGAAACCCAGCTTCCTGCTTCGGGCTTCAATTACCCACCACCGTTACTACCATGACCACTAAAAATGAGACCAAACCCCACATCCTGCCCAAGTCATTCTCCTTGTGATTTATCTCCCTGCTTCCTGTTAATCTTGAAAGTTGTTTTATTTCACAGCCTCTGACTTCTGTTCTCAGCCCACTGGGCGCTCCCCCAGCTTAAGAGGAAACAGCATTTAAAAAAGAAAGACTGAGAGAAGGTGGAAGGTGAGAAACATCAGGGTAGTGAGTGTCGAGGCCCTGCCTCTGTTCTTCCATTTTGTTGGGAAAGTGCAAACCTCCCTCCCACCCATGAGTGTGGCTGCTCTTGGGAACTCTGGTCCAGACCTAACTAAAAGGCTGCCAGGGCCAACCTAGATGCATCTTGGCCACTAGTTTGACAAATGTCCCCACGGTCCCATGAGTGTTGTGGGGATTTGGAAGGCTGGCTGGAATTACGTTTTCCAAGGAGCTTAGGGGAGGACTGGGCCACAGGAGACAGGGTCTTTGGGAGAGTTGATGAGAAACGCCCTTTACTCCTCTCCTTTCATTTCCTGGAAAACCAGAGACCATTGGCCCAGTTATCTGATTTACCCCCAAATGCTTCTTCCAGTCATAATTTCAAAGTCCAAACTTTCCAGGAGATGAGTCTCAACTCCACCCTCTCCTGGTCTCCTAGCTCCCTTTGCAATGCTCATATCTGTCTTCCTTGTTGGACTATGAGCCGGTGGAAGGGCATGGGTAAGCTCTTAGTCACTCTTTTTAGAAATTACAGAACTAACATATGTTTATTGTGTGAAAATACTAGAAAATCCAGAGAGCCTTCCCCTCCAAAAAAAAAAAAAAAAATAAGCTTTATCTACAGAGCCTTGTAACGTATCAGTGATCTTTCCATTTTCCTGCGCAGATCGCTGCCTGCTCCCCACCAAGGCAACACACACACATTACACATTTACTTGGAGTGGGATCATATATTCTATTTTGAGGTCTATAACTCCTTTTATGCCTGTTCAATAATCTTAAGACATTTTCCTATCAACATTTTATATTATTGGCAATCATGGCAGAGTGTTCTATCTGAGAGTTGTACCACAATTTTCTCTTCTTCTATGGCTGGGCGTTTAAGTTGTATCTAGTTTTTTTTTTTTTTTTAATAGCTTAATTGAGATATAATCCACATACCATAAAATTCATCCTTTTAAAATGAATGAGTCAATGGTTTTAGTATACTTACAGAATTCTGCAAGCATTACCACTGTCTAATTTTGATCATTCTCATCACTCCCAAAAGAAACTCCATAGCCATTAGCAGTCACTGTACCCATAGACCCTGGAACTTCTAATTTACAGTCTTTCTTCATGGATTGGACTATTCTTGACATTTCCTATAAATGGATTCACACAGTATGTGGCTTCCTTCATTTAGCATAGGTTTCCAAGTCTCATCATGTTATATAGTGTATCGGCACTGTCTTTCAGTTGCTGAATCATAACCCTTTGTATGGGTAACACCACATTTTGCTTATGTATTCATCAGTTGATGGACATTTGATTTGTTATACTTTTCGGCTATTATGAATAATGCTGCTATGAACATTTGTGTACAAGTTTTTATGGAGACATTTTTCAGTTATTTGGGAGATAAACTGAGGAGTGGAATTGCTGGTTTATGGGATAAGACTTGACCCTTGAATACAGGAACTGCTGAATTCATGTTTGCTGGGCTGATCATGTGCTTTTTCCTGAACAAACCTTTTGTTTCTTTGAAACTCATCTACCCACCCTGTCCTCAAAACACTAAGCTAGACCCAGCCTCCATGCTTGGAGCTGAGGAAGGCTTTGTGGAGGAGGAAGTGTTGAAGCTGCAAGACTATTGTATCAAAGAGCATGGATTTGGGACAGGATTAACCACTTGAGATTTTAGTTCTACCACATGTTAAGCAGGGAATGATAACTCTGGTGGAGGTAATGAAGAAAACGGCAACCTCCTGCAAAAGGCCCCATGCATGCCCTGCTGCACTCAGTGCCCCCGACCCTGCAGCAGGCCCTGCTGACCCATGCTCTGCTGGAGACTCCTGGACACTCATAGGCAAGTCTGGGTCAGTCTCTTGTGGGGTCACTGCTTCTTTCCGCTGGGTCCTGGTGCACACAAAGTTTTGTTTGTGCCCAGAGTCTGTTCTCCAGTCCTGTGTAAGCTCTGGCAGCTCTGTGGTGGGGTTAATGGCGACCTCCTCTAAGAAGGCTCATGCCATACCCCTGTCTGCTGCACCCAGAGCCTCGGCCCCTGCGGCAGGCCACTGCTGTTCCTACCTCCGCAGGAGACACTCAAACACGCAAAGGCAGGCCTGGCTCAGACTCTGGGGGTCTCCTGGTGAGCACAAGGTTTTGTCTGAGCCCTCCAAGCATCTCTGGTGGGTATGAGGATTGATTCTAAATGCAATTTTGCCCTTCCTACCATCTTGCTGGGGCTTCTCCTTTGCCCTTGGATGTGGCGTATCTCTTTTGGTGGGATCCAACATTCTCCTGTGGACGGTTGTTCAGCAGTGAGCTATAATTTTGGAGTTCTTGCAGAAGATGAGTGCATGTCCTTCTACTCTGCAATCTTGGGTCTGTCATTGATATGACACTGAAAGAACTCCCCAGGACAGTAGATGCCCAATATGCTACTGGAGAACAGTAGAGAAATAACTCCAGAAAGAATGAAGAGATGGAACCAAAGCAAAAACAACACCCAATTGTGAATATGAGTGGTAATGGAAGTAAATTCTGATACTGTAAAGAATATTGTATAGGAACCTAGAATGTTAGGTCCAAGAATCAAGGCCAATTGGAAGTGGTCAAACAGGAGATGGCAAGACTGAACATTGAAATTTTAGGAATCAGTGAACTAAAATGGACTGGAATGGGTGAATTTAACTCAAATGACCATTATATCTACAACTGTAGGCAAGAATCCATAGGAAGAAATGGAATAGCCCTCATAGTCAATGAAAGAGTCCAAAATGCAGTACTTGGATGCAATCTCAAAAATAACAGAATGATCTTTTGTAATTTCCAAGGCAAACCATTCAATATCACAGTAATCCAAAGCTACGCCCCAACCAGTAATGCTGAAGAAACTGAAGTTGAACTGTTCTAGGAAGACCTACAAGACCTTCTATAACTAACATCCAAAAAAGATGTGCTTTTCATTATAGGGGATTGGAATGCAAAAGTAGGAAGTCAAGAAACACCTGGAGTAACAGGCCAATTTGGCCTTGGAGTACAGAATGAAGCAGGGCAAAGGCTAACAGAGTTTTGCTAAGAAAATGCACTGGTCAAATCAAACACCCTCTTCCAACAACACAAGAGAAGACTCTGTACATGGACATGACGAGATGGTCAACACCAAAATCAGACATTATATTCTTTGCAGCCAAAGATGGAAAAGCTCTATACAGTCAGTAAAAAGAAGACTGGGAGCTGACTATGGCTCAGATCATGAACTCTTCATGCCAAATTCAGACTTACATTGAAGAAAGTAGAGAAAACCACTAGACCATTCAGGGTATGACCTAAGAAATAGATTCAAGGGATTAGATCTGAGAGACAGAGTACTTGAAGACCTATGGATGGAGGTTTGTGACATTGTACAGGAGGCAGTGATCAAGACTATCCCCCCAAAAAAGAAATGTAAAAAGGTAAAATCGTTGTTTGAGGAGGCCTTACAAATAGCTGAGAAAAGAAGAGAAGTGAAAGGCAAAGGAGAAAAGGAAAGATATACACATTTGAATGCAGAGTTCCAAAGAATAGCAAGGAGAGATAAGAAAGCCTTCCTCAGTGATCAATGCAAAGAAATAGAGGAAAACAATAGAATGGGGAATACTAGAGATCTCTTCAAGAAAGTTAGAGATACCAAGGGAACATTTCACGCCAAGATGGGCACAATAAAGGACAGAAATGGTATGGTACTAACAGAAGTAGAAGATAAGAAGAGGTGGCAAGAATACACAGAAGAACTATACAAAAAAGATCTTCATGACCCAGATAACCACGATGGTGTGATCACTTCCCTAGAGCCAGACATCCTGGAATGCGAAGTCAAGTGGATCTTAGGAAGCATCACTATGAACAAAGCTAGTGGTGGAGATGGAATTCCAGTTGAGCTATTTCAAATCCTAAAAGATGATTCTAGAAAAGTGCTGTACTCAATATGCCAGCAAATATGGACAAGTCAGCATTGGCTACAGGACTGGAAAAGGTCAGTTTTCATTTCAATCCCAAAGAAAGACAATGCCAAATATGTTCAAACTACTGCACAATTGCACTCATCTCTCATGCTAACAAAGTAATTCTCAAAATTCTCCAAGCCAGGCTTCAACAGTACATGAACCATGAACTTCCAGATGTTCAAACTGGATTTATAAAAGACAGAGAAGCCAGAGATCAAATTGCCAAGTCTGTTGGATCATCAAAAAAGCAAGAGAGTTCCAGAAAAACATTTACTTCTACTTTATTGACTATGCCAAAGCCTTTGACTGTGTGGATCACCACAAACTGTGGAAAATTCTGAAACTGATGGGAATACCAGACTACCTGACCTGCCTCCTCAGAATTCTGTATGCAAGTCAAGAAGCATCAGTTATAACTGGACATGGAACAACAGACTGGTTCCAAATCGGGAAAGGAGTACGTCAAGGCTGCATATTGTCACCCTGCTTATTTAACTTCTATGCAGAGTACATACATCATGTGAAATGCCGGGCTGGATGAAGCATAAGCTGGTATCAAGATTGCCAAGAGAAATACCAATAACCTCAGATATGCAGATGACACCATTCTTATGGCAGAAATGAAGAACTAAAGAGCTTCTCAATGAAAGTGAAAGAGGAGGGTGAAAAAGTTAGCTTAAAGCTCAACATTCAGAAAACCAAGATCATGGCATCTGGTCCCATCACTTCATGGGAAATAGATGGGGAAATAATGGAAACAGTGAGAGTATATCTTGGGCTGCAAAATCACTGCAGATGGTGACTGCAGTGATGAAATTAAGACGTTTGCTCCTTGGAAGAAAAGCTATGACCAACCTAGACATATTAAAAAGCAGAGACATTGCTTTGCCAACAAAGGTCCGTCTAGTCAAAGCTATGGTTTTTCTAGTAGTCATGAGTGGATGTGAGAGTTGGACTATAAAGAAAGCTGAACGCCAAAGAATTGATGCTTTTGAACTGTGGTGTTGGAAGACTCTTGAGAATCCCTTGGACTGCAAGGAGATCCAACCAGTCCATCCTAAAGGAAATCAGTCCTAAATATTCATTGGAAGGACTGAGGCTGAAGCTGAAACTCTAACCCTTTGGCCACCTGATGCGAAGAACTGACTCATTTGAAAAGACCCTGGTGCTGGGAAAGATTGAAGGCGGGAGGAGAAGGGGATGATAGAGGATGAGATGGTTGGATGGCGTCACCGACTCAATGGACGTGAGTTTGAGTAAACTCTGGGAGTTGGTGATGGACAGGGAAGCCTGGTGTGCTGCAGTCCATGGGGTCACAAAGAGCTGGACAGAACTGACAGACTGAACTGAACTGAACATGAGATAATGCAAATCAAATGCTCAGCACAGTGCCTGGCAGATAGTGGGTCGGGGGAGACCCCTTCTCCCCATGAGGAGGAGGAACTGGCTCTCAGGTGAGGTGGGGAAGGACACACCACAATGAGGAAAGAGTAGGTGCAGAGACACATGTCTGAGAGCAAGTGGCTGGAGACTGGTGAGTGGCTGGAGAGTGGAAATAAAGCTGGCCGGTTCCACAGTGGGCTCCTTGAGTGCAAAGAAAGCTGGATTTTATCCAGCTTGATTGATTGATTGGTCATTGATTCTGGGCAGGTTGGGACAGGACCACAATTTGCATTTGAAGGAGCTCCCTGTCCAGCAGTGTGAGGCTGGAGCAGAGAGACCAGTGAGGGGGCTATTTAAAGAAATGTAGGTGAAAAATGAAGAGCGTATGCTAGAGCCACAACAGTGGGAATCGAAAGAGTGGCCTAAAGGGGAAGAAATTTTCTGGTGGTTCAGTAGGTAAAGAATCGACCTGCTATATAGGAGACCTGGGTTCAAGTCCTGGGTTGGGAAGATCCCCTGAGGAGGGAATGGTAACCCACTCTAGTATTCTTGTCTGAAGAATCCCCATGGACAGAGGAGCCTGGCGGGCTGCAGTCCATGGGGTCGCAAAGAGTCGGACACGAAAGAGCTACTAAGCACAGCACACCGTGCATAGGATGGCCATGTGGCCTGTGTTACGGCAGAACATTCTACACGTGCTGCTGCTGCTGCTAAGTCACTTCAGTCGTGTCCGACTCTGTGCGACCCCATAGACGGCAGCCCACTAGGCTCTCCGTCCCTGGGATTCTCCAGGCAAGAACACTGGAGTGGGTTGCCATTTCCTTCTCCAATGAATGAAAGTGAAAAGTGAAAGTGAAGTTGCTCAGTCGTGACCGACCCTCAGCGACCCCATGGACTGCAGCCCACCAGGCTCCTCCATCCATGGGATTTTCCAGGTAAGAGTACTGGAGTGGGGTGCCATTGCCTTCTCCGTCTACAAATATATATCGCCTACTAAACCCTCACTAGTCTTCAAGGAGGTACCCGGTTTCCCAGTGACAGATTAGGAAACAGGCTGGAAGAAAGTAAGTCAGTTGCCTGAAGTCCTAGCACAGGGCTATAACCTGAACCCAGGTCTGCCTGCTTTCTTTATCTTGGTGTCTCTCTGGGTGACGCTTAGCTATACAGCAAAACCTGGGCTGCACCGGATGGGTGGGGAGAGTAGGGGGAGGACAGTGCTTCTCAGCGAGGGCTTGATGGGCAACTCAGAGTTCAGGTGGGGCAGGCTGAGGGCTGGGAGGCCTCTCCAAGGAGCAAGGCAAAGGCGGAAATAAGAGAAGTTGCTCCAAAGGAGTTGAGGTGGTTCTGATCCCCTCTCCCCGCCCAGGGGCTGCCCACTACATGAAACCTTGGAAAGGAAAGAAGTGTGTGCAGCATGGACCATGATCCAGTTCCCCCAAGGGTGGAGTAAGGGTGATACATGGGCCCGGAGGAGAATACCTTACCTCCTCCTTCCAGAATGCCATCCCAGAGTAAGACAGATCCCCTGGGCTTGGGGCCATGCTTGGGTGGTCATGGGGCTGGCGGCTGAGGCCAGGCTCTCCCAGACAGCCTGGGGCCTCTTCCTGACAGCAGGGGTGCAGAGACCCCCACCACCACCCTGCAGAAAATGTGCACACTCACAGAGCGTGGCGCTGTCCCAGACTTGCCTCACAGGAGCGCGTGAGCAGAGGAGCAGTGTAGGCGTGACACAAGATGCCTGAGCTGGGGATGAGGGAGGGGCATCCCTAGCTGCCGAGCCTCACACACGATGGGGAGCCCCTTGCTTCCTACTTTTCCCCAGACCCTACCCCCATGGCCCTCTTCAAGTGGGCATCAGCCTTTGTCCCCGAGGCCCAGATGGGGACACGGCAGGGAGCCATCTAGTCTTCTCCCAAGACCCTCAAACCCCACCCCCAGTGCCTTGTCTGCCTCACCCCAATCACCCCCTTCTTCTCTGCCCCCTGGGTCTTTATCTGTGTTCACTATCTGTCAATTAGGCAGCCTCAATACCCTGTACACAGAAAGCCAGCCAGCCAAGCGTGGCGACCCGGCGGCCCCTCCCCTGCCTCTCTTTTCCTTTGGGGTGGGGGACTTTGGGGCGGGGAGGAAGTCAGTCTCCTCTCCAGCTAAAAGTGACCGTGGCCATTGTCTCTTTGCAGTCAGTGTTTTCCCCTTTTTTCTGAAGAGGATGTGGCAGAAGTGAAGGCATGTGACTTCCGGAGCCAGGTCATAAGAGGATGTGGCTTCCGCCTTGTTCTCTCTTGGGTTGTCTGCCCCATGGCCACTCTGCCCCGAGGACACTCAGGCAGCACGTGCAGAGGCCCGTGTTGGGAGGATTGAAGGCCTCCCACCAACAGTCAGCACCAGCTTGCTGACCTTCCCAGAATCAGGGTCTCCAGCCCCAGCTGAGCCCTCAGATGACCACAGCTCTGGCTAATGTCTCAGCAGCAATCTCTTGAAAGATCCCAAACTAGAATGCTTCTGAATTTCTGACTCAATGAAATATGTTCTGTGAGAAACAATAAATGTATATTGTTGTTTTACGCTTCTACATCTTAGAGTGATGTAGAGGCTTCCCAGGTGGCTCAGTGGATAAAGAATTCGCCTGCAATTAAGGAGACACAAGACATGTGGCTTTGATCCCTGGGTTGGGAGGATACCCTGGAGGAGGGCATGCAACGCACTCCAGCATTCTTGCCTGGAGAATGGGCCGAGGAGCCTGGTGGGCTACAGTCCATAGGGTCGCAAAGAGTCGGACACAATTGCAGCGACACATATGCATGTTACCTAGCAACAGATAACCAATAGGTATCCATTGCCTTTCAAAGAAGTTTTGAAACTGCATCTAGGGGAAGGCATAGCTCTAACCAAATTGAAAGCTATTAGAACAAGATTTGAAAGATGAGAGTGGAGTAGCAAATGGGGTGTGTCTCGGTAAGAGTCTGACTGTCCCCCTCAACCAGAAAATCTGGTTGAAGGCAAAACATAGCTCTAGGCTTCTTGGAACCCAAGGCAAAAATGGAAACTTGATGACTCATATTAAGGCTAGTTTTCTTTTTTTTTCTTTTAGTTCTAAATGAGGATCTGCATTTGACATGTGGGCCTTTAGATAAACAGCACCATACAACGTGGTGCAAGGTATCCTGGTATCTTGCAGACATTCTACCTCCTGTAGACCATACAGAGTGTGCCTGAAATATATGTATAGTTCCTGTCTCTTATACACATCTCTCCTTCTGGTGTTACTGACCACTCAGCCACATCTCTCGGGCCACACAGAGGCCTCCAGCCACAAAGAAGGAAGAGGGAGCCAGAGGATAGAGGAGGAGAAAGAGGAAGGAGACAGGAAGCGGAGAGAGGGGCAGCAGGGTGGGGCGGGGGGCCCGGGGGGCCTCACGAGCACTGCAGGGACACCTGGCTCCTGGAGCGGTCAGCTCCAGGGTGGGCACTGGGGTCCCACTCATTTCAGCCCTAATAGCAACCCTGCAAGGCACGCATGCTCGTTTTCACTTTACAGCTGGGAAAATTGAGCTCAGAGAAGAAATCTGTAAAGTGCACTCAGCTGATCCTCAGCAGAGACTCCGATACCAGAGTTTATGTGTTTGCTTCCTTCTCAGCGGCTCAGCCTCTGCCCTCCACCCCTGGAGTGGAGCCTACAGCCACGACCCAGCACCTCCTCGCCAGGCTGGCCCCTGCCTTCTCCAGGAACACACTTGGCCTGGTTTCAGGCCCCGGATCTGTCCTGGAAAAGCCAGTCTCACAGGCACTTTCCAGGGTGAGAGGGCTCGGCCTGCGTCCTGGGAGGAGGGCAGAGCAGAGCAGAGGCTTCAAAGAGGCAAGGGTTGGGGGTCCCAAGCATCCAAGAGGTGACTTCTCTCAGGAGAGACACAGTGGCTTGGCGGAGCTCGAGAGTCAGAGACACCAGCCTTTGAATCCCTACACCCACTCATTGACTTCTGTCTTGGGCAGGTAATGTAGCCTCTATGGGCCTGAGGTTCCTCACTCAGAACAGGGTGAGTAATAGTGAAGCTTGTCCCCAGGGGCATCCTCAGGGACGCACCCATCCTTCTAAAGTGCCCAGAGCACTGTCTTGGACACGTCAGGGGCACCACGCATCCTAGCAGAGTTTATCATTCCTGTGCTTTTTAGATTGGACCAACCCCTTCCAGGGCCCAACCATATGCCCTTGGCTTCCCTAGTAGCTCAGATGGTAAAGAATCTGCCTGCAGTGTAGGAGACCCGGGTTTGACTCCTAGGTCGGGAAGATTCCCCTGAAGAAGGGAATGGCTTCCCACTCCAGTATTCTGGAGCTGGTGGGCTTCAGTCCTCGGGGTTGCAAAGAGTTGGACACGACTGAATGAGTAACATTTTCACCTGGGCTCTCAGGGCAACGTGGCAGGAGTTCTGTTCACCCGCTTGTAACATGGTCTGGCCCTAACTTGAAGCTGCCCTCCTGGCACCGTTGCAGGCTCACCCTGCTTCTTTCATCAATGTCAGATGTCCTGGGGGCTTCCAAGTGAGGGATCTGCCTCAGCTATAAAGAAAGGGAAAATTCAACCTAATTGTGAACAAGGTGGACAGCCAGCAGCTAGTGTGTGAGTTCACTTCCTCCCAGAGTCTCCCTCTATTCCAGTGAGGACAACTCTGATCCACCCCAGAGGCCCTGGCTGCCGCCTCGCACACACTGCTCCAACCAGGGCAGACAAGTCCTGCGTCCTTGCCCATGCGCTGACAGCTTGGTGGTGGTTCTCTGCTGATAACCTCTCAACATTTGGTGCTCCTTTTCTTGGAGAGGAGGCTGAGCACAGACAGAAGGGTGGAGGACCAAGCGGGGTGGGAGCAGCAGCAATGGGCTTCACATGCACAGACCACTCCCGGAGAGAAAGCCCTGCTGTTCACCAGACCTTCACCTTTGGCAATTAACTGATGTGAGGTCTCAATGCCTTCCCCTGCCTCGGAGTATTTCATCATAGTATTCTTTCAGTCACGAACGGTTGAAAGATACCTCCTAAGAAGTGGACATTCTTCATCCTTTTTATCTACAAGGATGGTTTTCAGTGCCCTTGTAGACTAGAGCCTCGGTTAACAGCCCAACTGACCTACTTCTTACTCCAGCTCTGCCTCTAATCACAGCACTGGTTCCTCGGCTTCCAAACCCAAGGAGAATTCTCTGTATGAGGAAATGTGACTTAGGAACTGAGATAGCAGTGGAGCAGAAGTTCAGGGATTCCCCAGGTGTGAGTTCTCAGCAGAAACAACTATTGACCAGAGAATCGATCAGAAGATCGTTTGTGGGACTTCCCTGGTAGTCCAGGGGTTAAGATGCTGTGCTCACGATGCAGGGGGCCAGGGTTCCATCCTTGGACAGGGTACCAGATCTCACATGCTGCAACTAAGACTCAGTGCAGCCAGAATAAATATTAGAGAAGATTATTTCCTAAGAGGAATGGAGTGGGCAATGCTGGAAAGCAAAGTAGGGGTAGAAGAAATTCCCTGACAGTCCAGTGGTTAAGACTCCACACCTCCAACGCCCAGGGTTGCAGATTGGATCCCTGGTTGGGGAGCTAAGATACCACATGTGGCCAGTCCCTAGTAGCTCAGATGGTAAAGAATCTGCCTGCAGTGTAGGAGACCCGGGTTTGACTCCTAGGTCGGGAAGATTCCCCTGAAGAAGGGAATGGCTTCCCACTCCAGTATTCTGGAGCTGGTGGGCTTCAGTCCTCGGGGTTGCAAAGAGTTGGACACGACTGAATGAGTAACATTTTCACCTGGGCTCTCAGGGCAACGTGGCAGGAGTTCTGTTCACCCGCTTGTAACATGGTCTGGCCCTAACTTGAAGCTGCCCTCCTGGCACCGTTGCAGGCTCACCCTGCTTCTTTCATCAATGTCAGATGTCCTGGGGGCTTCCAAGTGAGGGATCTGCCTCAGCTATAAAGAAAGGGAAAATTCAACCTAATTGTGAACAAGGTGGACAGCCAGCAGCTAGTGTGTGAGTTCACTTCCTCCCAGAGTCTCCCTCTATTCCAGTGAGGACAACTCTGATCCACCCCAGAGGCCCTGGCTGCCGCCTCGCACACACTGCTCCAACCAGGGCAGACAAGTCCTGCGTCCTTGCCCATGCGCTGACAGCTTGGTGGTGGTTCTCTGCTGATAACCTCTCAACATTTGGTGCTCCTTTTCTTGGAGAGGAGGCTGAGCACAGACAGAAGGGTGGAGGACCAAGCGGGGTGGGAGCAGCAGCAATGGGCTTCACATGCACAGACCACTCCCGGAGAGAAAGCCCTGCTGTTCACCAGACCTTCACCTTTGGCAATTAACTGATGTGAGGTCTCAATGCCTTCCCCTGCCTCGGAGTATTTCATCATAGTATTCTTTCAGTCACGAACGGTTGAAAGATACCTCCTAAGAAGTGGACATTCTTCATCCTTTTTATCTACAAGGATGGTTTTCAGTGCCCTTGTAGACTAGAGCCTCGGTTAACAGCCCAACTGACCTACTTCTTACTCCAGCTCTGCCTCTAATCACAGCACTGGTTCCTCGGCTTCCAAACCCAAGGAGAATTCTCTGTATGAGGAAATGTGACTTAGGAACTGAGATAGCAGTGGAGCAGAAGTTCAGGGATTCCCCAGGTGTGAGTTCTCAGCAGAAACAACTATTGACCAGAGAATCGATCAGAAGATCGTTTGTGGGACTTCCCTGGTAGTCCAGGGGTTAAGATGCTGTGCTCACGATGCAGGGGGCCAGGGTTCCATCCTTGGACAGGGTACCAGATCTCACATGCTGCAACTAAGACTCAGTGCAGCCAGAATAAATATTAGAGAAGATTATTTCCTAAGAGGAATGGAGTGGGCAATGCTGGAAAGCAAAGTAGGGGTAGAAGAAATTCCCTGACAGTCCAGTGGTTAAGACTCCACACCTCCAACGCCCAGGGTTGCAGATTGGATCCCTGGTTGGGGAGCTAAGATACCACATGTGGCCAGAAAACCAAAATATAAAGCAGAAGCAATATTGTGACAAATTCAGTAAAGACTTTAAAAAAGGTCCACATTAAAAAAAAAAGTGGGAGGAGGAGAGATAAGGATTCAATGTTTCTCCACTGCTCCCTAAGCAGGAGCTGGTCTTGCCCTGGATCAGGTCCCACCTCACAGCAGCAAAGAGTTACCTGCAGAGAGAAGTACCCATGTGACAATCAACGGCTGGGACGGCAGCGTCAAGAGAAGTCTATATGTGGAAGAGGATGCTGAACTGGGTGGGTGATGCCCTGGCCTTATCAGCACCCCACAGCCTAGCGTAGCACCAGGGCAGATGGCCTGTTTGATCTCCACCCTGTTGGGCTTGGCTCAGTCCCCATCAGGAGGGCCTTGTCCTCACTCACCACAGTGCTGTGTCACTGTACTCCATTGACCCCACTGGCCTCCGTGTTGCAGCCAGCTGCGATGGGAAGCGAAGCCGGCTGACTTTCCGAGTCAGCGGTGAGGAGTGGCAGGGCCCTGCCCTGCCTGGGCACACACTGGCAATGGCAGAAGGCAGGGGAGGTGCTCCTGAAGGAGAATTAACACATTTGATGCCAGAGGACTTAGAGATGAATTAAACAGCTCTGTTAGAATTCATTCAACTTGGAATATTTATGACATTTCCCTCTGATGGCCCAGTGGCCATGGCTTAGGGAAATCAAGGTGGCAAATAGTTGAGAATGGCTTCCATTTCCTGCTGGGATGGGTGATGGCTCGGCTGTGACCTCAGACTGATGTGTGCTTGACAGGCACCTCTGACACTTACTAGCTACGTGATCCTGGACAAGTTGTACAACCTCCTTGAGTCTCGCTTTCCTCATCTGTAAAAATTAAACACAATCTCGTTTGTGAAGGATGGAGCTCAGGGTAGAGCAGGTGCTCAATGGGTGTGTCCTCCTAAAAGTGACCTTCCTTTACTTCTTGTGGTCCTTACCATCTCATTTAACTAATTTGATATTAATTGATTTATTTGGGTTTTTTATTATACCCTGTGGTGGTTTTTAAATAGGAACTCAAACTCTTTGACACTCCTCTTTTCAAAAGGTGAAGCCAAATAGCCCTCCTCCTGAAGACTGGCTGGACTAGGAGGTGACTTTTCTGAAGAGGATGTGGCAGAAGTGAAGGCATGTGACTTCCGGAGCCAGGTCATAAGAGGATGTGGCTTCCGCCTTGTTCTCTCTTGGGTTGTCTGCCCCATGGCCACTCTGCCCCGAGGACACTCAGGCAGCACGTGCAGAGGCCCGTGTTGGGAGGATTGAAGGCCTCCCACCAACAGTCAGCACCAGCTTGCTGACCTTCCCAGAATCAGGGTCTCCAGCCCCAGCTGAGCCCTCAGATGACCACAGCTCTGGCTAATGTCTCAGCAGCAATCTCTTGAAAGATCCCAAGCTAGAATGCTTCTGAATTTCTGACTCAATGAAATATGTTCTGTGAGAAACAATAAATGTATATTGTTGTTTTACGCTTCTACATCTTAGAGTGATGTAGAGGCTTCCCAGGTGGCTCAGTGGATAAAGAATTCGCCTGCAATTAAGGAGACACAAGACATGTGGCTTTGATCCCTGGGTTGGGAGGATACCCTGGAGGAGGGCATGCAACGCACTCCAGCATTCTTGCCTGGAGAATGGGCCGAGGAGCCTGGTGGGCTACAGTCCATAGGGTCGCAAAGAGTCGGACACAATTGCAGCGACACATATGCATGTTACCTAGCAACAGATAACCAATAGGTATCCATTGCCTTTCAAAGAAGTTTTGAAACTGCATCTAGGGGAAGGCATAGCTCTAACCAAATTGAAAGCTATTAGAACAAGATTTGAAAGATGAGAGTGGAGTAGCAAATGGGGTGTGTCTCGGTAAGAGTCTGACTGTCCCCCTCAACCAGAAAATCTGGTTGAAGGCAAAACATAGCTCTAGGCTTCTTGGAACCCAAGGCAAAAATGGAAACTTGATGACTCATATTAAGGCTAGTTTTCTTTTTTTTTCTTTTAGTTCTAAATGAGGATCTGCATTTGACATGTGGGCCTTTAGATAAACAGCACCATACAACGTGGTGCAAGGTATCCTGGTATCTTGCAGACATTCTACCTCCTGTAGACCATACAGAGTGTGCCTGAAATATATGTATAGTTCATTTATAATGATATGCTTTGTACAGTTTTCAGGAACTCTTGCTGTTACAATGGGGAAAATATACTGCACTTTAAAAACTTTTTATATAGGCACTCAATTAAAGAAGTAGAGTATCAAAGCATTTACAGTGAAAAATCTCCCACAGGGCACTTCCATTTCATGGTCAACCCTATGCACCTGATTTCTGGTTTAATTTTCCTGGCATATTTTATACACATATAAATATATTTTGCTCCCTTTATTACATGAATGGTAGCATATAATTGGCACTGTTCTGCTCCGTGCTTGTCATTCAGTACTGACATATGACTTAAAAACAGCATTTCCCCCAATTATCATAATTTTTGATACTCTGTTTTTAATATTTCATTATTCAAAATTTGGAAATCTGAAAGAGTCAAAAATAAATAAAAAGCACATGTAATCCCACTACCAAGATATTACCACTGTTGTTAGACTCAGACGTAGAGAACACAGAGAAGAAACTCGTGGTTGCCGGGGTGGTGTGGGGAGGCGAATGAGGAGGGATGCATTGGGAGTTTGGGATGAGCAGGTGCGAACTGTTACACAGGGAATGGGCAAACAGCAAGGTCCTACCATACAGCACAGGGACCTATACTCCATATCCTGTGGAAAACCACGATGGAAAAGAATATGAAAGAGAATGGATATGTATAACCGAATCACTTTGCTGTACAGCAGAAATGAACACAACATTGTAAATCAACTTACTTCAATAAAATAAATTAAAAAAAAAAAAGATACCACCACTGTTAAACACATTCTGTTTGGGTGTATTCTTTCTTGTCTTTCCCCTATGAGTATGAAAGTGTATAATGTGCTTAATTATTCAAACTGTCAAAAGAATTTTACATTCTGGGCCCCCTTCCCATTTACTTTTACACAACCCCTTTTCCTCTCCCCTACCTTTAATCAGATTTTGAGCATATGCAGGTTTTTCTTATGAAGCATATTTGTTTTCTTACTAATGTTCTACCCAGCCTAGGACTGACAAGAACCTGCCTTTTCTGGGACTTCTTCATGCTGCCTGGAGAACAGTTTTGGTTAACCTCTGTCACCAGAGCATCCCCCAGAGGGAAAACCAAAATTGTGACGCATCATTTAAGCTTATTCATAAAGGACCTTCTTGATTTCCAAGATCAGATAGTAAGAGCCACAAAGGCTGCAGATGGCCAACCCCTTACAGGATGGCACTCAATTTTCAAGGGAACAAAGAGAGCTAGGAAAATCCTTTCCAACAAGAGCCCCAAAGGTGGTTGTTTCCACAAACACACCTTAGCACCTATGGGATTCTCCATTAAGCTGCCTTAGGTCTAGGCATCCCCTCTGGTCTTGAAGTTGCTGCTCTGGAGTATCCTTGTCTGGGAGTAATCGACACAGTAATTCCTTTATCCATCACCTTCCCAGACTACAAATCTTATCTCTCAACAACAAAATTTTTTCTTACTGGAAAAGGGCCAGTTATAAATTATATGTTCATCCCTTGTCATCTCCTGCCCTTCTTTTTCAAGATTTTTTTTTTTTTGATGTTGACCATTTTTTAAAGTCTTCATTCAATTTGTTACAATATAGTGTCTGTCTTATATTTTGATTTCTTGGCCCCAGGGCATGTGGGATCTTAGTTCCCTTACTGGGGATCGAACCAGCACTCCCTGCAATGGAAGGTGAAATCTTAACCACTGGATGGCCAGGGAAGTGCCTACCCTCTTTCAAAGACTGGAAATTTAGTCCTAATTGTACAGAGAATTTTAAAAAGAACAGGAATGACAACATTTCAGATAGATAACATTGAAAGGGATAAGCCATTTATAGTTTAATCTTTTTTCTAATATGCATTCTCTCCTGGCAGATAAAGGAGACCAAACAAAGTGATAGTACTAAGGATACCAACATTAATTGAGGGTTAACTGATTCTGAGCTCCACGTGAAGTTTTGTGCATATTACAATTTCACTTAATTCTTATAACCATTCTAAGAGGTTAGATTTTCTACACATTTTATAGAAAAGTAAAGAGCCAGGAGTCAAACTCAGGTCTCTGTGACTCCAGAGCATAAGCTCTAGACTATAATGTCCCACTACTGGACAAAGAAAAAAAGGCCACAATGATTTCAAATGTGGAAATTTCAGAGTATTATTAGTACAACAGTTGGAATTAGATACTATGTAATGTATCATGTGCCATAGCTAGCATTCTAGAACAAAAGAGTATTCTAGCACAAAAGTGACTGAGAGTGAAATAAAACTTAAACCCAGAACCCTGTATAATGTAATAGTTTATTAATTAATGTCTGCTGTCCCCAGAGATCCAGGTAAGTGAAAAAGATGAGTAAAACAATAATTATCCTTGGGAGTCAAAGACAGTAAAAGAATAAGCTCTCAACTTTGACTATGTAGGTTTCAATCCTGGCTTTTGCCACCTTAGGCATCTTCTCTAAAGCCAGTTTTCTTATCTGTAAAATGGGGGATAATAGTATTTGTCTGGAGGTTTGCAGTAGTAAATTAATGCATCCATTTAAAGCACACAATGCTCAGTAAATCCAAGCTATTACACTTTACCCAGGGAGTTATAATGTGCCAACAACTTCTATCAATGACAGCAGCCTTCAGTTAAACAATCTGCAGAGATTCAATGGGCAATATTGAGCAATACATGCATTAAAAAACCATGCTGCTGATCAGGACGCAGTGACCGTATCACTTAATTTAGTAGCACACCTGTAGTAGTGTTTGCTAAGAAAAGACCAACACCCGGTCTTCTTTTCTATACAGATCCTCTAAGTTGTCCTCAGGTTCCTAAACAAAACTGTATTGTGTATGTGCACAGGACGCTCTCCCCTACTCTGAGTTAGTGACTGCAGTGGGGCTGCCCAGGCAGTCTGTCCTGGGTTAACTCTTCCTCACCTAGAAGGCAATTTGGCCACGAGAGAGACAGCCTAGGGAAGGCTTCTCTGTTATTGCTGCAAGTTCTAACACTTGATTTTTCTACCAACTGTCAAGAGGGCTGCATTAAGTGAATAATCTGCAAAGAGTAAGAAGCAGACTTGGAGTTTGAATCCTGGATCTACCACTTACTATGTAATGATATGAAACAATGTATTAGCTTCTCTCTAAACCTCAGGTTCCCTTCAGTGCAGGAAAGGGAATTAAGATAATGTCATAAAACATGCCAGACAATGCCTACGTATGGTGGGTGGGCACTTGGTAAACTATAGCAATCATTTGCTGTGCAGATCAAACTAGTGACTCTAACCATGGTTTTAACTTCAAGCTCCTTCCTGATTTTGGCTATTTAAGATACACAAGAACATGTTTTGCTATGTACATATTGTTAGAATGACATCCACATGAACAATAGTGTCCATCATAAGCAACAAAAATTCAGCATCTATGTTCGATGAAGCATGGTGGAGGACAAAAAGAACAAGGTATAACCTCTGCTTTCCCATAGTTCATAATCTTGTAGGGGGGAATATATAACAATGTTAATTTTAAGACAGACTGAGATAAGTATGACCTTAAAGTGCCATTGGAGTCTGATAAAGAAGGAAGTTATTTTGATGAGAGTAACACGCTTCATCAACAGGGCCAGGTGGAGGATGCCTGGAAAGCTAGGAAGACACCGGAAAGGCTGCAAGCCTTCTGCTAGGTAAGCAGGTTAAGGGAGATGGGTGTGAAGAGATTCTGTTTGCCAGGGAGTAGGAACAGGTGTTCTATGGTCAGCTCCTGGAGTAGAGGACAGAACGATTTAAACAGAGGATGATGACAGGCCTGAGGTTTGACAGGTAAGGGCCGAGGAAGTCTTCCTCTTAGCAGCAGGCTGGAGGAGTGGACTGAGCGGTCATTCTTCAGGCAAGTGTGGCAAGACAAATCGGTGAGGCCTCCTGGCTCAGGGCAGAAGGTTGTTACCCATCACCCAAGGGTCTGGAGACATACCATGTAGAATCAAGGTTCTTCTGCTCACCTAAAATCATAGCCTCATTTACTCCAGGAGGAGAAATACAGACCACCCTCTGATTCTCTTCTATCCAAATACTAGTACTGTTTTAAAGTATATATATGTTTATGTATTTGTCAGAGCCGGGTCTTATTTGCAGCTCACGGAAACTTTGATCTTCATTGTAGCATGTGGGATCTAGTTCCCTATCAGGAATCTGCATTGGGAGGACAGAGTCTTAGCCACGGACCACCAGGGAAATCCCCAATTACCAGCACTCTTGATGAGCAGCTTATACTTACTTCCAGAAGCGGGGCCAGATTTGTCACTAGAGCTCATTTTCTGGGGTAAACTGTTATTTTCTTAAAAGAAAATGAGTTCCCGAAGAACACGGGGCCATTCTGACAGCTAGTGTTTTGGTAGTGCTTGGCCCTTGTCCCCGCCAGGTAGGTTCTAGGGTGAACTATTAATAACCCGTCCTGGCTGCCCCGCTGAGTCTGTTATCACGTGGAGTTGCTTCTATCGTGAGCGTCAGGCCAGGCCCCTTCCTGTCTCTGCAGCACTCCTCGCCCCCAGTGGCTAGAGCCACCAGGCTGTGGGCTTCAGGACTGGTCCTGATGAGACAGGAAGAACTAAGGTGGCTCCGGGACTCACTCAGCAAGAAGTCACGCCTGTTTGCAGGCCAGTCATGACCTTGTATCTTGGCTCCGAGCACTGATTTGCTCCTGGGACCCTAGCCATTACCGTGTACCTCAGCTCTGATCACAGGATCCCTGTGTGTCATTCTCCTTCCACCTGAGTTTCTGTTCTGAAGAACTATACTAAGACCCCCTAAGCCCCAGGTCCTTCTCTGACCTTGCCATTGCCCCACAGGAAGTGGAGCAAGCACTGCTCTTAAAGCTCAGCCCCTGGGCTGGGACTCCTACGTGAGCTACCAGGTTCCTGTGGTCCTGTTCTGCTCCAGGTTCCTGACTGGGACTTAACTTCCTGGATACAGACCACTGTACCAGATTGTGCTTTTGGTCGACTGCCACGTCCTCCGGATTCCATGCTTCACCCGCTGGGCTGGACTTCCTACTACCTGCTTCAGCTCAAGCTGCTGCCCCAATGCCCGGCTTTGCTCGGTGAGTGGGTAGAATTCCAGAGCTTGCCCCACCCAGTCTGCCCTGTTCTTCTGCAGTTAATTGAGCCATGCTCAGCCAGATTTCAGCAAGGGTATGTGCGTGTACTCTTGCTCATTGTTAACCTAAAGGTCAAAATGGAGACAGGAGACCATACCTATACGAAGTTATTTCACATACTTGGTTCTATAATATAAAATTACCTAAAAGATTATTTTAAAAATGAAACACCTCAATTATCACAGACAACGTAATTTAAAGGGCTTAATGGGCTTCCCTGGTGGCTCAGACAGTAAAGAATCTGCCTGCAATGCAGGAGACCTGGGTTTGATCCCTGGGTTGGGAAGATTCCCTGGAGAGAGGAATGGCTACCCACTCCAGGATTTTTGCCTGGAGAAGCCCATGGACAGAGGAGCCTGGTGGGCTGCAGTCTATGGGGTTGCAAAGAGCTGGACGTGGCTGAGTGACTCACACACACTAACAGGCCGAAACATCCGAGTGCAGTAGGAGCGTCACCCCTCCCCTCTTTCCCTCTCCTCCTCCCAGCACCATGGCCTGGTGCAGAAAATCTGGAATACATTTTGGTTTGTCTTAATAGCCTCAAATGACCTTCATTTCAGTTGAAACAATTGAAGCCAACATTTCCAAAATAGAAATCAGGTAAGAAGTAATGTTTAACCTTGTTAGTCCAGTAAACACCTTTAGAAGAGTAGGCCTGTGCCTGCCAGCAAGTTGGCTGTATCTACATGCTCTCTCATAAAATCGAGGAGGTCACCTACTCTAAAGTCAAAGTCTGCCCAACCAGCCACCACTGAAAGTGGTGAAAAAAGTCTGCTCCAGCCCCCGGAGCATTACTCAACAGGAAAAGGGTGAGCTATAGAGTATTGCAACGACTTCCTCCATAGCTTCTGCTCAGTAAGAATCTTCTGAAGCTATTGCTCTTGGAAAAAACAATTAGTTTAGATCCTGCTTATAAAACAAAGTGTCCGTACATGAAGTAAGGACACACGCTAGTCTGGCAACTCACCGGAAAGCGTCTGGCAGCACCGCAGTCCGAGGTCCAGGCTGGATTGTCAGGGTTTTTTTATGTTTAACCCAGAAAATATCATTTAAGTCAAGAGGACCAGTGGGAAATCCACAGAACAGTCTGCCTCTTATAACCACACCACTTCCTCATTTCCATCCCTGTCTGTTAGGATATTACTGCTTTGGAAAATTCATTTTTTTTTTTTTTCTTGAAAAATCTCAAGTCTAAATATCAGCCCAATAGGACATTCTTTGGTCTAAGAAGTCCAATAATACTCCAAATTGGTCCTTCCACAGGGCTCATTCTACTGACCCTTTGGAGTGAAAGTCGAATATAAAGGGACAAACAAGAAGGAAAAATCTTGTCTATAACAGTTTGAAATAATATGTAGTACAGACTCTTATAGACAATATTTTTTACTCATTGTTTGTCTATTATTTTAAAAGCATATTAAACATTTTAGAATCACTTCTTAGAAATTTATTATTACTTTTGTGTGTTTAAAAGCAAGTTTATTTAGAGAGGTACACATTCCACAGGCAGAATCCAGTCTGATTCAGAAGGCAAGAGCCTGAATGATTTCTTGGAAAAATAATTTTTTTCTGTGAACATCCAAATTGGATTAATAAAATCAATGCTATTGATTTTAAGGTATAGAGATTAGCCAGGAACTAGTATTTTGCCTAGAGATAGGAGTTACTCGGGACTGAAAATAAGAAATTTTCTTTTTTATTTTTTTACTATTACAAGCAAGGTTAACACTGGCCCAATAATGACAGAACCTAAAGTAGTTTGTACAGAAATAATCAGTAACTTTCACCATTGCTTCATTATCAAGACTTAACCAACTATAAATTATACAGGTCTTAAAAATAACTTTTAACTAGAGACATGTCCACCTGTCTGCTAGATAAGACATATAACATTTGCTATGGAAGGAATATTAAAACATATCAGTTTGTCATTTAAGGTATAAATGTCATTTAAATATCACAGGTTGTAGTAGGAAAGCAATCACTATCTTACTTCACTTGAGAGGAAACACAGAAGTGTCACAGAGCATCTAACTGACTTGGAATTTTAGGAAAAACAATTATTGATAAATAATACACAAGCTCTGTTCTGCAATATGTTTCTCTTAACTTTCCCTATAGTAAAGTCCTAAACATTAATTTTCAGGGAATTTTAGATACTGTTTATTTATCTGTTCCTAGGTTGTGATCCAATGGGCTTCCAAGGGAGACTGCGATATAGCAGACAAGTGTGAGACCCAGACTTGAAGATCTGTGTTTGGATCCTGGCTGAGTTGTCTCTGAACGACTAGTGTTAGGCAAGCGCAACTTCTCTGGAGGACTAATTCTTCCTAAGTCAGAACAAGATAACTAGGCTGTAAGGAATGCATGAAGTAATTCAGTGTTTATAAACTTTCCTCAACCTTATTCTGACAAAGGTCCATCTAGTTAAAGCTATGGTTTTTCTAGTAGTATGGATGTAAGAGTTGGACCTTAAAGAAAGCTAAGTGCCGAAGAACTGATGCTTTTAAACTGTGGTGTTGAAACTTTTGAGAGTCCTCTGGACTGCACGGAGATCCAACCAGTCAATTCTAAAGGAAATCAGTCCTGAATGTTCATTGGAAAGAGTGATGCTGAATCTGTAACTCCAATACTTCGGCCACCTGATGCAAAGAACTGACTCACTGGAAAAGAACCGATGCTGGGAAAGATTGAGGGCAGGAGAAGGGGATGACAGGATGAGATGGTTGGATGGCATCACTGACTCAATGGATATGAGTTTGAGCAAGCTCGGGGAGTTGGCGATGGACAGGAAGGCCTGGCATGCTGCAGTCCATGGGGTCACAAGGAGTCAGACACAACTGAGCAACTGAACTGAACTGATTCTGCATCCAGTAATTCATAATCAGAAAACAGATGCAAATCCAAGCCCAAAATAGACATTTTGAAGTAACTGGCCTCCATCAACTAAAACTAAATTTAGACCCAGGATTGCCCCCTAATGGTCATCTCTGAGAAATGAAATTTCTGAAAACTCCCAAAGGCTGGCTTCTTGTTCTGATCTCCAGCATATATGCTAGAATTTTTCTCCAAGGAAGATCATCTCCAAGTATATCCATTTAAATAAGATTTAAGTTGGTACAGTTTATTTATCTTTAAAAATACTTCTATAACTAGATTAAGCAGTCCTTCCAGGTTTTAAAAATAACTTTCCTTAGAATATCTCTCCTTGCCCCCAACTTTGGAAAAAAAATTTTTTTTAAAGCAAAGATAAAGAACTTCTGCCCAATTCTTTTTTGCATCTTTATGCAAAAGTACAGATATCTTGTCTTCTGGGTGACATGATGAAGGTTCAAGAGCTGGTTCTTTATCTTAAAGGACTGTATTACCACAGGTTTGTTCCCACTTTTCAGGCATTCATCAATTTCTTAATTCTTGGGGTAAACTTAAGTCTTCCAAATCAAAAGTTAATGTGTTATCCCAAATCTACAGCCCATCTTATATCAAAACATGAATTCAGCATGGGTGGACTTAAGAGTTCACACTAAGTAAGCCACTACTCCCTCCAGGAAGCGTACACACAGGATCTAGCACACACAGAGCACTAGAATCACAAAAATTTGTATCTCAAAGTGAAACACTAGCACCTCCTTTTGGTGTCTGCAAGCCTTAGTCTTTATCTACAAAATGAGGATAATATCATCTCCTTTCTTAGGATGTTGGAAAGGCCAGAGGAGGTATTACCTGAAAAGCATTAAGCGCAGTTTTTGATAACACAGAAGGCATCAAAAAAATGACAGATACTATCAGTTATCTCCCCAGTCAAAAAAAAGTCAGTTATTCTTGGGAAGCAGGCATTATATTGCCACTCACAGGCATGAAAACTCCTCCGAGGAGTTATTGTCTACCATGGTTACTTTCTGAGACCACACCTCAACAATTTTCAGCGTGTTCTCCACAGGAATTAGAGTCCCTGCTGGTGGTATTTGCATTGGTGAAATGAACCTGCTGAGACAACAAAGTTGAGAACAGTCTAGTGAGAAGGATAAGCAACAAACTCTTCCAAGTTCTGGGTATTTGACAATAAACATGGTGGTGCTTAGCCTTTAAGAAAAGGAAAGTTCAAGGACTAGAAATACACAGGATTGTTAGGTCTACTGCACCCTCTAGTGGCCACAAAGAAGACTGCTTGTTTAAAATCCTAGTTTGGTCGAAACTGCAATATTTGATGCATACATACATCACTCTTGAATTAAAAAAATAACCAATTTGCCTTTATGTGTTCTCTGCCTACGTCAAAACAAAACAAAACCTAATATTAAGAAAAGTCAATGCTATCACAATTTGATCCATTTGTTCTCTTTATACCCTGCTGAATGAAAATACTAATCAATAGAGGGAAAGGCACAGGCAACGCGACCTTTCATGCTCTATGGACTCAAGTGAGGACTGAAGATAATTGCCTTTGTTGCTTTATGAAAGGGGATTTTCAAATGAGCATCTTTCTAAAACAGCATTTTTTTCACCAAAGGGTTATTTACAAGACAAGGTAATAATTAAATATGCCTAAGACTATGAATCTATTCTCTGCCTAAACCCTTCATTTTTATAATGGGTAATTATAGTAAAAAATTCAATTAACCAGAACCCTCAATTAACATGATTTCCCCTCTTGCACTCTATTTTTAGGACAAAGTGGTGGAAAAAAATCATAAGCCATCATTCATGTGAGTGATTTAGTTTGAAAATCTTTTAGGATAGAATACGCTATAGTAGAAAAAAATCTTGAATAAAATTACATCCATACTATGATAACCAATACACAGTAAGTACATACATGACAAGAGCTGGAAGAGAATAAATTATTTTGTTGAATACTGTGGTATAATTTTAACCTTTCTATTGTACTATCTTTTTAATGTTACATTGTTACATATATAAAAATAAAAGAGAAGGTATAAACTTGACATATATACTGCAACATTTTCTATTCTACATCCATGTAGCACTGGGACTGAGAATCAGAATCTAAAATCCTTCAAAGATCTCTATAGATGTCAGAAAAATATTTAAGACTGTCACATCCTATCAAGAAAGAAAAATAGGTCACTTGGGGAATATTTCCTCCAAAATGAGCTGAAACAAGAAGGGCTTATTAGTTAATTTTCAACTAATTTGAAAATAAATGTATCAGGACATTTCTTATTCAGAAGTGTCAGTCTTACTCAAAATCTCACTGCAGTACAACACTCAACAGTCCACAGAGTAGTTCAGGATAAGTAACCACTCATGTGTAGAAAGCTCATGATACCAAGTCCATCTATTTAAAATACTGTTTATTTGTGATTTTACATTAATTAGCATTACATCTAAGAGCAATATCAGATAACATTTATACATTTTCCACAGGACACAGAGGTTCATTGGCTCATTCTTTATGCCAAAGCAAGTAATAGAGGCATTAGCAAAAGGTGCAAATAGTTCACTGTTGCATTTAAAAAATACTTATGCACATTGCATTCATTTAAGATATATATATTTTTAAAAAGTTATGGAAAAGCATAGTTCACAGGTTACTGTTTCTACATACGTTGTAATACAACATAAATGATGTAGAACAAAAAAGAATCCTCAAACATAGAATTAAGCAACTGAAGTTTTCCACTAAGATTAAAACACTGATTCCAGTAGTTAGTGAGATCTAGAATGAACTTTCCAGGCTCCGTTTCAACTTTGCATCATCAAACACTCACAGTCAAACAGAACCAGCCCCGCAACACACTATAATCCATGGAATTTTTTTTTTACACAGCAACTCACCCTCCAGAAATACTTTGGATTATTTTTACCCATTGACTATTTTGGATCATTGATTTTACATTGATTTGTGACATTACTTGGGTGAAAGAAAAAAAAAAAACAAAACTATATTAAGTCTAGGTTTAAATTTGTATTTACATTAGAAAGAAAGTTAACTGAAAAGATAAGAAAAATTGGTAAAAATTAAGAAGTGGTAGTTTTCTCATGGTGGGGGGCGGGGATTAGACCCACTGCTTTCTGCTTGTGCCGCCTTCTAAAAACACGTAACGTTAAAAGGATTTCACCCTTTTAAAACTTGAATGTCAACTAAGAAATACAATGGTTTTGGCAGAGAAACAGAATTTTAGCAATTGGGGACATACTGTAAATAAATGACACTTCAAATCCTATCGTGGCCGTGCAGCATCAACCTAGAACTCTTCTTCTCATGATACCTCTCCTATTCCCGTCACTGCTCACTTCCTCTCTCAGGCTCTTCCTTTCCATGTGGTTACCATGTGAGGGCTTTCTCATTCATTAGCAATACTAAGAGAAAAATACATTATAAGGTTCAACTATGAATCTTGTTATGCCTTTAAATGCTCTAATCCCCCTTTTGATACTAAGTCCCTGGATTCTTTAATTATATTTAAAATATACTTAGTACCAAGCAGCCTCAAATGTGCTCTACTGTTAAATGATTGGCTAATATGCTTATGACATTTTTATACTGAATGGTATACAAACGTCTCAACATACAAAAATCGTTTTTGTCAGAGTTAAACTAAATAACCCATGTTATGTGTATAAAATCCCCTTCACTGAAAAATAAGGGGGTTTCTAAACTAATAAAAAAGGAACTTTTCAAAAATTATAGTTTACTAAAATGACCTTTTTTTTTTTTTGAGAGATGACTTTGAAAGTGTTTTCATAATATGTTTTTCTTTTAGTAAAACTCTTTCCAGTTCTTAAAAGTCCAGTTTGCTACAGACCCCCAATCTGATCTACCACTGCATATTAATGATCAACTTATATGTGGTCTTTAAATGTGCAACGTCACATTGTAGTAACAATTATAAAAAGACTCTATTTAGGCTTCAACTTTCTCCTTTTTTTTGTTCTTTTTCAGAAAAGAAGGAGTGCGGAATTTCTTCTTTTTCTTGGATGGTGATTTTGAAGGTGAGCCTTCAGGTGACAGGACTTCTTCAATTTTTTCTGGAGACTTGATGGTTATCTCAATGCTTTCCATGGTGGTGCTTGTGGTTAACCTGCTTACTCGCTGAGCAAGCTCGTCTTCAACACCATGCACGTCATCCTTGCCATTCACTATCAGGACAGGTACGTCCATGGAGATGAAGCTCTTGGAAAATAGCTCATGGTTTTCTATAAAAGGGGAGGATTTTTTTGTTATTTTATATAGTCAACATCTTTGCTTTATTTTACAAAACTGAAATGCTTAAGCAATGTACTAAGGCCTTACTTTGATCCCAATAAAGACAGATGATTATTTTAATAGACTATGGCCCTATTAGCATGAAGCTAATGCTCTTAAATGGTATAAAGGGAACAAAGTTGTTAGAACAAAGAATGAAGGCTAGATAAGTCCAGTTTGATGACTTGACAGTTTCATTGTAAATCAAGTCAGTATAAATGAGGAAGACAACATACACATATTTTTCTTTAATTTTGGGGTCATCTGGCAATCAAAGTGGAGAAAGATTTCATGCTTCTGATTGGAAGACATATGACAAACCAATTTTAATTTCACAAATTCTTAAGAACTATTTGGTTGCCAAAATCCAGATTAAGGTAAGTCAGTATAAATGCTGAACAAAAGTAGCACCCCATAATAATAAAAGAAAATAAAATCATTGGGAGCTGTAAGTAAAATGCATGGTAAGAAACTTACTGTATCAGGTGTTCAATTTCTTTATATGAAGACAAATGACAGAGGGACAGACTCTAAAGATTAACTGGGTGAAGGCTGTGGGAAATTACATTGAATACCTTCTAATTTTTCAGAGATATTTTGCGGTGACTGAGTTTGAGACTGAATTTGTGAAACAGATGAAGCGTCATCTGAGAGTAATTCCTGCTCAGCATCTGTTGGATAAGAGTTTAGTTAAAAGCCATGCAAAACAAAAAAGCATTAAGATTTTAGGAAGGTTAGTGCATACATCAAATACCTGCATAAACAGGGATGATAAACGCTTCAGCCATGAGCTGAGCATGCTCACAGTTATCCCACACATCAATCATTATGTGTAGAAAAGAGGAGATTAATGTGTTAACACTCCGGCTGCTACTGCTAATTTGACATACATGCTTTAAGGAAGCATGGCTACTGGCAGTCCAGGCAAATAATATGTAAGCATTTAGCTTTTGCTACAGTGTTAGAAAACCAAAAATACATTGAGCAGCCAAATGAATGGAAATCTGAAAGCCTCACCAATGATGCTACATTAATGAGGCAAAATGCCTCACTGAATTTTTGAACAATATCCAATTAGTGATTCCTATTGGAGCAATATTAGTGAGCTAATTCAGGTCACAATGAATGTGGAAGAAACTACTTATAAAGTTATATACACAAGGAGATGGTTCTATTGTGCTATATTTGTTACCTGGCATCTTTAGGCTTTCAAAAAATAAGAGATTAAAGAGGGACATTTTACAAAATACAAAAGTAAAGTTTTCAATCTTATGTTTGAATGAACATAAGTTGAAGAATACCACTTAGAACATTTAATGTGATTATATTAATGAGTCAGGATGACTCCCTTTTGTGACAAAGACACTATCACACTGATGAGAACTGTTTCCTGGATGATCCAGATGTCATTAGTTCTTTCTATATGATATCAAACAGGCACAAAGATTCTTTAACTAGTGGTCCTATTTTGCTTTGGGTAAAAATTTCAACTGTGTGTTGAGGATGCTCTAAAGCAGAGACTCTTACCCTCTTTGGGGTCATAGACTTCTTGTCCTCTACCCTGCACCCCTGACTTCCTTAAATATAAAATTAAGCAAATGTTTTATATCATATTTAAAATATTTTTCAGATGGCTCATAGATTGTCTGAAGCTTATCCAAAGACCCAAGACTGAGAACCCTCTCTATAAAGAATCTCTTATTCTTGAGTAAAAGTGAGCTAGTATTCAATTGCTGTTTTCATGAATAGTTCTTAAACGCAATCCTTACTTAGGGTTCTGAAGTCAGAAAAAAGAAACCTCACTAGAGTGCCCATGTGCTTAAGGAAAGTCACATAAAAATTCTAGCATCCCACTTTATTTTAGATTTGAAAATTACAGTAATGACATCTTGAGACATCCAGGAGCAACAGAGATTTTACAAAACAGTAAAGCCACATACCTATGAATCTACAATTATGTCAAAGTAAAACAAAATTTTTAAAAAAGCCACATTTTCTGAAATGTTTAAATCTATTAATTTATCTACATTTACTTTAGCTAATGATTCTTTACTCATCTGGAGATTTCACTTCACTATAGAAGACTTTCTGCTAGCAATCAGATTGCTTTCTAAGGTAAACAGCCTTCTCTACATGTTAACATACATGCTCTGTGGTAGCTCTTCACATTTTAATCCTACTTACACTCAAGTAAAGACTGAGAGAGAGCACATGGAACAACTGATGGTAAAGAAACATTAAAAAAAAAGTCCTGACTGCCTTCTATCATCCAACTCAAGGGGCTCTGTTAGCAGTGTGGTTAGCTGGGGCTTAACTTCAAAGTGAACTAACCTTCCAGGCCTTGCTGTTTACGTTCGACTGTCCTCTTATACTCTTCAAGTTCTCCTTCTGTGAGATGACTGAAGGGGTTGGGAGGAGCTGGTGGGGCATGATCATCATCTTCAAACTGCATGGTCTTGCGAAGAAAAACAATGACTTGTTACCAAGAGTAACATACTCATATATGTATATTTATTTTTATATGTTCACATATATATATACCCACAACTTCATATACACCCACTTAAATGTATATATGATTTATGTGACACCCCAACTCACAACACCCATAAGAAATGATAAAGTGACATGTTTTAAAGTATTCATATCCAGATTAGTGATTTTAGACTACTGATCCAATAGACTAAAATTGCCAATGAAGCTTCCTCAAGGCTGCATAGGTCAATTTCAATAACTCTTAAAAAAAGAGAAAACTAAGCCAAGTTCTAGAAACTTCCATGTAACTAAGAAATATCTTAAAAACCAAGAAGCCTTTGTAAAAAAAGGCTTAGAAAAATGAAACTACCTAGAGAACTTTTAAAATCTGCTATGAAGATAAACTTGTACCTATTTGCTCTAGGAAAGAAATTAATGAGACTTTGAGCTAAACCTGGCAGATTGAACCCATGCATTAATTAAAAGAAAATTCCTCCCAAAACCCTAGTAAAATGATAGCAAAGGAACAGTAGCAAAAATGGTATAAACTTTTAAGGACAAAAGAATGGGAGAGGAGACAACACAGGATGAGAAATGGTAACACATGGTTGGAAGATGGAAAGCAGGTGGAAGAGCAGGTGGCAGAGATGAGAACATTGAAGCCTTAGCCCTGCAAAGAAGAATGCAAAAAAGAAGCCTGCTTGTGTGCCCTGTAGAGGTCTGATAAGGCTCAAGTACCACAGAAAGTCGTGGTGAAGAAAAGCTGAAAAGGGACAGCTTAGAAGTGTGAAGAAGGAACAGATAGAGTCTCAGGTCCCCTTTCCTGTTCCACACACATGAGCATTACTCTCTCTCTCATCTCTGCAGGAGATCAGGGGCTTGTTCTTCAGAACGACTGATCTGGGGACACAAAATACAGTTAAGGGCTCCCAGGAGGCAGACTGGCAAGAGAATAGAGAACTCTCTGGATAAATTAAATGACCCCAGATAAAAGAACTACAGATACTAGCACTTGGGCATTCCTGAAAGAAACAACCTGGTCCCCACCCAGGCACCCTGCAGAGGAGCTCACCAGTTCCCAAGCTCTGCACACACCTGAGCTCCGACTGGCTTTTAGGGTCTCATTCTTAAACACAGACAGACTACCACGGACTTCCAGATACTTGAGGAAAAGTTTCCAACACGGAGGAAACCAGAATTAAGAAGAAAAAGGGAATTCAGAAGAAACAGACAATAAACGCAGCTGAAGAAAATTAAAGTTGATATCCTCAGAATAAGAGGAAAAATAGGAAATACTGTAAGAGAAAATAAGACCAAGATATTATAAGAAAAAAAAAAAAGGAACATTCAGGGAATAAGAAGTCTTAAAATTTAAAAAAAAAAAAAAAAATTCCAGCCATCTCATCCTCGGTCGTCCCCTTCTCCTCCTGCCCCCAATCCCTCCCAGCATCAGAGTCTTTTCCAATGAGTCAACTCTTCGCATGAGGTGGCCAAAGTACTGGAGTTTCAGCTTTAGCATCATTCCTTCCAGAGAAATCCCAGGGTTGATCTCCTTCAGAATGGACTGGTTGGTTGGATCTCCTTGCGGTCCAAGGGACTCTCAAGAGTCTTCTCCAACACCACAGTTCAAAAGCATCAATTCTTTGGCGCTCAGCCTTCTCCACGGTCCAACTCTCACATCCATACATGATCACCTCAGTCGTGTCCAATTCTGTGCGACTTCATAGATGGCAGCCCACCAGGCTCCTCCGTTCCTGGGATTCTCCAGGCAAGAACACTGGAGTGGGTTGCCATTCCCTTCTCCAATGCATGAAAGTGAAAAGTGAAAGTGAAGTCGGTCAGTCCTGTCCAACTCTTAGCGACCCCATGGACTTCAGCACACCAGGCTCCTCCGTCCATGGGATTTTCCAGGCAAGAGTACTGGAGTGGGGTGCCACTGCCTTCTCCGATGACAAGCCTAGACAGCGTATTAAAAAGCAAAGACATCACTTCACTAACAAAGGTCCATCTAGTCAAAGCTATGGTTTCTCCAGCGGTCATGTACGATGTGAGAGTTGGACCATAAAGAACGCTGAGAGATGAATCGAGGCTTTCAAACTGTGGTGCTGGAGAAGACTCTTGAGAGTCCGTTGGACTCCATGGAGATCAAACCAGTCAATCCTAAAGGGAATCAGTCCTGAATATTCACTGGAAGGCCTGATGCTGAAGCTGAAGCTTCAATACTTTGGCCACCTGATGCAAGGAGCCGACTCACTGGAAAAGAGCCTGATGTGGGGAAAGATTGAGAGCAGGAGGAAAAGGGGGTGATAGAGGATGAGATGGTTGGATGGCATCACCGACTCGATGGACATGAATTTGAGCAAACTCTGGGAGATGGTAGTGAAAGACAGGGAAGCCTGGCGTACTGCAGTTAAGGGGTGGCAAAGAGTCGGACATGACTTAGTGACTGAACAACAACAATATATAACCTGACAGAAAAAGAAACTGAAGGGAAAAAAAGACTGCTTAACTGAAGAAATACTTTAAAAAATTCCCAGAACTGAAGGACAAGACTTTGCAGATTGAAAAGGGTTACTAAATGCTAAACATGGAAACAAAAAAGAAATCTACTACAAAGCACACCATCATAAACAGAACGCAGGAAGCAGAACCACATAGTGAGAAGCACAGGAACCTCAGGATGAGCCAGTATATCTGGCCTAAAGAGCAGCTAGCCGAGACTTGGCCCTAATGACAAAGAACTGGACCTGAGTGAGAGATTACCTGTTATCTTTGACTCTATGGAAAATAATATTAAGAAAAGTTTGGGAAGAACTAAGCCTAATATATCCCAAATACTAAGCCAATGAAAAAAGGAGGCAGCTTTTTCTCCGGGGGCAGAAAAGTTGTCTAAGAAAGGAAATGTCATCTTGGAATACTACCTGGCTCAGCAGTAAGCATTTAAAAATATAAACACTGAAAGCTACCTAGACAAAACATTGTGATACAACCTAACTGGGAGAATGCAAACGGGAAGCCTTGTGTAAATAGGCTAAATCCTCATCATCCATAAAAGAAGTCACCATTATCTTTCATTGATTCTAAGATGTGCTTTTCTCTCACAATTTCTTATCTGTGAAATTGGGATTCATCTTATCATTGGTTTCTTAACTATTATAAATGTCAGCATTTGTGTCTCTTTTGGTGATATACAAAACAATGGTACTTCTAATAGCTGATGTTTGATGAAATAAAACTGAAGTCTAAAACTGATAAATCAAGAAGGAGAATAAAGATGTTCTTTAGAAACCAAAGTAAATGCTAGAATAAAGTCCTTGTCCCTAGAAATTGGGAATTGAAAGTGACATTTTAAGTCTTGTGGATTATTTGACTTTTTAACTTGTGTTTATATTAACTTTAGTAAAAACAATTACTCATACTTAAAAAGCAGAAATTATTGAGAAAACAAACATCATACAGCTTCACGGACTTACAGAAGGAGGCTTATCCACAACAATTCCAGCAAGCAACTGAGACTGTGGTCCTGCTGTTTTCAAGTCATATCGATTTTGTTCTCGAATCTGAATTGAAAAACAGTAAGAAGTTCTTGGGGGCAATTCTGCAGGTGACCTTTGGCTTACTATTTGACCACCCCGGGTAATGGCTGCTTTAATTCCCCCTCCATAAAGCTCTCTTTTACCATTCTAACAACTCACATTAATCTCCTCCACTCCTCTTGACATGAGATTTCCTATTGTCTTTCCGTGTTAGAGAGCTACATTTTTCACTAATACAGCAGAAATATGTCTCATACTTCTTCTCCATATAGCCCTCTTATCAGAAACCGGCAAAGAGCTGGAGGTATTCCATACAAGCTAAAATTATACAGAATTGAAAATTCTTCTGTATTCAAACCTCTAAACTTAGCATTAATCAGATTCAGTTACTAGTGATTTAAATATAAAACAGCATAAAAATGCCTCCTCCAGCCACAAAAGACCATGTCTTACCTTATTTCTCTTTTCTAGTACCTCATTTGGGTTGGTGTTTAAAGGAACAAACTGATTTGGATCTTCAATTTTGATAGGTGTTCCGCTACTAACTTTAGAAGAGTCCTCTGCTTTCATCCACTAAAAAAAAAAAAAATCAAAAATTTTCTAGAATGAAGCTTTGTATTAAGGAAATATGGTAGGTTCTTGACAACTGTTTATTGACTCAAGGGGGTGGGTTAAAGAATTTCACTAAGCGGTTTTTAGTGGTAAATTAGTATATCTCCCATACTAGTTAGAATTAGCATTCACTTAAAAACAAACAAATGTCAGTACCATGAAGAACACTAAATTATGCAGCTATTTAAATTTTCTCCTTTTGGCATTTTAAACATGTTGGTGAAAATATTTCAATTAGAAAATTAGAAAATATTTCAACATAGAGCTTCTCACACTAACTCACATTTAGAGTTGCCGCCTGCACTGAAGTTTTATCATGTGATGATGGCTAAGAAGTCATCAAAAAGGACTCAAGAAATCTCTTAGGATTTAGTTTTTCAGATAGCAGTTTTAAATTTTGGCTGATAGAATGGGCCAAGCCCCTGACTAGCATTTTGCAAAGGGGATAATCTGGTAGTAATCTATAGTATAATGGCACCATAGGGGTGGAAGAGCCTTATATAATTCTCATTTATCCATCATATCCCTCAAAGAAGGATAGTATTTATCAAGATTAATGATGGACTCGATGGACGTGAGCCTGAGTGAACTCCGGGAGATGAACAGGGAGGCCTGGCGTGCTGCGATTCATGGGGTCGCAAAGAGTCGGACATGACTGAGCGACTGAACTGAACTGAACTGAGCTATTAGTTTCTTTCAAGAAAATTAATTTAGGAAACATATGTTCTTTTACTAAGAGATAAGAAATCATATTGACTAGAGAAAAAACACTGATGCCTAGGTATTTCCATACTGACTACTACTGATTTATATGATAGGATGAACTAATTCTGCGTACCTAGAGAATATCTAATGATAATGATAAGCACTCCAAAATTAAACCAAATCTGAGACAAAATGCTGAAAACTTTAAGATTACCTGTTTCTTTATCTACGAGATCTTGCCTAAGGGTAGCTATGTGCAGTAATTCACAAAACTTGGCACCATCAGGAGTTGACAACTATTATAGTTCTGATTCATGAGTACACTATACACTATAAAGCAGTTATCACGCAATGGTTACAACTGGGCTCCAGAGTCACACTGCCTGCTTTCAAACCCTGATTCTACCATTCACAGATGGTTAGTTAATCCCTCTGTGCTTCAGTTTTCTCATCTATAAAATGGAGGAGAAAAACAGCAGCCTCTCCATAGTAGGAGAAATTAATGAGATAATTTATGTATGGCATGTGGAACAAAGTGCCTTGCACAAATGTTATCTAATAAGTTATAGTCATATTATTAATATTATATTCTACTTTCCCAATAGCTTCAACACAGACCATTCAGTTCATCAGTAACTAGGCAAACCATGTTAAGTAGGGACATACTGTTATTTTGGTCCTGGGGCTCGTCTCCCCATTCCGAGACTCCTCAGGCACATTCACTTTCATGTAGGTATTTGGTGAGTTCAACCATCTGGTTTTTTCACGCTGCTGCCTCTGTGCCATGTATTTGAGAGGTGAGAGGGGCACTGTATCATCTTCAAAGGAAAAGGCAGTCACAGTGGCTGGGATCTCTACATCACTCTTGTGCCTCGGCTTTTCTCGAATGAGAGGGTGCCTGTAAGCATAGCCTGTTCTATATCCCTGGAGGAGGGAGAAACCACATTTGAAGCAATCAAACTTGTCCCAAACACAGCATTTAGAGGCTAATTCTTTAAACAAATGACTCTTTCGCTGAAAAACAAAAAGGGGAAATCCTTCCAAACTCCACATAACTGCCACATAACACTAGAGTTGAAGTTAAGCAAATTTCAAGATCTAGTTAAAATTGATTTCAGCTGACAAAGCAATTTCCACTCACACAACTATTTCTGACAAAGGTAATTTCAAAACTGCTGACCAGAAACACTTTCCAAGATATAAACTGGTTTTCTGGAGGCCAAATCTCAGTGCTCATTTAAGTCTTTGTTCCTAGGTCTGAAGGCAATCTGCTTTCTGACTCTTAGCGGAAGAGGGTAAAAATCTAAGATAAGATGACAGTTGCCTATTCCACCAATTCTTAAAATACACCGAGTTCCTTCCTAGGGTCACACTGCTCCCAGAGGAGTAATGAACATGTTCCCAAACCACAGGGAGGAGGGGACATCTGGTCCTAAATCTGGAAACATGAAATCAAGTTCATGGTCAATTTTTTACCTACCAAGTTGTCGAGAGTCCTCATCAGCCCTTCGAACTCAATCTCGCCAACCTTCCACTTTTGATGGGAACCCATATTTACTCCTCCTCCTCCAGATGCCGCTACAGTGTGAGTGGAAGCTTTGTACTTCTGAAGGTCCAGCACAAGCAGATTGTCTACCCCACCTGCCCCTGCCAGTGCCCGCACCTGTAATTGATGGCACAGTATTAGAGGCACAGGACTGGAAAGACTGGAACGAGCACTTCACTTTGTAAAAGGCACAAGTTTGATTCTGCAAGTATCTGTAACATGTCTTCAGGCTACCAACAAAGAAACTTGCGAAAGCAGGCAGCTTTAGGAGCTTTTCCATCTATCCATACCTTCCAGGGCTCTGACCCTCCCTGATGGAAAACACATTTAGAGCCATACCCTTTAACATATTTCAAGAAACTGAATTCTCTTGCCAAATTTTAAAGTTCTTTCCTTGCAGTTTTCCCATGGCTGTCCAGTTTAAACTTTTGTTGAAAGTTATAATTTTAAAGGAATATAAACACCATATTGTGAATTTAAGAATACTGAAGCAGAAGTCACCTTGTTATTTCAATATAATGAAGCTTTTCATAGCCTCATTTGAGAAGACTGACCATTAAAGCAAAAAAAAAAAAGTTGGTTGTTAAGTTAAAGTTGGTAGGAAAAGTACACCCCCCCTCCCCTCCTTTTTGCAGCTTTTCCAATAAATTCAGATTCTTACCATTTGCTTCAAGAGAATCTGTTTGGTTTTTCTTAAAGGGGGGAAATTAGGGCTTTTAAATACACCCAGCTTCTCTGGGGTTAATAAATATCTAATCCATTATAATAATGAGGCTGAAGCTGTGGAACCTCTGGAAATTGAATGAGTTCCTAAAACTTCTGGTGCTGCTCTTACCCTTTTTTACAAAAGTGACCACAACACAGCTGATCTTTGATAAATGGCAGTCATCTTTGTTCCTCAATTAGCACCACACCGCTAGAGGGTGAAAAGGGAGCAATGTGCAACTATACCGTCTTGAAAAGTAGGATTATGAAGAAAATTATGTTTATGAAGCCCTTAGATTTGGTGTATGTGTCTGTATATGAATTTTAACTTTCTTTCTTCCTGTTTTCAATTCAAGAGATATTCAGTTGACCCTTTTTACTCAAGTGAAGCACAACTTCTCTTAAGACAAAACAAAACAAAACAAAAAGCCACCAACCGATAGAACTCTGGAAATAAGTAAACACAATACCCAACCCAACAGATAATAAAGCAAAAAAAGGCAGGGGGAGGGGTAAAAGTTTTTCTTACTTGAGTCTCACAGGCTATCTGCACATTAAAAATGTAATGAAAAGCCTCCTCGACTGTTTCTCCAAGTGCTACCACACCATGATTTCTGAGTACCAGCACCTAAAATAGAATCCCAAAGCAATCACTTTAAATAACTGGCATAGCTCACACTGCTTTCATCAACAGTAACAGCAACAAAAATAGCTCCTTTGATAGAGACTCTACTACACACCTTACAACTTGGCCCCAGAACTTTCTGCAGGTGAATTCTCTCCTCCTGTTCATCAAGTGACCCTTGGTAGTCATAATAGGCGACATCTCCCAGGATCAGGGACTCTTGAGAAATTGGAAGGATCCCACACTTCATGGAGGACACCTATTTGATCAGGTTCATGCCAAGATAACACATTTGGTTACTGATTACACCTTCACAGGAACTGGATTCTTCAGTCAGCTCAGGCAGCACTGGCCAATTCACTGTGCTCAGCACTCCAGACTCCTCCCATTTTAGTTCTTTGCTTCTTCAAGAGAAAGAAAAGAACTTGGGGATTCTATTTACATGCTGTGCCAGATATTAGGAAAGAAGCTTTGCGCTAAAGAACTCAATGACGCAATTATTAAACTGATTCATTAATAAATGCAAATGCTCTCTCTAGTTTTTTCCTAGAACAGTAGCATTTATTCCAAAGGGCCTTTTGCTTTCTTATGCAGAGGATTAATACTTTGAAAATGACTTCAAATGGTGGGGTCTGATAGAATGATTATAAAGTATCATGGAAGGAAAGCCATGGAAATAACATATTCCCAGGGTCATTGCTGGTTTTGGCCCTTCAGTGACTTACAGCTGCCGTTGCAAGGGTATGGATGTGTATCACACACTTAACATCAGGACGTGTTGAATATATCGCGGCATGGGGACTGAAGCCTGCATGGTCGACTTTCAAATTAGTACTTCCCTGATCAACCACTTCTCCTATTATATTGACTTTCACCTGGAAAAATCAGAAAGACATACTTAATTGGTACACAAGCATTAAAGTTTCCAGTGTTCCACAAGCTAAACTGGGGTGGGGTGGGGTTGGAGTTGGGGGTGGTGGCAAACTTTTTGTCAAAAGCCAGAAGGCAAACATTTTAGATTTTGTGGACCTCTGTTGCAACTACTCAACTCTGCCACCAGAGAAGAAAAGCTGCCACAAACTACTGTGAAAGAATGGGTGTGGCTTTGTTCCCACGGAATTTTATTTTCAACATGTAGTCTGCAACAAAATAGCATTTAACAAGAAGTACAGTTTTTAAGAGACTGAATAACTTCAGCTCTTCGCTGAAGGTCTGGCATTTACTGAACTTGCTGGAAAATGTTCCTACTGCTCTAGAGGCCAGTGACAGTGCTCCAGAGTTCAATTATGAAAAAATAAATGCTAGAATGTCACACCCTATACTCATACCAACTGAACTTTGTTTAAATATACCTATAAAACATACAGACTTTGTGTGTGTGTGTTTAAGCAAATTACAGTACAGAAAAAAAAATCAAAAGATTCTCTTCAAAACATGACTAGGTTTACTGATTAGACCAATTCACTTATTAGGCTCTTCAACCAGCCTGTTTTTCTTGAACCCTAAAGCTCTTTAAAAAATCAACATTAACTTTCCAAATTCTTCCCTGTTCACTAGTAAATGTTTTTCCATCCATACCTCTTCTTGTTCTGTCCAGTACTAAAAGCTAAAAGCTGTCAGAAAAGCACAAGGAAGCACAGAAAAAGTAACACAGGAATGAAAATTGTACCAAATTGGAGGCTGTGGCTTCAGAAAAAGACAGGCCTCTGGGAATTATTATTATGTGGTCTTGCTCCTTACTTATTCTTACCTGGGAGAAACAAAACAAAACAGAATTACTATGAGGTGTTTATATTTCACAGTGTAAACATGACTAAGAATATACTCATAATGAATAACTGTAAGATAGCTGGGTGTGTGTGGGGGGTGGACAAAGCAGAAATTAAAGGCGTGCAACATGAAACTTGCCTTGAAAAGTTTTCTTCCCTCAAGCCTTCAATACTTGCTAAAAAATTCTGACATCAGGTCTTCATTTACTGGACTTACCTAAAGTATTATTTTGGGAGTTCTAAGGTTGTTTAGGGTCAGCTCATCTCAGGATAAATGAATGCCAATATTATTCAACCCAATGAGATATGACTATAATTTTGATTTACATTATGGAAATTAAGGGGAAATAGGCAAAGGAAAGAGAAAAAAATCTCTTCCTAGGAAGGAATTAAGGTGGAAAAGAAAGGGGAAACCAAGGAACAGTTGGAGGAAGGAACAAAAAGTTGTAGGAAGATTGTATCTCATTATCTGTGCCATTTTCATCACACACTATTTCCATACCTTTTGCTTCCAAATATTGTCTTGTTTCCAAGTGTGGCAACAGGAAAACAAGATAATGATGAAAAATGCGGAAAATATATTTAAAAAACAAAGACCAAGGAGGAAATCTCCTTTGCCTCCTCTACTTTCCCTGCCCCAAATGCTTTTTAAAGCATTAAAAAAAAAAAAAATCACTGACTCTCAGATATAATTAATACACAGAGAGAAAACCCTGCCAGGAGGATTTCTTTTCAAATAGGTTCTGCGACTGGTCTGAATTAAAGAAACACAGGTAATAGGTGGAGAAGAAATTTGGGGCTAACTGTAGCCTCTCAAAGATAAGGTTTAAATCAGGATGAGGTTGTGGTCCAGCATGCTATGTTCAGAGAACAAGGTTTGAAAACTGGACTTCTGAGTAAAGGTGAGGAGAGCATAGTTGCCTTCAAGTTGGGATTTTAAAAAAAGGAATTGAAAGCTGAAGGACTCACTGAGATGTATGTATTTGCCAGGTGGGCCCATCCAAACAAGTCTGCAAGTCTGTACAGGCTGGCAAGTTTACAACGAGTAAGCTTTTCTCCCTTCACGTATGAGGATGTATCTGCTCCAGGAAGGTCATTGATAGGTGTGACCATGCCGAGACCTAAGAGGAAAAATTGGGGAGAGAGATTCAGGTCAAATAATTCCTTACCTGAAAATTAGTTGCCAGAAAGCAGCCTGAGTCTGGGAGTGTCCCAGCCTGTAAATGATGATCTGAAACTTACCAGCCCACACAACATTGCATTAGCTTATCTTCCTCTAGGGAAGCACACTGAGAGTGAAAATGCATATCAGCTATCGCCTTGCTGTTTCATCTAGTACTTGGTAGGGAGTGATGTTAGGGAGTGAGGCTCATACCATGGGGGGGAATATGGTCACATGATCCAAATGGTAACAGCTGATAAGATCTAAAAAAAGCTACCTTACCTCTTTTGACTTTCATTCAAACAAAATATATTTAAGAATGCAATCAAACAGTAATCTAGTTTCTGCTCCCACCAAGCAACAAAAACAAGTCTTAATCCCTAATGACCCAATCACTAAATTCAACTTTTATTGTCTTCATTCTCCTGGCTACCATTACCCACCTCTTTCCTAGACTTCTTCTCCAGGCCTGTGTGGTACTATTGTGGGCCTCTTGGCCCTTAGCCCTACATACTCTTGTTAGGGTGCATGGCACATGTCAGATAATCAGTATTATAGAAAAAGTGGACCAACTAGCTCAATCTTTCACTTTTCCAGTTTCTCCCAAGTGGGAAGAGTGAGTGATGCTGGAACTCATTGCTCCTCTCACCACTGATCTGCCACCCCCACCATCACCACATTCAAACCTGTTGATAAGTCTTCTCTTCCCTTCCTTGGCTATATGCCGTTCTCTCTGATCTCTTCATTCTCATTCCCACACCACTACTCTAGTTCAGGTGCTTATAACTCACTGTGGGACTCCTTCAAACTTCTTTAACCAGTATGTGTGTGTCAAGGTACTGATCCGCTTGGGTCCTACCCACACCTTGCATGCTCCCACCATCATGCCTCTTTGCATGCTATTCCTCTATTTGGGAAGTACTTGAATTCACTGAACTCCTACTTGTAAATCTTTAACAAAAAAGAAGAAAAGGAAGTAACAGAGAAAGAAAGAGGAGGACAAGAAAAGTCCCTGAGGTCTAGGATTCTGTACCTGCCCAGGTACAGCAGGCAGTTCTGTGCATGTCTCTCTCTGAGATGTCAAGTGCTTGAACTCAGCAGTGCTTGACTCTTGGCAGCCTTACAGTGTTCAGTCCACCAAACTGGTGCTCTCCTAAAGGCCTGCTGAATAAAATGTGCTAACACCTCTTTTACATCAAGTTCTAACTGCGACTGCTCCATCGTTTTAAAGTCTGGTTAGTTGAGCTCTCTTCTTTCATAAAGTTCTTTTGGTCCACTTCACCCCATAATCTATTCCAACTCTGAATTCATAGCAAGATAACTTAGAAAAAGTCAGTAGACAATTTCTTTTAAGTTGGTTTGTAATTTTTCTCCCCTACAGTTATCTTGCAGTTTTAATCTTTTGTGCATTCAGTGTATGTCTCCTCAATATATGCGTTTATCTGGGGCATGGACCACATTTTATAACTATTTAGTAATCCTCACAAAGTCTAGTTGTTTAGTTGGTATGAAAAAGTAAGAGACCCTAACACTATGTTACTCTAAGTATTAGATGTTATAAACTGAAGTACTGAGCCAGATCAGGACATGCTGCTAGAAATGTACACTGTTCAAAGTGGAGATGAAATTACAATTTTTCAAACTTTACAAAACTGACGTACTGAGGGGAGGTGAAGTAAAGCCCGAAAAAGAACTGGTCATGATGTAATCTGCAATCTGTTGTAACGCTAGTAATCCAGTTGGATTGTGGCCTTTCTTCATCTGTTCTTGAATAAGGCATTCCAGGTCTTCCCGAAAGGCCTGTAATACACAAAAGTAATCACTGAGCACATGCATGTCATGTGGAGCAGAATGACCCCAACATAACTTGCTCCTTCCCCCATTCCTCTCTGGAATAACTTTCATTTACCCTATTTAAAAACAAATACAAAGCCCAAAATAAGAAAATTAAAACACTGGAAGCAGCTGCAAGAAGCTTGCTTTCAGGGGATGGAAAATCATTAGGCATTCTTAATCTCTAAGAAAATGAACTATTACAACATCCACAATACAAAGGCACGGGTAAAGGCAACTCTGTTAATAATATGCAACTAGAGCACCCAGTATATATAGCCTGATGTAAAAAGAGACCCATTCCTTGCCCAGCAGCTCATTATCTAGGTTAGGATAGACTCCTTATCTGAATGGAACATGCCTCTGACTATAGCAACTCCCAGCAAAATTTACTAAGACATAGTAAATCAAGGCTTCCATTTATGATGTGCATGGCAATTCCTTAGCTCTATAAACTCTGAAAACAAACTCATAAAGAGCAGGGAGCTGATTACTCCCCTCTGCAACACTGTGCTAAAGAAAGAACTTTTCTCCCAACTCTGGGTACTGAACATTCCTGTTTTAGAGCTCTGCTTTTCTTCTTTTTGGGAAGGGGGATGTAAGTGTGGCAGATAGTATTTATACAAATAAAAATACTGAATATTAAAAGAACAGTTTCTATTCCAGTATGCTTTGAGTTGCTAATACAATTCATCATTTGAAGAATCCCCCAATCCTTCACATTAGTTGAATTAGCTGGCTTTGTATTTCTATCACACTCAACCAACACTTTATTAATCATATATTCTCTTGCTCATGTCTATATTCATTCACTTTAAACATGAAGGCTCTTGCAATGTAAATTATCCAGATCTTGCTCTTCCATTTGAGATTAGTTACATGTGTAGCAAAATGCCCTGCTGGAAAGTATATTCAGTTTGTTCCCACTTCACTTAAGAGGGAGAAGGCAGAATATACTGCTTTGTAATCATTTCCTCCAAGAAAGCAGGTATAAACACTACGGAGATCACTGGGAAATTCTCCCGAGAAGAGTGACTCTCCTTAGAGTCCCTGTGAGTAGTCTTCATTGTAAGGCTGGGAATACAATCTCCTGGAGTGGCTGCTTAGATGGAGCCTTGCTTAGAGATGGCTGAATACATCTCAGAGGTTTTCAGAAGGAAGAACGTTTTTTTAAAAATTTAGATAATGGCACAGAAGCTCATGCTGAAAGGGAAATGTGGTTTTAAGGCTACGAGGTGGTAGTACATATTAGAACCAGTCCTGACTCATGCTTGCGTTGCTTTTAGAAAACAGTTGAAAGGCATCTATGATGTGAATTCAAAGAGCTAAGTGTTAATAACTGTAATCTTGGGAGCTCAACCATGGAGCACCAAAGAACACCTTAACTGAGCTTAGCGCGGGAAGAGCGTAGGAGGTCCTTCTTCCCCTTGCACCGTGGTGGCCTGCAGAGGCATCTGAGTCAGCAGTGAACCTGCATCTCCTGTTGGGCAAGGGTTTCAACAACACCACCATGTGGCAGGGAGAGGCAGGGGCAACGGCAGTCAGTGGTGGACTGAACAGACTCTGGTGTGGCTCTCTCATAGACGCAGACATGTGTACCACACACCACAGCTTGGATGTGGAAATCACTGATGAACCTTTCTGGACTATGTAAACCACTTTAAGTTCTTGGGACAATTTAGGGGAAAGCAAAAATTACAAGAGAAAGATGCTGCTTGAATGATTAATTTAAAAAATACTAGTTGTGACCATATTTGAATTCTGAGTTCATAGTGCAGTTTATATCAGTTAAACATGGTTTTCCGTTTTCCTTGTTAAACACAAATCTTTGGCATAATTATAAAAAAATTCTAACCATCTAGTTCCATTGACTGTTATCTAGTTCATTTAAATATGTGATTTAAACCAGAGATACTATCGTATAAAATATCCTTGACAAAGACACATTACACTTATCAGAGAACTCCATTAATACATTTCTAAGACCTTGTGAACACAAAACGGCTGTGAGCTGCATATAAGATGGATGGACACCTTCATACTGATGGCTAACATGAGTGTTTTAACATGCTTAAGGCTGAAAGGCAAAGAATCTTCCAGACATACTCATTTATCTTTATATAAACTACAAAAAACTTCTAGACATCTGGCAATGGGCCAATCGGTTCTTCTGAAACTTTATCTTCCCTTCAAAATCAAACTCTATTTAACCTGCTTCAATTCAAAGAAGCTATAACCAATATTCTTTGATTCAGTGAGAAAAAAAATTATACATACTATATGTATCACAATAGCTCTGAGAAGTAGGCATTATTTATTTTATTGAATACTGCACCTTATGTTGTTTCAGCAAGAATTTAAGGCAGATTCCATAGATTAAAATGACATAAAAATAAATATCAGTAAGAAAAATCAAGCTAAAGAGAAAATAAGCATATGGAGGTTAGACTGAGCCAGGAATGAGGTTGAGATACAAAGAGCACACTATAAAATTGTATCATTTGCTAGAGATGGGCCAATTTTTATCTAAAGTTTCCAGCAGCCAACATAAATCAAGACAATTGCTCAGTATGCTGATTTACAATGGTTTTAAGAAAAAACAACAACACACAAGTAGTTGTTCAAGAGGATCACAATTATTTACAATCCTGATGAGAAATTTCTACTGGGTTTATTGAGAAAGCTAAATAAGAAAGGTTGAAACGTTTGTTCAAGGTCACAGAGCTAGTAAATGTCAGAGACAAGGACTCAGGTCAAATGCTTTTTTCATCAGTGAAAATGCCTTTTTAAAAAAACTTCCATTTATCCCATAAGATAGTGAGTACCATCCTAAAGCTTTGAGATGATCCATGGTGTCATAGAGGAATGTGTAAGCCCTTCTGAAATTAAGATAAATATATGAATTTCCCCTTTAAGGCTAGTGAATAGCTTCTATGTAGTACAGGAGAAGAAAATAATTTTCAAAGTAAATGAAATGTTCCCAGCCTTTTTATATAGGTGACAGTGCTTCAACAGATATGAATTCTTTTATTCCAGAAGATTTAATATTTTTTGTCATGAACATTTATAACTCGGTTCTTAATGTTGCAAATATTTTTGAAATATTGTTCAGATAATTACCTCAACCATAAAACTGTTAGTATAAAACTTACTAATGATATAAAACTGTTTTAGCTGGCTTTAAAATTTTATCAATAAACATATTAAGCTTTCATTAAAATATGTTAAAAAATAAAAATTTTGTTTGTCTTTATGGTGGATAGTTAATCATGTTCCTACTAAAATTCAGTATTAATAAAATAATCCTTTACAGTTGATTCATTTGAATCTCACAATGAAGTCCTGAAGCAGGCAATTACTTGCTTGTGGTTGCATAGCTAATAAATAAATGGAATAGTGATTCAAATCTCAAACTCTCAGTTGGGTATAGGATATCTGCCTAATTGTATCAGAGACGAGTTGTGTCTGAATCCAGTTACAGGTGTGCCTTGTTTTACTGCACTTCAGTTATTGTGCTTTTTTAGATACCGTGTTTTTTTCTTCTAAATAAATTGAAAGTTTGTGGCCACCCTGTGCAGAGCAAGTCTTAATAGTGCCATTTGTTCAACAGCATTATTTTAAAATTAATGTATGGACATTGTTTTTTTTAAGACACAATGCTCTTGGACACTTAATAGACTATAGTATAATATAAACGTAACTTTTGCATGCACTGGGAAACAAAATCTGTGTGACTCACTTTATTGCAATGTTTGTTTTACTATGGTGGTCTGCAACTGAAGCTGAAATATCTCTTAGGTATGTCTGTACAGCTAATAAGGCAGCAGGTGTGCTGTGGTCAGAAGCATGAGCAAACCTCTCAGGCTAGATTAGAGCATTAGGTTATAATGATAGATAAAGCAATAAAAATTATATAGCAGATCTTGGAGTACCAAAACTTGCCCTCTTACAGCTAGGAATTCTCCCATCAAAGCAGAATGAGAAACTCACTTTTAAGTAGGGCAGCAAGATCACATGCTGGGCTTCTGAAGTCAGATTAAACCAACAATTCCCTAGGGTCTCTGCTAGACGAGTCAGGTTAAAAGATCAAACGACACATACACATATGTGGTTTTACAGCATAAACCATCTTCCCTCTCATGGAGAAAAACAGAGAAGAGGAGGTACTGGGGGTTGTTACACCCTGAAGACATGAATGCGCTAAGGCAGAACGCCAACGGAGTGATAGATTCTTTAGGGCCTTCAAATGCCAAAATATAGTCTAATGAATGATGATTATAATTTTCAAAGTGTTGTCACGAAAGCATAAAACTGCTTACATCAGCAGTATTGTATTTAACCCCATGTACATACATTTCCATAAAACAGTCATCTACTCTGTGCTAGGCACTACACGACATGCTTTATGTTATTTAACTGTCACAATCATCATGTAAGGTCCACTTTTGCCAACAAGGAAAGCTCAAGTTAAGTAAGTTTCCTAATGACACAGTGCAATTAAGTGGTGGTGAGCCCAGATCCAAAACAAGCACTATATGCATGTCCAAAAATTGATACAAACAGATTAAAACTAGAAATGATGAGAAAATGGGCTGACTTCTAACTTAGGTCACAACAGTCTGGTACTCCAGGATCCCTACAGTCTGTTAGGTCAGCTTTTGGCTGTATCTCCCATTACTACCTCATACTTTGATCCACAACGTGTACTTTTCTATCCTTGCTCATTGTGTTTCATCAAACGGAAAAGCTGGCTTCTACTGTTCCTCCACCAGATGAATTCTTACCCTTTATACTCAGCACTCATTTTAAATGCCACATTCTCCTTGAAGTCTCTCCTTTAATCACCACAGTTAAGAGGGATCTCCATATTTCTTCTCTTCCCACTTCACTCTGAATTCTTTTAACATTTGCCTATACTGCATTTAGGGCTTTACCAGGACTGTGATTTATTTTTCCTACTCTACTATACAGTTAAATATCTGATGGCTGGGACTGTGTTTTTCATATTTCTAGAGAATCCCTGAGTGGCTAGTTCAGTGAATTCAGCTGAATTATTATAGTTGATAAGTCAGAGCTTCTTTTCTTCGTATTTTCCTAGATATAAGGAAAGAAAGCAAAGAATCTGATCTCATCTTAACTGAGCTAGTGATAGGAAAGATCCATTTCACACGTGATTAGCACTGGAATCTGAAGCTCCAGAAAACAGTCTTATCAGTCTGTCACTAGAATGAAAATTCCTCCTGTGTAATTAGGCCTGTCCATCATCTAAGGGAAGAAATTCATTTTTTCTTTTAAACTAAGAAGTGAATCTTCACAGAAAGCTATAAATTTTTGAAAAGTCACTTAATTCTTCAATTCAAACAAAATCCTACTTGAAAACTTGGTTTGTCCCCAGAACATTATAGTTGGGATAGCTCTCTCAGCAAACACATGTCCAAAAAAGT
>SJYT01037123.1:0-44827 GCA_006410635.1 Cephalophus harveyi | reverse complement strand
TCCCATGAATGAGTGAGTCCCAGAAACACAAACTCAGACACCACCGAGTGATTCCCTCCATCCATCGATCCAGCCAACAGGGCTGCCACTGAAATACTGATAACTATGAAAATGAGGAGGAAAGTGTGATTATGGAGAAGATAATTTCTGATTTTTCAATGTCCTCATATTGAATGAAAAGTATGTAATTATCCAGTTCATCAAATATACAAAAAATAATAATTATTAACATTTTATCATCAAAAAAAAAAAGAATGTTCAGAAGAAAGTGGTAATAAATGAAAGAATTTTTATTTTTAAATCACAGAAAAGAACCTATTTTATAAAAGAAACTGATGATGCGATAGTTTTGGTTAAGGCTAAAAAAAATTATACAGACTGACCTATAAGTAATGTCTAACTTACAAAAATCAGGTTAACAGAATACTGATAAATCTCAGAGCTGGATTTTAAATACCCACAGCTGGGTGTTGTATCTCATAATAATTACTAGAAAGAAAAACTGGAGCAAAAAGAAAAACAGATTACAGACTTGCTGCTCCCAGGGCACCCTGCAATTATGTTATTAGATCTCTCCTCAAGTGGAATTAGGAGCATAACAAACTTACTTAGAATTTCTCCATTAAAAAATGTATTCATTTGGAAATAGATTACCACTGGTCCTGTTGAAAGGAGAAAAAACACATAAACCAAATTTTCTTCTGGATGATCTTTCTCCTGTATCTACGTGTAATTAATATAAAGCTAAAGGTTAGAATAATATCTTTTCTTAAAGCTGGCATTTTAATAAAATTGCAAACAAAGTTAATAAAGAATATTTCCATTTGAAACTTCCAAAGTGACCAGATAAATCATGGTAATTCTGACCTATTCTAACTACGGTGACCTGTTAAAATTTTAGGCCTTAATTATAGTGATAGGAAATTTTAACATGAATATGACTTTGAAGTTTCTCCTATCTTTAAGTTTGAAGCATTACACGCTGCCCTGTTATTAAGAAACGTTAGTGTGTCACAAGGACCTACTGTATAGGACATGAAATTCTCTGCTCAATGTTATGTGACAGCCTGGGTGGGAGTATGGATACATGTATATGTATGGCTGAGTCCCTTCGCTGTACACCCAAAACTATCACAGCATTGTTAATCGACTATGCTGCTGCTAAGTCACTTCAGGTTAATTGGCTATATCCCAACACAAAATAAAAAGTTAAAAAAAAAGGTGCTAGTGTGTCATGGGCCTGACCAACCAACATCCATACTGCTGTTGTCCTATCTTTCAGAGTAACATTACACACTTCTCTCAACAAGGCTAATTGCTTTGATAGTGATATGACTTTAAGAACTTTCTTTTTCTGAAACTTGCCAACTGTTTTTCATTTAAGCAGTAATTGGACAACATTCAAGTGTTTAATGACTCAAAACCCACTCAGCCATTCATATATCCATCCATCCAAGTATTCAGAATTTACTAAATATATACAATGTTCGGAAGTTTTCAATTTATACTTTTCTTTAACTTTGATGAGGCCCATCATTAAATTCTAACCGTCTACCCTGGATATTTCATTCTAAGACAAGGGCAATCATATATATGTCTCCAAAGACATATATACAAGGAGTATATTGGACAAAGAAAACTTGTAGATTCTCTCGAGTGCATTAACAAAATCTCTAAATAAGTTTATTCACCAGCACTTAATTTCTGAGACAAATACTTTATTAAAATTAAAAAAACCATGTCAAAAGGCCATGACATTTCTAGAAAGAAATAGTATTTGGAGTTGAGATGAGACAAATTGCTCTTCTCCTATTTTCTCAGCTCAAGGCAATAAGGCATTATGTTTGTCATCCAAATTTACAGACACCAAAATGTCTTTTGATTTGAAACTCCTCTTGAGCAAGAGAATTTGAAGAAGAATAAAACACGGGTGGAACTTTTCATAGTTATTGAATGCTTTAAGCCTAGCAGGAAAGGGTGTGAGTTTCAAGTTTAAATTCAGACCCCGCTATTTAACTAAGGGTATAAAAACTTCTGCAAGTTATTTAATGGCTCTAAGTTTCAGTTTATTCATCTGGAAACTAGGGGACAGTAATACTTCTTTGACTGAGTTGTTTTGAGGATTAAATAGGACTCGATACTTAATAGTTGCCTGGGACACAGTAAGCAGTTATTAAAAAAAAAAGTATTATACTTTGCTTTTATTAGTTTCTTTCCTGATTTACTTTCTTCCCAAATCAACTCAGCATTTTAAATAGAAAGCTACAAATTTGTTTCTTACAAACATGTACTTTGATTTTGATCTTCATTGGTTATGGGTTTTCTCTAATAGAATGAACCTCAATATTCACAGGAGACACAAAAAGTTTTTAAGAAAATTATATTCACAGAGACATTACAATCTTGGGCCTAAAGAAACAAAGAGAGTGCAAAAAGAAAAGAGGTCTTTGAACTCCAAAATCTCTATAAGAAGGAAGCAGGGTGAGAAAAATACACAGCTGCAAACACAGGCTACTTTTTAAGGAAAAGGAAGAATAATTCAGAGAATGGAACCAAAAACCCAGAAGGCAGAGCCAAGAGCCAGGGTAACTCATTTCTACTAGGTAGAAGGACTAGGTTCTTATCCAGGGAACTTTCAAACATTGGCCCAGATGGATTTTAGAATTGCTACGAACCAGTGACTCCTCTGTACCCTCAATTTTCTCCCTTTCTGAACAGGAATGTCCATAGCAGTTAGCTTTGGGTGTGTCTCACCACTGAATGTGTGTGAGGACAGTTCTCAGGTCTATAGATTGAGAGGAACTATATTTAAGGAATTTCACTTGAGGTGGATTACCTATACCTGGACAGGATTTAGAAGTCAATGTTTTGGATTCAGGCCAATGTTGTAATGGGATGAAATTTTTGCAGGGGTAGTATGAGATGGTGAGTGCATTTTGCATGTGGGAGGAAGGTAGATAAATTATGGCAGACTGTGGTGCTTTTAAAATAAATTGTGATCAGAGAGTGGACAATCCTCCCCTCCAAAGATGGAGCTTCATTCCTCTCAAGTATGAGCTGAACTTAGCGACTCACTTCTTAACTAACAAATATGGTAGAAGTATTGTGAGAAATGTCTGAGATTAGGTCATAAAAGGCACTGCAGGCTCCTCTTTGCTCTGAGATACTTCCTCATGGGCAGAGCACTCAAACAGCCTCAGGTTAAGGTTCATGTGGCAAAAAACTGCAGCCTTTTGCCAACAGCCAGGTGAGTGACCCATCTTAACAGAGTGGAAACCTCGACCCCATTCAAGCCTTCAGATGCAGCAGCCCTGACAGATACCTCATGAGAGACCTTAAGCTAGATCCACTCAGCTAAGCTGCTCCTGAATTCCTGACTCACAGAAATGATAAGATAATAAAAGCTTGTTGTTTTAAGGTGCTAAGTTTTCTTTTTTAGTAATACAGGCTACCATATATCATTTCCTTTGGTGAAAAGTTTGTTGTATTAAAAGAAATTTGAAAGTCATGTCCTAAAACATGACAGAAAGACAAAATGTATATACTTTTCCAAGTCTTTCACAAACAAGATTTTAAATTCACTAGCAAAGAACTAGGGAAAAAATGACCTATCCAATTCTTTTAAATCTTTTGTACAAAAAGAATTAAAATTCTTTTGTTTCCTTCTGGGCTGAAAATTATCACTCTTGCTATATAAACATGGAAATGACAAATCTATGTACCTGCCCTTTACCATTCTTTCATTAAGTTCCTCAAGGCATAAGTAAAACTGGTATTTTTAAGCCAATCTTATAGTGGCAATACACAAGTAAAAAAAAAAAAATTAGGTAATCTCAGTTATGTTGCCTTAGTTTAATGGAAAAATTATTTTTAAAAAACCCTGGCATAAAAAGTGGTTTGGTACTTTTTCCTTTAAAGCTTTACTTAGAATTGAATGATTCTCTTTGGAGCATTAACCAAAGAAATCTTGGTATTTAATCTTGAACAAAATCTGAACTTCATCTCATTCTTTCAGTTACTTTATCCTATGTATTACCATAATTTTTTGGCTAATTAGTTAGTTCTTCAAAGTGGAGTTTGCCCTTCAAGTATTTATAAATACAGAAACTTGTTTGCATAAAATAAGGCACTGGACATTTACTCTCTCATGAAAAATTTTCTGGTTAATCTCCTTTCCATTGGGAAAAGATTTCTTTAAGGGTTTATTTAAAGGGTAGCTTTATATTTAAGCTATACTTAAATTCCTGAAAGCCTGCACTGCTTTTATAACTTCTATTTGCTTTTATCTAGGCCACTGATACAGGAGAATTAGTCAGGAATGGAATTCCCCTTTGGCTTTGGACTCAATCTCTGTGATTAAATCCACAAGGGCACAACAAAAATGATTTACCAGGGCCCCCTCAGGCAGTTCTATGTCTTGGTGCTTATTTTAGTACCTAAGTTGGAAATCTAATACAACCCTATCCTGGGCATCATGTGTTTATGTATGATGAACTCTAGCTTAAGGGGCCCATGATCTTCACTATACATATAGTTATGAATTCAATTTGCATGTTAAATCAAGTTGTTCACTCATTTTCCAACACTTATATGTGACCTTTACAACTCCACTGAAGGTGTGTAGGAAACTTAAATCATTTGAACGTGATTTACAAAGTCTGGATGTTATTGTGCAGACAGAATTTTCAGCTTAAGGTTAGAATCTATGTTTAATCCAGTTAGTTTGGTGTGCATGCACATATGTGCACCTACATTAGGGGCATGGAATATTAAGCTGCCAAAGGACAGATATCTTCATAAACCTTAAGTCTTCCTATGATTGTCAAGATACCCAAAGGAAGAAAATATGTGCACGGGGTGTATCTAACTCATTTCTTGGTCCCTAACTCTTCACTCATGCCTTTCTGTTCTTCACAGATACTCAGTCTGAAATGGGAATCCTTGAATTTAGTAGCATCTTTTGTTTCCCTGTAATGAAACATTACACTCAGAAATCACACAAGAAAAGTTACCACCAAGATGATGCTAGTTTATCAATAAAGTGTTGCAAATTAAATTTATATACTAGGTGCTTATTTTGCCTCTGAAAAATTGGGGACAACCAGTCCCCGTTCCTACACCACTCTTCTAACCCAAAAGCAGATACCTCTTACCTCACTGTATCATGGTTTCCAAAGAATAAAAAAAATTAAATCATTTTGACTCACCGGACTTTGCAAGATCTGAGTAACTCGTTTCCTCTGCTCCATCATATTGAAGTCTTGTCGAAGATCAGGAGACATGTTCCTCTCCCTTATGTATTCTGGGTCATTTTCATTGATGCGGTCAAAATACCTCTCTTTGTGAGGCATGCTGGGAGGAGGAGGAGTAGTGACCACGCCTTGGCTAGCATCTGAACTCATGCTTCACGTCTGCCGAGTCTCCTTGTTATCTGCATTAATAAACACAAAGTAGGACAATCATATTAATAATAAATTCATTATTAAATGTGAATTTTACACTGTCATGCAGAACCTGTAACAGTGGCCATTTTCTTTAAAAAGTAGCTTTTCAAAAAATATTAGGACACTTTTTTTTTATTAGGGTAAAAATAGATTATAATGCTAAATTGTAGAGTGAATATTTTCAGAGCTAGTAGAAACTTGTGGTTCAATTACAATAATGTCATAAACTGCCAAATAGATTTTTTAAAGAAGCAATAATCAAAATATCCAAAAGTAAATGTCACATTTAAGATAGCAAAATTTCCTCATTAGTGATTACTGTTAATGGAGATTCTCTTTTCTCTCTTACTCATGCTTTTATGTTAGACCAAACTCGGGCCATATTTAACAACCACTATATTTTATAGTGAATGTAGCTTATTAACATATGAGAGAGAAACAACTATAAATTTTTCAAATGATTCAGTAAATTCTAGGGAAAATGCAGGAATTATTAAGGCTGCCAGACTATATAACTTCAACAGATAGTACTTTAAATCAGTGAGAAACAATAAAAAGCTATTCAGAAACCACAAGGACAGCTGATTCATTTAATTATTACTGACAGGATAATCCTTGGTTTTATGCCAGGGAAACGATTCATTTGGGCTTTGCTACAATTGAGCATGTAATCAATCAACAGTAGACAGACTAACAGGACAGTCATTCAACATCCATCCCCCAGCCCCAGGCTGTGATGGCTTGTATTAGAAGTTGAGGAAGCCATCTAACCTGGTGATTCTCAAATTGTCTATGGTGAAGAACTTTCTCCAATTTGCTGTGGATTAGTATTTTTGTAAAATACAAAATAATGCACTCAGATGTCATGGCAATGTCAAACTATAAGAAGTTTCTAAACGCTTACTATCATATTCTTGTCTGCAGACTGGCACCAGATCCTGGACCATACTTAGAACATCACTGACCTAGCAGAGAGGAACGGTCACTGCACGCTAAAGGAACGCTTCCTCTCACTTTCAGATGTGATGCAGCACAAGGCTAAACCATGAGAAAAGGACACCACTGATTAGTGTATCCCTTTACCTAGTTGTTCTTTTGAACTGAATATAGAAAGTGCAATAATGTGCAACAAGGAAGAAGAAAAGGAAACAATTTTTAAAAAGAAATTGTAAAGACAGTTTTGTGTAGCACAATTTTCTCTGCAGGTGCTAACAAATGCAATCTGTTCAATATAAATGACTGGGTAACAGAAAAAAACATTCTCACTACAAATGGTATTTATTTAACTGATTATTTGCCTGTAAGAAGAATCACTTCATAATAAGGGAAGTTAAATGCAGAACAGTTTCTAGATAGATCCAGAAGGGAAAAGGCAAGGGCTACCTTTTTCTTAGGGATCTGAATCCCTGATAAAGACCAAAGATACCTGATCTCATCTCCTTAACACAACAGCTAGTGAGGTTTCTATACTTATCTCTAATAACAGTCTTCTCTGATAGAATTCATTTCTAAAGCTGCCCTGACCCAACTTAGCCCAAGTAAATTCACTGAAAGACATTAAAAACTCTTGCATTAATTCTGGTCCTGGAAATGTAAACTTACTTTGTTAAAAATAAATTTTTGCAAAACATGCTAAAACTGATTTCTTTTACTTGAAAACATCAATCCCATGTACAACATTCTACAGACTACCTGAATTGTTTTAGTATACAACTCCTCAAATTCATGAAATATGGTTAAAACACTCTACATTATATGGCTTTAATGAAATTCTGATCTGATTACTAGAAAGCAACTTATTAATATCAGTGAAAGAAACGTAAAAAATAAGCTTTTTTATAATTGAGTCTTCCACATCCTAATTCACTAATTTAAAAATTGGAAGAAAACACTAAAGAATGGATATCTGTTCATTATATGTGTTCTCCACAGGAAAAATAGGTGTTTTTTTCTTTTTAACATAACATTCACTACTAATGGAATGATCCTAGCCATACTATACTCTTCCAAAAATTAGCTTTTGCTACACTGTTATCAGATTTACATTAACCTATAATATTTTTCATCATCTTGCTATTAACCAAAAATGTGGTGCACAGAGCACCTATGCCAAGAAACTTTTTCATACCCATTTGAGTTATCAGCAATCTAAAGGTCTAACCAATCTCTGGAACCTAGTTTTCTTAGAAGCTGTTTGTAACAAGGCCATTTGAACTCCTTAAAATAGTTTATAGCTAGCAGATAAAAACTCCAAGGAGAAAGTTTTTAGAGAAACAAACAAACTCACATATATTAGTAAATGTCATGCTGCCTTGGCCAAGTACAGACTAAGTGGGTACTCAATAAATGCGACATCAATTAACAAAGAAATCAATTCTCTAGTTTACCACACTAGGTCACTGACTATGAATAAGCCATTAAAAAAAAAGAAATCCCATAAATGTTGCCCTTAGTTGGATTTTAACGTATTCCTCAACCCCTAAAGCACTATTTAGCCTAATGGAAGAACAGAGTTAGATAATAAGCCTGTGTCTAACCGAATTTGCTGATGCTTATAAACTAATTTTACTAAAAACATAGCAAAAAGCAAGGAACTGTGGTAGTAGATTTATTTTGTTGTCCCAGCACTGGCTTAAGAAACTGATAATAGGAACACTGATAAGTAAAAGCTTAAGACTTTAAAGAACTTCTGATTAATGCATTTTTAAATGAGTGAGGTAAAAAGGAAAATACATCTAACCATTCATTTTAGTAATAAAACAACATATTATATATGTGTTAACACTTTATATAGTTTATACTATGCTCTTACATCTTTATCTTATTCCATCTTTGCAACTACACAATGAGATAGAGATTAATAATCTAGAGATTTCATGGATTAAATATCCTGCCAAAAATCCTACTGTGTATGTCAGACAACATTCAAAGCCACAGTTTCCATCTCCTAGTCCACTTTACAATGAAACATATCATAAAACACAAGAGGGCTAAAATTTTGAGACTTTTAGTCTACATTCTACTCTAAATATTAGGCAACTGAGAATATACAGAATCTGTCAAAATTAAGGAAATGACACCAAAAAGGGGAAATAAGATTAGAAATGACTCAAAACACTCTGATCTTTTTAAAACTTCAAAAGCTCAGAAACTTGTGGTTGTCAAGGGGAAGAGGGGCGGGGGAGTGATGGATTAGGACTTTGGGATTAGCAGGTGCAAACTATTATATGCAGGATGGACAAACAATAAGATCTACTGTATAGCACAGGGAACTACATACAGTATCCTATGAGGAACCATGAGAAAGAATATGAAAAAGAATGTATATACATGTATAACTGAATCACTCTGAACAGTAGAAATTAACACACACTGTAAATCAACTATACTTCAACAAAATAAAATTTTTTTAAAAAGTTCATTATTTACCACAGCTTTTTAATAAAAGAAGTCTCAAAGTTTTACGTACTTGGAGTAAGGATTAGGAATTAACAAGGATATAGAAATAAAGAATAAGGGCAGTAGTTTGTCATTCAGGTGCTCTTCTATACCTAGATGCTCAACAGTAAAAGCTTTACACAGACTTTTAAGCCAATCATAAGCAACAACTGATTATCTGCCAATTTTACAGACTATGGACAGAACTGCTATTTCAAGCCTGGAAAAAACCTAGGATCCACAAGATTATCTGAAATAAACAGAATTCAGAAAAAGAGAGAGAGAGAGAGAAGCTCTTAGCATCATATACAACAGCCAAGACATGGAAACCTTAGTGTCCATCCAGAGAGATGGATGGACAGAGAAAATGTGACGCGCACACACACACAATGAAATTATTCAGCCATAAAAAGAAGGCAATTCTGCCACCTGCCACAACATGGATGGGCCTTTATGGCCTTATGCTAAGTGAAACAAGTCAGATAAAACAAATATGATATGATCTCACTTACATGAATAATCTAAAAACATCAGACTTACAGAGAGTAGAATGGTGGTTGCCAGGGGCTGAGGGGTAGGGGAAATAGGGAAGTACAGGTCAAAGTACAACACTCAGTTGTACATAAAAACAAAGGACAAACATTCAGTTATAAGTTCCAGGGATTTAAGGTACAGGAGGATGACAGCAGTTAACCATACCATATAATATATTCGAAAACTGCTATGAAAGTACAACTTTAATGTTTTCACCATAACAGCAACAACAACAAAGTAAGTATGTGAGGTAAGACTGCTGTTAGCTTACCGTATTATGGCAAGTATTTCACTATACATGATCAAATCATCACACTGTACCTTAAACACATATAACGTACTGCCAATTATATTTCAATTATATAGTTACCCACAGGACACATGTAACCAAATACCTTTCTGGAAGATTATGATACCAATGTTAAAGACTAAATAATTTTTACTCAACCTAATAAATTTTGCTCATATTAATACAAAATTAAGTGACTTCTATGCTTAGAGAGAACTCCTAAATTAGTCTGAAATAATGATAAACAGGCCACAGTTAAATAACTTGCTATAGATAAGTACATGTCAGGTCCTTCTTTCCTTCAGCAAGCATCTACCGAGCATCTACTATGTTCCAGGCCTTATAGAGGTATTGGTGGACTGTTGAATCAAATCCTCTGAGAGCTCTGAGAGTAGTTCAGAGGTTTCTATAACCCAGTGAAAAGGATTCTACCCAGAATAAGGGGAAGCTTCCTAGAGAACGTAACATTTTCTTCACATTAAGGAGGATACAAGCCCAGGCAAACAGCAACGTGTCAGGGAACAAAGTTAGCAATGGAATAAACAGCGCATCTTACAGAAGCAATTGTTTAAAGATTTGGTTAAAAATCATTCCTGCAGGTAAATTAAACCATTTAACATCGATTACTTTTATAATAAAAAGTTACATGACTTGAAGAAACAGGTGAATTTCATGCCTGCTTAGAAAGCAATGCAAACTTAGACTAATAATAAAGCAAGCAAAGAAGTGATTCCCACCATTTCTCAGCACTTTGTACACAGTATGAAGTGAAAAAAAAGGGTTCCAAAGTGAAAACTTTAAAGAAGTCAGTTCAGTTCAGTTGCTCAGTCGTGTCCAACTCTTTGTGACCCCATGAACCGCAGCACGCCAGGCCTCTCTCTTCATCACCAACTCCCAGAGTCCACCCAAACCCATTAGTAATCATTACCTCTTAATGCATATACTCTATTCTCCTTCACTAAAAAGTTGACCCAGAAGTTTTCTCATAGTATTTTGTAACAAAGTTCAATGGTTTCACTAAGACTAGGAAATCAAGCCCATGTAACTCCATGTTAAAATATTCTTTTCTGGGAGCTGAGGAATAAAGTAGTCTAAGGAAAACAGCAATAATACTAGGTCTTTAAAGACAACAGTTAAGTTGTCTTCTTTAAATAAAAGTTTTCTCCTCAAGCCAGTTTTAGGAGTAAGATTTTAGGTCCTTGAACTTAAAAAAAAAAAAAGTAACAATTTATAAGCAGCATGTGTAAAATGGCCCCAGTGTTATGAATCTGAAGCTTATTTTTCTCAATTTGTTTTTCAAGTTCCTGAGTCAGAAATGTCACAGAAAATACAGGTGAGTCCACTCAAACTGGGTGTGGAACACTTTTCCACACCTTTATGTCAGTCTTGCCTGACTAGAGCCTATATTCCATTCTACCAAGAGTTATCTTTCTTAAAGTCCATCTTTTAATTTGATCTGATTATGTCTGTCTTTCTTAGAACCTTGAATGGCTTCCTGTCATCCCTGGGATAAAACCCTTTATGGCTTACTTGTTTTATCTTTCCCTCATCACGTCTATGTTTCTTTCATAGAAAATACAATCGCTTTGTCTGTAACAGAAATATCCAAACCTAAACTTTCACAAATATAAAGAAAACCCCAGTAAAACCCACCAAACTATCCTTACAGGCTCACATTACAAATTCTTTTGCTTTTCTTCAAAATTAATGTGTATATATAGAAACTCTAGGGATAGGGATTCTCCGAAAGCTTTAAAATAATTGTTTAAAATGGCCCTTGCAACCAGCCTATGTTCGATACAGGATACAGGATGCTTGGGGCTGGTACATGGGGATGATCCAGAGAGAGGATATGGGGTGGGAGGTGGGAGGGGGATTCAGGATTGGGAGCTCGTATACACCCATGGTGGATTCATGTCAATGTATGGCAAAACCAATACAGTACTGTAAAGTAAAATAAAGTAAAAATAAAATTAAAAAAAAAAAAAAGTATAAAAGGGAACCTAAAGCTTGAAATAAACATGTAGTTCCCTAAAAAAATAAATAAATAAAAATAAAATGGCCCTTGCAAGACAGCCTTTTCAAAAAACAGTGAAGAAACTGTACATCCATAGGCAAAGGAAGAAAAAGGAAAAGAGAATCTCAACCTGAGTTTTGTTGCTATTCAGCTGCTCAGTCTTGTCCGACTTCTTTGCAACTCCATGAACTGCAGCACGCCAGGCTTCTGTCCTTCACTATCCCTGAGTTTGTTGAAACTCAGGTCCATTCAGTCAGTGATGTCATTCAACCATCTCATCCTCTGTCGCCCTCATCTCCTCTTGCCCTCAGTCTTTCCCAGCACCAGGATCTTTTCTAATGAGTCGGCTCCTCGATCATTAGCAGTGAGGTGACCAAAGTACTGGAGCTTCAGCTTCAGAACCAGTCCTTCCAGTGAATATTCAGGGTTGATTTCCTTTAGGAGTGACTGGTTTGATCTCCTTACTGTCCAAGGGACTCTCAAGAGTCTTCTCCAGCACCACAGTTTGAAAGGATCAATTCTGTGGTGCTCAGCCATCTTTATGGTCCAACTCTCACATCTATGCCTGACTACTAGAAAAACCATAGCTTTGACTGTACAGACCTTTGTTGGCAAAGTGATGTCTCTGCTTTTTTTTTCCTTTTTTTATGTTTTTGCTTTTGAATATGCTGTCTAGGTTTGTCATAGCTTTTCTTCCAAGGAGCAACCTATTTCTTATACCTTATTAAAAAATTAACTCACTTCTAAGAATCTACTCAAAAGAACTGAAGACAGGTATTCAAATAAAAACTTGTGCATGAACTGTTCAAAGATGTATTACTCACAATATAGCCAAAAAGTGAAAACACTCCAAATGTCCATCAATTGATGAATGGATAAACAATAACTGTAGTGTAGCCACATATGGAATATTTATCCATAAAAGTAATGAAGTATTGATACATCTACAATATGAATGAACCTCAAAAACATTAGCTAAGTGAAAGAAGCCAGACACAAAAGGCCACATGTTATACAATTTCACTTACAGTCGTGTCCGACTCTTAGCGAACCCATGGTCTGCAGCCCACCAGGCTCCTCAGTCCATGGGATTTTCCAGGCAAGAGTACTAGAGTGGGGTGCCATTGCCTTCTCCGTATATGAAATATACAGAATGGGCAAATTCATGATACAGAAAGCAGACTGATGATTGGCAGGGGTGGGAGTCGGGGGAGAAACGGGGAGTGACTGCTTAATGGGTACTGGGTTTCTGTTTGAGATGATGATAAAGTTCTGGATCTAGGGGGATGGCTGTACTTAGTTATGAATGTACTTAGTGTCACTGAATTATACACTTTGAATGGCAAATTTTATGTTATATATATATTTTACCATGATAAAAAATTAACTCAAAACAGAAACTATAAATCTTTAGGAAAAAAATCTTCAGGATCTAAGCCCAGGCAGCGTTCACAGATTTGACACCAAAACATGATCCATAAGAGGAAAACTGACAAATTGAGCTTCCCCTCAATTTTAAATATTTATCTGCAAAAGACACTGTTAAGAAGATGAAAAGAAAAGCTATAGTCCATGACAAAATATTTGCAAACCACACATTTAACAAAGGACTAGAATGTATAATATATAACAGACTCTCAAAACTCAGAAGTAAAAAGAAATCAAACAATTCAATTAGAAAATGGGCAAAAAGGAACAGCCATTTCACTGAAAAGGATGCATGGTGGAAAAGCACATGAGAAGATGTCTAACATCATTAGTTGTTATTGGTAGTAGACCACATAAGGGACTGAAGGAGAAATGTGTGCTCAGTTGTGTCCAGCTCTTCTGTGACCCTATGGACTGCAGCCTGCCAGGCTCTTCTGTCGTGGGATTTCTCAGGCAATAATACTGGAGTGGGTTGCCATTTCCTTCTCCAGAGGACCTTCCAGACTCATGGACTGAACCCATGTCTCCTACATTTGCAGGCAGATTCTTTACCACTGAGCCTCCTGAAAAGCCAGTAGTTATTAGGGAAACACAAGTTAAAATCACAAGGTATTACTAACACAGGTCCTGGTCCCAGAAAGGCTAAAACAAACAAAAAATAATGATAATCTTAAATGCTGGGGAGTGTACAGCACTCCCCAGGGATCCCTTGCACCGTGCTAGTGGGAACGTAAAATGGTAAGCAATTTCAGTAAATGTTTGGCATTTTAAAAAACAAAACATGCAACTACGAAATGATTCAACAATTGATCTCCTGGTCACTTAATCAAAAAAAAAAAAAGGAGAACGTAAGTTCACACAATGTCACAATCTGTATACAAATGTTCACAGTAGTTTTAGTTGTGTAACAATCAAAGACTAGAAATAATCTAGATACCCTTCAACACGTGAATGATGAAACAAACTGTGGTATATCCATACTAGGAAATATTATACACGTAATAAAATGGAATGAATTACTGATATACATAATAGCCTGAATAAATCTCTAGTGAATCACAATTGAGTTTAAAAAAAGCCAATTCCAAAAGATTACATACAGCATGATTTCATTTATATAATATTCTTTGAATGACAAAATTATAGGAGTGAGTGGGGGATAGATTCGTGGTCGCCAGGAGTGGGGAGGTGCATGCCCTGGAGGGAGAGAGGAGTACACAGGAGGAAGGCAGGCATGCAGGGTTATAAGAGGAGAGGTCTTTGTGGTGATGGAACTCTTTTCTGTCCTGACTACAGTGGTGGATACACGAACATGTACATGAGATAAAACGGCACAGAACTGAACTCACAAACATGCATACAAATGACTTATAAGCAAAACTGAAAATGTGAATAAGACGAGTGGATTACCACAATGTCAATATCCTGACTGTGATATTACACTATGGTTTTATAAGATGTCACCACTGAGGGAAAGTAAATGAAGGGTGGGGCTTCTCCACTGGCTCAGAAGGTAAAGAATCTGCCTGCAATGCAGGAAATCCTGCATTCAATCCCTGGGTCAGGAAGATCCCCTGGAAAAGGGAATGTCTCCCCACTGCAGTATTCCTGCCTGGAGAATTCCATGGACAGAAGAGTCTGAAGGGCTAAAGTCCACGGGGTCACAGAGTTGGACATGACTGAGCGATTAATACTACTTCAAGGTGAAGGGTACACAGGGTCTCTGTATTAATTCTTATAATTGCATGCGAATCTATGATTATCTCAAACTTTGAAAATTTAAGTTTAAAAAGGCCATTCCATAATGATGAAGAAAGTCAAATTGCTAGTTTCTATTCCACATAAAAATGTGATCAACTCTACAGCAGAATAAACCTTACATTGTAGTCACTTTTTGGATATTTTCTATACCAGAATGTATTTTTAAAGCAGTTCTGTCAATACAACTAAACTGAATATGGATAAAAATGCACACATTCCATTAGCATCAACTGGTCACTGAAAAATACTTCTCATGATTAGAGTAACTTTGGAATTTATTATCTGGCTACATAGTAATTTACTCAAATTAAGGTCAGTCAGAATATGAAGCCCCCGGCAGAAAATAAAATATTGTAAAAAGCATTTAATGGATACTGTTCAGGTTTCACTACTAGTCTTTATAAACCAGGGGACATAGCGAGTGGAAATACTGACTCAACTGCTGGTTCTGTTAAGGAAATGTAAAAAATCTTGCTGTGGTTAGATCAATTTAATATTACTGTTTTCTATGAGAAATAAAATCACTGAAAAGTAACTCACTTCAGGTCCAAGAGCTACCAAGTGGTAGATCAGGGATTTAAATCTACTTTGTTGATTCAGTTCTGTCGCTCAGTTGTGTCTGACTCTGCAATCCCATGGACTGCAGCATGCCAGGCTTCCCTGTCTATCACCAACTTTTGGAGTTTACTCAAACTCAACTCCATTGAGTTGGTGATGCCACCCAACCATCTCATCCTCGGTAGTTCCCTTCTCCTCCCACCTTCAGTCTTTCCCAGCATCAGGGTCTTTTCAGATGAGTTGGTTTTTCGCATCAGATGGCCAAAGTATTGGAGTTTCAGCTTCAGCATCAGTCCTTCCAACGAATATTCAGGACTGATATCCTCTAGGAAGGACTGGTTGGATCTCCTTGCAGTCCAAGGGACTCTCAAGAGGCCTCTCCAACACCACAGTTCAAAAGCATCAATTCTTTGATGCTCAGCTTTCTTTATAGTCCAACTCTCACATCCACACACGACTACTAGAAAAACCACAGCTTTGACTAGACGGACCTTTGTTGGCAAAGTAATGTCTCTGCTTTTTAACATGCTGTCTAGGTTGGTTATAACTTTTGTTCCAAGGAGCAAGCATCTTTTAATTTCATGGCTGCAGTCACCATCTGTGGTGATTTTGGAGCTCCAAACAATAGCCTGTCACTGTTTCCACTGTTTCCCCATCTATTTGCCATGAAGTGATGGAACCAGATGCCATGATCTTAGTTGTCTGAATGTTGAGTTTTAAGCCAACTTTTTTACTCTCCTCTTTCACTTTCAAGAGGTTCTTTAGCTCTTCTTCGCTTTCTGCCATAAGGGTGGTGTCATCTGCATATCTGAGGTTATTGATATTTCTCACAGCAATCATGATTCAGCTTGTGCTTCACCCAGTCCAGGACTTCTCATGATGTAATCTGCATATAAGTTAAATAAGCAGGGTGACAATATGCAGCCTTGACGTATTCTTTTCCCGATTTGGAACCAGTCTGTTCCATGTCCAGTTCTAACTGTTGTTTCTTGATCTGCATACAGATTTCTCAGGAGGCAGATTAGGTGTTCTGGTATTCCATCTCTTTCAGAATTTTCCACAGTTTGTTGTGATCCGCACAGTCAAAGGCTTTGGCATAGTCAATAAAGCAGATGTTTTTCTGGAACTCTCTTGCTTTTTTGATGATCCAATGGATGTTGGCAATTTGATCTCTGGTTCCTCTGCCTTTTCTAAATAGAGCTTGAACATCTGGAACTTCACGGTTCACATACTGTTGAAGCCTGGCTTGGAGAATTTTGAGCATTACTTTGCTAGTGTGTGAGATGAGTGCAATTGTGCGGTAGTTTGAGTATTCTTTGGCATTGCCTTTCTTTGGGACTGGAATGAAAACTGACCTTTTCCAGTCCTGTGGCCAGAGGGGAGTGTTCTAAATTTGCTGGCATGCTGAGTGCAGCACTTTCACAGCATCATCTTTCAGGATTTGAAATACCTCAACTGGAATTCCATCACCTCCACTAGATTTGTTCTATGTGATGCTTCCTAAGGTCCACTTGACTTCGCATTCCAGGATGTCTGTTTGTTGATTAGAGAAGATTAATGCCCACGGTCTTAATCACAAGTCAGATTCAGGCAGGGGTAACTAGTAGTTTCTTTTCAAATGCTAATTCAAGCCACTATTCAGTGGCACTTAGGAGTTGAAAAGATTTTACTCAGGTCTCAGAAGAAAAAATATTAATACCAGAAATGACATGGCTTAGAAGAGAGTCAGCATCTTCACCAAATGGAGCCCTAAGGAAGCATGTTTAAAGGGAAGTAAGTAGTAGATTCTAGTTTCTCTTAACCCTGAACAACTAATTCTAAGCATAAAGATTTCTGCTTCTGGGTGATATTCAAACAACTCAGTTCTAGGACTCCTTCTTTTTAAAATTAACCAATCCTATTACACAGTCATGTTTTCTACTGCTTCAGAACAATATGACAGCACAAACCAGTTTGAACTCCACTGGCGGGAAAAACAGTCTTTCAACAATGTTCTTTGAACTGAAAATGAGGGAGAAAACAGATTTTAAAAAATATTATAAAACTTAACACTATGGGTTTTCCTCTGGATATGCAGATTAGAAACAAGATATCAAACATAAACAAAGTTCTAGCTTTAAAAGTCTCATCCAAATATTTATGCAGTAACTATCTAGTATGTATGTTTAAAGAACATTAGGTTCAAGACACAATTAGATGAAACATTTTGGAATGATGGCTTTTGAACTTTTAAAAAATGGCAATCTATAATAAAAAATATATTTTATATTGTAATCACATACAAATACATGAGATGTATAACTGAAACAAATTCAGGACATGATGCTAATACTTTCCCTTACTATGTGGTATATTCTGATACTATCTTAATCTCTTCCTTTAAAAAAATGCTGATCAAATTTATTCATGATCTACTATTAAGTTATTATCTACAGTTTGAAAAATACTGCCCTAGGCACTCTAAGTCATGGTAGGATAAGAAATAGAAAGGAAAAGAGTTGTGTGTGAGAGAGAGGAGGGAGGGAGATGGGAGGATGAATATGTGCTAGAGAGATGGAAGGGAATAAGAAGTGATTCCTTGATTTTTTTTAACAATAATATTTATGGCAGATCGGCTGTGCTTTGCTGAAGCAGCCGTGAAGAGATGCCCCACACCCAAGGTAAAAGAAACCCAAGTAAGATGATAGGTGGTGCAAGAGGGCATCAGAGGGCAGACATATGGCATCACTGACTCGATGGATGTGAGTCTGAGTGAACTCCGAGAGATGGTGATGAACAGGGAGGCCTGGCGTGCTGCGATTCATGGGGTCGCAAAGAGTCGGACACGACTGAGCGACTGAACTGAACTGAATAGCAACGAGACACTAGTGCTTTGAGGGATAACTAAATTTTCCTGCATTTGAACACTTAGAAAGTATTGTCCCTGTTATTTTTAATAACAGGGTTTTTTTTCCTTCATTTTTTCTCAACTCACAGCTACTTCCACTTCACTTTTTGAGATCTCTGCTTATGTTTGTAGTCCCCACAAGGACAGAGTATTCCACAGCAGCGGCTGAATTGAATTATTTTACTGTATCACAACTCCTTCCAAATCAATCTGGTTTGTGTTACTTCTAGGCTGGGAACGGTAAAAACAATACTATGAAAAGTTATTACTTATGAAAAGTCTTTCCAAACTTGAAATTCTTGGTACTTTTAACAGCTTTGTCCAGAATATAAGCAAAAAGATGGGTGTACTTTTCAAGTACCAGGCCCATTGTTTTGTATTTAAAACAATCAAATATATGCCAAGACTTCAAAGCTGCATATTTGGTTAACAACAACAATAACAAATGCTGGTTTATTTAGTTTTCCTTGATGAAAGTTACTATAAAATTGTGAACGTATTTAAAGTTCTAGAAAACAACTTAGACTGCATAAACTATGACAAGCCACATCAGATTCACCAGTGAAGTTTTTATTCATTTTACACTGTAAAATACATGAACTACTTTCAACTGCTAGCCAAAATTTTATACACAAATGACATGGAAATTGATAGATATGGAAAACTGAACTAGAAGTAGATAAAAGCCAAGAAAAAAAAAAAAGCTATTGAGTGGCACTGAGTAATAGATGGCACTTTCTAAATGCCCAAATGGAAGAAGATTTAATTAGCCCATGAAGCACTGTGATCTTATTGCTATAATGGCTACTGATTCTGAGAGCTCTCTTGGAGTATTTCAGACTAGAATCAAGGAACACATTTTACTGATAAGAAGAAACTACACGCAGAAGTGTTGAGCAATTTTTCTAAAGCTACAATGCGGAAGTATCAGATACTGCTATAAAATTATATTAACATTAGTAATACTAATTTATCAGTATTACCATATCAATCATAGCCCCATAGTCAAAATTTATGCCTCAAATGAAATATAAGAAAAAACAAGGCCCACCATACACAAGTATTTTATAAGTACTATTGACTGGGAGGAATAGGCTATAAAGAAAGCCTAAAAATCCTAGTGCTTGTAAATGGACTTAATGTTATGATTGCCTGTCTAGCATGCACAGAGAAGCAGATGCACAGATAGGGTAGCTGCATAGTGGTGCTCTCACGACTGCAAAGACCTAACACATTTTCTTTAAGTAACTAGACTTTTAAAAATTAAGACGCATCACTAACGTATTACTAGTAAATTAAGGATCTGTCTTTTTCATTTTAATTCTTTACAGACTTTGAAGCAAAAATGAAGAGAACAGCCAGTCCAAATCTCTAGTTTTCTAGATTAGATAACTAGTGAAAGAGGTCTTCATTCAGAGACATGCCCAAGATTATACACCTAACACCATCAGGGTGTAAGTTCTCCTAGCTCTTTATGCAACACAATATTGCTTCCTCATTAGTTGGCCTTCTTTTCTATCAGTACTCAGCAACCCAGATAAATAAGATACATAAGAACAAGGAGTATTAGGAGATGGGCAGACCAAGAAGTTTAATAAGATAGGCAAAGATGAGTAGTATCATAAAATATCACAGAACATTCCATACAATTTTGATTTTCAAACAAAGAGGAACTAATTAACACATGCGGGGTAAGGGTCCTTAAACTGGCTCAAGTCCATATGAAAATTCCACCACCTGGGCAGTGATTAGTATTTTGGAAGTTGTAATTGTTACCTAGGAGACAACTGTTATGCCTTAATTAGAATTATCAGAATGACATTGACTGTGCCCTGGGTTAACAATAAATTATGTTCAGGTTTACATTTGTATCTCTAAAGTTAATTTAGCATCACTTGAAAAAGATTTGAGGGCCTTTAACTGTGTTCAGTTCAGTTCAGTTGCTCAGTCATGTCCAACTCTTTGCGATCCCATGGAGTGCAGCATGGCCTCCCTGTCCATCACCAACTCCCGGAATTTACTTAAACTCAAGAACTGATGCTTTTCAACTGTGGTGTTGGAGAAGACTCTTGAGAGTCCCTTGGACTGCAAGGAGATCCAACCAGTCCATTCTGAAGGAGATCAGCCCTGGGATTTCTTTGGAAGGAATGATGCTAAAGCTGAAACTCCAGTACTTTGGCTACCTCATGCGAAGAGTTGACTCATTGGAAAAGACTCTGATGCTGGAAGGGATTGGGGGCAGGAGGAGAAGGGGACGACAGAGGATGAGATGGCTGGATGGCATCACTGACTCGATGGACGTGAGTCTGAGTGAACTCCGGGAGTTGGTGATGGACAAGGAGGCGTGGCGGCGTGCTGCGATTCATGGGGTCACAAAGAGTCGGACACGACTGAGCGACTGAACTGAACTGAACTGATGTCCACTGAGTCAGTGATGCCATCCAACCATGTCATCTGACGTATAATGAAACAAATCCACCCTCGGAAAAAAATTATGTTGGCAATAATTCCACTGTATAGATTAAAAAAAAACCCTGAGATTTAGCAATTTGCCTTGGACTACCAAACAAGGAATTAACTCACAGTTATAGATCTCAATTAGGTGTGGAAGAGTGGACCAAAAAAGATAGAAAAGCTCAAAGGGCTTTATTTCCTAGAAGTACATACAGCTATTACAAACTTAATTACTGTCTTTCTTTACTGGGCACCTGAAAATATATTCTAGAATTACAATACTCAGCTCCAAAACAGAAATGATAAATATTCTCAAAGTAGTAAAGTAAAAAAGTCTTGTATGGCTACCAAACTGGTATAAATTTAATTCTCTGTGGCCTATTGCCAGAATCCTAAAACTGATCCAAATCACTCTTAAATTTCTGAATCCTTTTTCTGTTCTTCTGAAATGACTTCTATTGTTTTTTAGTCACTAAGTTGTGTCCAACTTCTTTGAGACTCCATGAACTGTAGCCTGCCAGACTCCTCTGTTCACAGGGTTTTCCAGGCAAGAATACTGGTGTGGGTTTCCATTCCCTTCTCCAGTCCCTGAACTGGTGTCTCCTGCATTGGCAGGAGGATTCTTCATCAGTGAGCCACCTGGGAAACCTTACTTCTGTTGAGTATACCTTTAATATAAAATTATAAACTCTAATGGCTCAGATGTTAAAGCGTCTGCCTCCAGTGTGGGAGACCTGGGTTTGATTCCTGGGTTGGGAAGATACCCTGGAGAAGGAAACGGTAACCCACTCCAGTATTCTTGCCTGGAGAATCCCATGGACAGAGAAGCCTGGTAGGCTACAATCCACTGGGTCGCAAAGAGTCGGACACGACTGAGCTATTTCACTTTCACTTTTCACTTTCATAAACTCTAAGCTTCAACACAAAAGTCTAGGAAACAATGAATCTACAGGTGATCAGCAAAAGATACTATTGATTTGGGCCTGAGTTAAAAATTCAACCTAACTCAAAAAACTAAAATAGAATAACATATGATCCAGCAATTCCAATTCTGGGTATATATCCAGAAAAACAACACACTAATTGAAAAGATACATGCACTCCAATGTTCAAAGCAGCACTATTTATACACGCAAGATTCAGAAACAACCCAAGTGCCAGACAAATGAATAAAGAAGATGTGGTGCATATATATACAATGAAATATTACTCAGTCATGAGAAAAAAAAAAAATTCTACCATTTGCAGCAATATGGATGGATCTAGAGAATATTATGCTTAGTGAAATAAGTCAGAGAAAGACAACTACTGTACGACATCACTTATATGTGCAACCTAAAGAAAAAACGTACATGCAAAACAGACACAGACTCATACACATAGAAAACACACCAGTGGTTACCAAAGGGGAGAGAGGAGGAGGGGAGCAAGTCAGCGGAATGGAGTTAAGAGGTAAAACTCTACCGTGTATAAAACAGATAAACAACAAGGATATATTGTACAGCACTATAATAACTTTTAATGAAGTATAATTTGTAAAAATAGGGAATCACTATGTTGCACACCTGAAATTAATATTGTAAATCAGCTATGCGTCAATAAAAAAAAATCTATCTTAAAGTCAAGGAAAACAATGCCAACAATAATAAAACAAACTAATAACAGTAACAACAACCTTTCATGTTTCTAAGGGTCTTGTACTTAATGAAAACTGACAGCTGGCTCAGCATACATTAAAAAAAACCGACAAAAGAAAGGTATCAATTGGAGAGCACAGCTATGGGAGTATTTTGGCTTCAAACTGTTTTATAAATAAATGTAATACTTCTAATTAAGATAAACAATTTTAGCAAACATGAAACATACATCCTATGCTTGAATAACTGGAACACAGTAGTTCTATATAACCATAATACATGTTGTTCAAGTAGGTCCTTGCTGGGTTACACTGAGCAGGGTGATTCAAAGACTAAAGACATTCACTGTTGGACAAACAAAATGAATCTAATTTCTTTCTCACTAGGAGAAGGCAATGGCACCCCACTCCAGTACTCTTGCCTGGAAAAATCCCATGGATGGAGGAGCCTGGTGGGCTGCAGTCCATGGGGTCACTAAGCATTGGACACGACTGAGCGATGTCACTCACTTTTCACTTTCATGCATTGGAGAAAGAAATGGCAACCCACTCCAGTGTTCTTGCCTGGAGAATCCCAGGGACGGGGGAGCCTGGTGGGCTGCCACGTATGGGGTCGCACAGAGTCGGACATGACTGAAGCGACTTAGCAGCAGTAGCAGTAGCAGCAAGGTATTAGCAGTTGAAGAAGAATATTTCATTGATCAACATTACCTGTTTCAAGGAACAGTGAGCTGGTCTGTATTTGAAGAGTAGGGGCTGTGGAAAAGAGAGAAAGTCATTTGCTTAGACATTGTTAGGACTGGAAAAAATGTTCGTCACTAAACTGAAAAAAACTCATTATAAGTAGGTCAAATTGACCAGTTCTAATGGGCATGCAAGGGACAGAGTTACAAACTTGAAGACATGAACCAAAAGTTCAGAAGAAGTGTAATTTCTTGAAGCCTAAACTTAAATCACTTTTTAGGCTTAGCTCAAACTGCTCCCAACATGAAGCATTTGAAAAAGCAAATATAAAACTGATTTTTAAATATATATATATATATTCCTGTAAAATGATGAGTAAAACAACCAGAGAGAGAGGAACTCTCTCAATTATCTTACAGAATTAAAAAACACATGGCCTCGGTGCCTATACCCTCCTTTCTACAAAATATGATGAACGTTCTGTATCTATCCCTTCAGTCGTCATTTGTCTTCAACATGAAGTGTATTTGGAAATGGTTAGGAAAAAACCAAAAGGTAGGATTTTTTTTTTTTTTTTCCCTAAGAGAAAGTTGACAGAGACTAGTAGATTGATTACTCAAATGTGCCTCTAAGACATTTAGTTTCTGTTATTAAGTCCCCTGGTATCACTGAAAATTTTTAAATTGAGATCCAGGAAACTATCCAAAACCTGACAGCTCATGATAAATGAGAGGTTTTAAAAAGTGGAATCACTGGAGATTATGATTTTTAAAGAAAGAGGCACTGCTCTTGGTTTCTGGAGATACCTTAAATCTTTGGCTCTATTATTTAGTCCTGGAAAAAAGCTTTAAAAAAAAAAATTTATTCGTGCAGCACTGAGCTTGAAAAATTTAAAGTTGCCACTTTTGACATTTTCTTGAGAGGAATGTTTGAGGAAAATTCACTCTTACCTATTTCTGCATATCTCCTCTGAAACCTCAGGAAAATTTTTCCAAAGTGAGTATCAGAATACAAGTTATATATAAAACTTAACTCCCTCAAATTCCAACCTTACATATACCTATTTTTTTTTAAATTCTAAACTCAAGAAATTCTAATTCCTCATTCTGAAGAAATGCAAATGGTCCTACAAAAGTTCATTACAGTATTAAAAACAAGTTGAATCTGCAAAATAAAACATTCACCCAAAAGGCTGATCTAAAAAACTGAGTTGTTATTGTAGACAGTACTTCTAATGTCCATTCCTAATGTCATCATTGTGACCAGCAAAGACAGGAGGAAGGCTGATACAGAAAATAGGAGGCAAAGTTTCTTATTTTAAAAATTGAAAGGAAAATATACAGAAAATGTTAAAGAACCCAAGGTATGAGTTAGTTCCAAGAATTCATTTTGTTCTACTATTTCAGGTATCTCAACTAAGGATTTCTGGATTTTATGATTATAAATTATAAAATACAGCTGTAAAAAGTCAATCCAAAAGCTGTAGGTAACTCAATACATAGCTCCTGCAAATAAATCTGATTTGAAGAAGTTCCTCCCACCAGAGTTTGGATGGTAAGTAGGATTTCAAGATCATCACAACCTCATCTGTTTTCTTTCTATGGAAAGTCTAAGACTGAGTCATGAAAATGTAATTTATTAAGCACAGGTAACAGTGGGGCTTCCCAGGTGGCTCAGTGGTAAGGAACCCACCTGCCAATGCAGGAGATGCATTCGGTTCGATCAGGTTCATTCCCTGGGTCAAGAAGATTCCCCTGGAGGAGGAAACCCACAGCAGTATTCTTGCCTGGGAAATCCCATGGACAGGGGAGCCTGGTGGGCTGCAGTCCATGAGGTCGCAAAGAGTCAGACATGACTGGAGTGACTGAACACACACACACACACACACATACACACAGGGAAGAGTACTTGAAAGTCATTTCCAAAAATACTGGTCATAACCTGTCATTCAGAACTCTGATAATGGTTTTAAGTGGAAGTCCATGAAAAGAGATGTTTATCAACCACAAAATTTTTTTTTAATTTTTAAAATCTATTTTTGTGCAACTATTATTTTCAAATGAATTATGCTTTAAATCTAAAAATTTTTACTACATACTGTACCGGGTTGAATAGTATCCCCTAAAATTCATATCATTACCTAAGACTGTGACTTTATTTGAAAATAACGTCTTAATTTGTAATCAAATTAAAATGAGGTCATAAAGATTAGTGTCTTTATAAGAAAACACTGAGATGTGGACACAAAGACACACAAGGGAAAAAGCCATGTGATGATGGAGGCACAGGCTGAACTGATGCAGCCACAAGCCTAGGAACACAAAGACTGCTAGCAACTCGCACAGGCTAGGAGAGAGTTACAAAATGGACTTTCCCTCAGAGCCCCCACAAGAAACCAACCCTGCTGACACCCTAATTTTGGACTTCTGGGCTCAAGAACTGTCTGAGAATAAATTTCTCTTGTTTTCAGCCACTCATTTTGTGTTACTTTGTTATGGCAGCCCTAGGAAACTAACATACATACTGTTCCAATGGAATTTCCATCCTAATAACAGCTATTTTAGGAGGCATTTTACCATCACAACAGTGGGGGAGGATAGCACACCTTTGTAAAATCAAAGTCAGCTCTTTGGGAATGACAGAAATCAAAATAGCAAGCCAAATGACATTTGATATATCATTTGGTATAAGTAAGGGCAATGCAACATAAATGTCTTCCACGATGGCATGATTTTTGCAAACTATCACAATGTTAGACCGAGAGACACCGTTCCCAAGAAAATCTGAAGCAAAAAGATAAGAATGCTCCTGTTATATCAGGTTCTGAACAGAAACTTCTTTGTAAAACTCCATGAAGATTCACAATGAACATCAACCACAAGTGAAAGATGCAGTGGGCTCTACTGGTTCCATCACAGCTGCAACAGTTAAGACAGTTATCAAGTTATAAAACATTGCAGTCTGATGGAATGTCTTTTCATTAAGCAAGAGTGAATTTAAAAAGGCACTCACTCACTTTTCTCAGGTTTCCTGTCATGTGTACATACAAGCTGCATTTCTGCCCTTCTCCCCACAATAGGGATCAGTAAACTCTAACCTGCAGATTCAGCCTCATGCCAGGCTCTGGGGGCCCACAGGATTACAAGAAACCTTAAGAAACTAGTTGAGCAGCTCAGCATCAGGTTAGACCTGCTACTGCTGCTCCCACTCTGACGTTTGACTTTTTAGCAATACTTTTATCTGATTATTAATAATCAAACTCTGTTCTCTTAGCCATTCCACTCACTCAAAAGTGAAAGTGTTAGTTGTTCAGTTGGGCCCAACTCTTTGCCACCCCATGGACTGTAGCCCGCCAGGCTCCTCTGCCCATGGAATTCTCCAGGCAAGAATACTGGAGTGGTTACCATTCTCTTCTCCAAGGGATCTTCCTGACCCAGGGACTGAACTTGGGTTTTCCTGCATTGCTGGCAGATCCTTTACCATTTGAACCACCAGGGAATCCCTTTCTTGCTTTTCTATCAGGTAACTCCAAAATACTTTCAAAAGTATTCAAAGTATTTCTAAAGACTCTCTTTCCCAGATTTTAGTCTTAGACCCTTCTATCAGTTTCTACTGTTCCCTGAGGTAACCTAATAGCACAAATATTGACTTTTAGCAGGGGACTGCTGATGCCATGCAGACTTCCCCGGTTTTAATTCCCATCCAGACTTGTACCAACGGCGACCCTTTCCAAATCACCCTGTTCCTATGCTCTGCCTACAGGCCAGGGTTTGAAACCTACTGTCCAACCTCCCTTACACCAACAAGCTTACACCTGGGCTTTTTCCTACTGCCTGTTGTGAGGAATCTGTCCTATCCTCAAGGGTCTTGCCTGGATTCCACATCTGTGTCAGGCATTCAGCCTTTCCAACTCTGTTATTAACACCATCCTTCTTAGTAATTTAGCTTTTGCATTTTCCCATTAAACGAATCACACCAGAATTTTTAAAAACACAATTTTTGAATGTTTTTATGAGGAGAGGGGTAATGGCTAGTAGTCAACATTTCCTAAGCATCTTGTATTACCTAACATTGTTTTAAGAATGTGGCATGTTTTAACTCATTTAATCCTCATAATAACCTTAGGCAGGTAGGTGCTATTACCACACTCAATTTACAAACAAAGAAACAGCATATTGAAGTTACATGTCCAAGATCACACATCAATGTGCATGTAGCTATGATATAAACTCAAGCATATGGGCTCCAGAACCTACACTATGCTGCATCTTGATCTTCTACTATTCCTGTCCCCATCACTAAACTTCAGGGTTTTCAGATTTTGAGTCATTTCAAATTTATACCTGGTTAAGGTCCTTTGGTAAATGTTTCCAACTCCTCCTCTATCTACTCAGCTCCAAATCCAAGTCTCCACCTCTAGTGTGAACTCTTTGATAAGATATATGTTTTCATAGATTGTATTTTCTTACACTCAAGTTTACCAGAACGTAAAAGCATGAAGTAGAGTGTGACTCTCAGGAATTTGATTATCAAGTCAATAACAAATAAGTAAAATCCCTCAGTCAATTAACTAAATTTTATCTTCTGCAAAGTATAATCTAAAACTGTAAATGTGAGCTTTAGAAAGAGGTGAGGGGAGTCCTTTGGATCCTAATGTCTAGATTACATATGCTTCATTATTTCATCTAGAACTGTGTTAGACATATACTGCCACATAGGCTTGTAGATTCATTTAAAGAGGTCTAGACTCTGACCTGGGATAAAATAAGATTTAGCCTTGAGAAGTAAGCCTAGTCTGTAAGAATCTTGAAAATGTGTGTGCACACATTTTGGTATTTTATGACAATTCATAGAAGAGAAAAGAGACTGAGATTCTTTTCAGACACGAACATTGAGAAGACTGAAGATGATGGGAAGATAAAGAGACTACCACCAAACCCTCTAATCCACAGCTGGAAACAGAGTCTTAATAAAAAGTTTAAAAAATAATGTTAAAGAAGATCTAAAAAATCTAATGTCAAATTCAGGGGAAAAGAGAAAGCATTAAAACAACATTTTTAATTTATGGAGGCAAAGCTTATTAAAAACAAGAGACTGAAAAATACCTTTGTAAGGATAACAGAGAAACAACCAGCATTTATAAATCAAAATGACAACTCCTCCAAGAAATAAATACTGCCTTCCCTAATATTATCTAATTACAACCAAAAGAGGAAGAGCATCTCTAGAATTTAAAGGTGTTATGAGTATTATTACAAAGTACTACCGCCTCATGTTCTCCATAGGAAGAAACAGGTCCCAGGAGAGACTGTGACTTGCCCAAGTCCCTCAATTTATCTGACTCAAGATTTTTCACCTTATCTAGAGCAGCATATGATATAAAGAATGCTGATCACACGATGTCTCAATGTAAGAGAAGATTTAAATATGAACGACATTTAAAAAATTATTTTAACTAAAGGTTTTGGCAATAAACTAATTTTAAAAGTTGCTGCTGCTGCTGCTAAGTCACTTCAGTCATGTCCGACTCTGTCAATTTTAAAAGCTACTGTACGTTAAATGTTAACTTTCATGAAAAAGAAAAATCACCTAGTGCCTCAAGCACCAGTTTCTTGAGTTTAAGGGGTTTGTAGGTATGTATCCAGGGTTAAAAACACACAAAACAGACTTTCTTGGTGTGTGCTTTCATAAGAATATAGAGTCATTTATACCTTTTTTAGATAATGAGAACACTTCTTTTTTAAACTTTCAAGGTAATTCACTAGGGAGAATATATTTTATGACTCAGCTTTTTGTGCCCACTCATACATGCCTGAAAGGTCCACTTAAATTGCTCGCTATATTTTACATTCAAGCTTGGAGTAGGATTCTTGTTTTTCTGATGCTCACAAAGACTAGACTCACAGTTTAGTTCTACAGAGCCTATTTAGCTGGATTTAAAGCCTGCTGTCAAATAAAAAGCAATCTTCATGGCGCTTAGTAACTTAAGTAGCTCTCCAGAGTTTGTAAATACTTTGTGTCTACTTTTTATCTCTACTGTCAGGGATGGTATTCTATAAAGTTGTAAAGTATTATTCTAAACATCTAAAAGGTAATACCGATACTACAATCCTTTGGGTTCACGGTTACATATGGGTAACACAAAGTTACCTACAATAATTTTCCAAACATACCATTTTCTTAGTCATTCCCTCAAGTTTTTTGTTTTTTTAAAGCATCCTGGAGTCTCATCTATAAAAAAGAAATTATTCAGAATCAGGCTGGGGGTTTCTAAAATTCAGGCTCTGAAAACAGGATGGAAAAAGCTTCATGATCCCTCACAGATTTAGAGGAAAATGATGACTCTCCCAAACAAAAGCCATTTCCCTAACTGATGCTCTGATCCCCTTATTTCTCACACACTTGGAAAGTTTTCCCTGCTCATCTCCATCCAGTCAAATCTTAATCTACACCTTGTGGTCTATTAGAAAACCAACTCCTTCCATGATGGCTTCCCCAGTCTCCTCCATCAGAATTAGGCTGCCTATTCCCCCTCTCCTTAGTATTCCCAAAGCACTTTATTTAGTCTGTGTTGCTTTTGAATTATGTCTGTTTGCTCCAGTAACTGGGCCAACATCTTTTTCCTTTCTTCACTGTCCACTTACATTTACTCAGTAAGGGTTTATTAAACTGAGTGAGGTGAGTAGGGCTACTGACTTATAATATCCCATTCTCCAGTAAACTAGGGCAGAGAATCTAGAGCAACCCTTGAAAACTGGGCTAATCACAGTTTGATCCGAATGGCCAGGCACCCAAGATGGCTGAGGTAATGAAACGTGTGAAACGTCTGTAGCAGAGTGAAAAGTAATCACAAAAAAATGTGAAGCTATAAAAAGAGCAATTAAAAAAAATCCATACTTAACCACTGTGTTCTGAGGCCAGATACAAATAATGCTACAAAATATCATCTTAATATAACCAAAAAAACTACTTATCCACTAATCCAGCTGTTAGGTAAAGAGTATAAAGAGATATAAAGCACAGATCTAGGTCCTGCCCTTGAAGACTTTTTTAGTTTAACTGAGAATCAAAATTCCCTATCGACTACATGGAAAGATACTGACAGTACAAGCTAGTTTATGACAAATGCCAAATGAAAGATAAATAAAAATAAGATATCTAAGAGCTGAGATGAAGCATGTATGCAGTATTTATATGATGGTACTTTGTTTTTATGTCAGCATGAAACAAAGGCAATTTGAAGGGAAACAGGACACCGCCGTGCTGTTACTCTACATGTGCTGTAGCACCGTTTTGTATGTTGTGTAAAACAAGAAGCATTGAACAAAGCAAAAAGGTGATGTGTGTATATGAGAAAAATTAATTGTATGCTATCATTCCAGTACATTCTGTTGTACATTTTAGTCTTGTTTCCTTTCTCTTCAATATTGGTAAGAGGATGTGAACAGTACTGTTTCCCGCTAGTTACCCATATTAGAGAAGAAATTAAAAAAAAAGAGAGTACTAGAAGGAAACAGGAAAGAACACGTGAATTGCAGCTGTCAAAAAAAAAAAAAAAAAAACCTAGCCTAGCTGGCCTTATTTGTGAAGCATAATTGCTTTTAGCATATGGAAGTTTTTTTTTTTTCACATTTTCTTTGTATAAAATTTGTATTAAACATCTTTTTTGATGATGGTATTTGTGACTGAGCCAGTGGACTCACATGGTATGCTCTTTTGGGTTCCCCATCCCCTAATTTTTTCTGATTCGTCACCTTTAATTAAACTGTTTTGGAAAAATGCAAGTAAATAAGTCTAAGAGTTGTTGAGGACTGCTGATAAACAGAATTCTGGATCAAGATAGTAAGGCAAGGTTTCAGTGAAGAGGTAAGGTCTGAATTTCATGATATATAAAGTGAGGTGGTTTGAAACAGATGACCTCCAGCCAATCTTCTAAATCTGAAATTTTATTGTAGTCTTATCACATAATTATAGTAGTGATTTGATACTAACTCACCACCCCCGAATGGAGTTTTCTTCTTAATCATTCATTATAAAAGTAACAGCTTTTGAAGGCTTGATATATTGTGAGAGAACTTGAGTTGGAGGCTTTTCTCTTTATACTAGTTTCTTGGTATGGCTTCCAAAATTCAAAACAGGCTTTTAAATGGATATTTTTCATACCCTCAACAACGTAGCTGAAATAATTTATTCTTCTCTCTCTGTTGACAGGAAGTGAGTAGAGTAAACCTGCAAAAGTTCATCTCCATTATTAAAGCACTTTTTTCTTCTTTGTTCTTTTTAACTGTCATGGCTTTTGTACCCAGCAGTTACTGATGGTCAAACATTTTCTGAAGCCTGGCCAAAGTTTTTTTTTTAGGGTAACACTCAAACAAAGCAAATATTGGCTTAGTTATGACACTTGTTGTTCTAATACATTAATAGCCTATTGTCCACTGTGGTTGTCTCAACAAGATAATACATTGAAAAACAGCGTTTCCTGATAGGAAGTGAATTCCCACTGTGTGTCACAGGACCCTGGCCAAAAGCTGGGCTCCAAAGGAGAAAAAGCAGTCCCTTCTGGGATTGCATACATAACAGTCCAGAGTAATGATTAGACTATTTCTCTCTTGTTTAAAAAGCTCTCTGCTTCAGCTCAAACGACAATCTACTTGACTGATTTTGCTATCCTGGGACTATTTTTCTACTACGGTTTCAAATGTTTTAGACAAAGTTTGTTCAACATCCTGTAGGCAGAAGTATCCTGTGTATTTCTAAACTCTGGAGAATTTCCTTGGTTGTAAATGCCACAATGGATAAAGTAACTTGACAAAGATATTGCGGTATGTCATCAAGACATGGTTTGACCAGTTTCTAGTTTCATACAAGCAACTGTTTAAGCCATTATAAAATACAAGGTATAATAAGTGCAACAATAGGCAAAAATGAGGGCTCAATTAATCCATGTATCACAAATGTGTCTTATTTAGAATTTGATTAGTGGGACACTGATGTCACCAGCAGACCCACACACAGAAGAGTAACTGACACTACCCTATGAAGATATTAATACCTCTTATTAAATACCGGAAATATACTTTGTTTTCATTTATTTTCTCAAACGTGAAGAACTTTTTCTGCCCAGTTCTACTTACCAGTAGATATTGGAAAACTGCAACAATGGAAGAAATAACATGTCATTTTAGTAGATTCTGGTGAGCCTGTCTCTGTCACCTGGCATTCCCACTATTTAATGCAGTTCTTGGCTCATAGAAGGTCCTCAATACATTTTGCTAATCTGAACTATGTCAAACAATTGACATGAAAACTAACATGGAATACTAGCATTATTTGGATAACAATCTCTCAGGTTTCAGGGACGCACACTTATTCAAGGTATGTCAAGCTTTCTGCTAAGAAGCTAGGGGCACCAGAACGCACACACACACACAGACTCCTCTACTTTCATGCCAAGAAAATGTCTTATCTCCCTGTTGTAATGATATAAATCAAATGAAGACATTCTTATTCCATTTTGCTTTCAGGATAGCTGTCATTTGACAGAATTATAAGAACTGTGAAATAGACAATGCTAAACATCCTATTCGAAGAGTTGACTCATTGGAAAAGACCCTGATGCTGGGAGGAACTGGGGGCAGGAGGAGAAGGGGACGACACAGGATGAGATGGCTGGAAGGCATCACTGACTTGATGCACATGAGTTTGGGTGAACTCTGGGAGTTGGTGATGGTCAGGGAAGCCTGGCTTGCTGCGATTCATGAGGTTGCAAACAGTCAGACACAACTGATCAACTGGACTGAATTGAACTGAACTGAAACATCCTACATGTGATACAGCAAAAACTGCTTCTGTTACTTTGTAACTTTGCTGTGTAACTTGATAACTCTGCTGGCAGGATCGGAGTGCACAGTTCACCTCTAAGGCTGCTTCCTCAGCACCAAGTCAGAAAACTTCAGCTATGTCAAGCAACATCAATTTTAGCATTCAGTGAAACAAGGAGATGGATTAGAGGGCTAGAATGTGAAAACAATTTAAACAAGTGGACTGAAGCCAAGTTTCAAAGCCTTTAGGATTAACTCTGAATGGCTGGATTCATTGAAAATTACAAAGATCCATTTTAAAAATAAACATCACCTCACTCAGAATCTTCTCCTCAAGTATTCAAAAGCTTGATAAAAAGATTTGCTTTTACTTCTGGAAAGGTTTTATACTTCTGAAAGTGATTTTTCTTTTTTTTGAAAAGGAGAGTTTACGTAAAATACAGTATACTGTTCAACTTCCCTCTTTTTTTTTTTTTTTTTTAGACATTCTTATACTTTTAAATAGCTTAGACCATATGGCAGGTCAAACAAATTACAGACCACATAATATACACAAAAGATGTTTTTAATTTAAATAACAGAAACTTCATACAATTTGGGTTCTAGAGCTTAAGCCAATATTAAAAAATACTATGTAACTATTACAATTGGAAGGGACATTAAAACTCATCTATTTCAATCTGCCATTTTATAGATGGTAAAACTGAAGATCAAGGGGGTTAAGTTACTTACAATCTCACACTCTAGTTACCAGACTTTGAACCCAATGTTATTTCATTAATCTACTGAAAAATGACTCCCAGGGCAGTTTCAGGCATTCATGATAGTCGGGACAGTGGGGCCTACTTTGGTGTTCTACCCAGAGGAACACAAGGTGGTGAGGGGTTTTTCCATTTCCACACAGCACTCTCACGCCTTTCCAATAGCACCTAGGTTCTAGGTTCTGTCCCAAAATGGAGGTAGGAGAGAAGACTGATAGACTAAGTATATCTGATAAGGGAGAAATGGAAATCATCCAGGTATCTATCAAAAGATGAATGCTTAAATAAATGATAGTATATCCATCCATACACTGAAGTACCATACAACCATTAAAAAGAATGAGGTAGATACACAATGGTTTATGTGCAATATAATTTTATTTGGATTTTTAAAAAAGATATCCACTCATATTCATAGAAATTTTCTGGAAAAAATAGAGAAGAAAATACCCACTGGGGCATAGGGCTCAAATATTAGGGTGCGAAAGAGACATGTTGTCATATGTCCTTTATATTGTCTCATCTTTTTTCATGTGCATTTTTTAAGGTACAAAACTACTACTTTTAGAAGGTAACTTATATTGAGCCCTGGGAAAATTCTGAGGAAAACAAAGATAGGGTCTATCGAGGCTAATTTGATACTCTGTATCTAATCTACATGACACAAAATTTATTTCTCTGGAAAAGACTTTCTAACCCTTTTTATGGCATGGTATGTTAGTTGTCACTAATACAGTAGGCATAAATAAAATTTGTGCAGCACACTGGAGGTAAAGAGGAAGGGATTTGACGGCAGCTATATAATAGGGCTAAGGGGGAAAAAACCTATTTTTTCTATACTACATAATAATTACAAGAAAAAAAAAAGAGTATGAGATATCACCTACTGACTTTCTGTAACTGTTTTAAATAAAATCTATCTAGAAAAGCTTTTAACTTCAATAATTAACAGCAAACTGGTTGCCAAGTTTTGCTCTGGAGCAATGATAAAAGTCCAGGAGTAACTATATTCTCCTAGAGTTCAAAGGGACAGCAGAGGTCATCTAGCTCAGTGAATTGAAACACAATTTTTTAAAAATGAATCAGAACAGAAAATACAGCAGTGTGTTTTTTGTGCTAAAAAAAATTTTATTTTGGAGATTAAGTGGTATGTATGTTGTTCACGTATTGGGTCATGATGCAAAATATATATATTTTTAAAAGATTGAAAGCCACTTACCCAAGGCTATAGAACTAATAACTGTCCATTGAGCATGCTGCTGCTGCTGCTTAGTCATTGCAGTCCAGCTCTGTGCGACCCCATGGACTGCAGCCCACCAGGCTCCTCTGTCCATGGGATTCTCCAGGAGAGAATACTGGAGTGGGTTGCTATGCCCTCCTCCAGGGGATCTTCCCAACCCAGGGACTGAACCCAGGTCTCCCGCATGGCAGGCGGATTCTTTACCATCTGAGCCACCAGGGAAGCCTACATTGAGTATAGGCAACATTTAATAAAATGTCTGCACAAAACCTGTGACAAGAGATTCACTGAGTTACAGCTTGAAAATTTACTTTCTTGTTGAGATGATTTATCTAATTCTACTCCTCGGATACTAAATAGCAAATTCCCCAAATTTCTGAACATACAGTTTATTTAAAGTAAAGCTTTAGTTCTAACGTCATTTTTAAGAATGTTTCTGGATTAATATCTAAACATTTTTTTTTTCTCAAATCTAATGCATTTCCTTTAGCATCTCTGGAATAGGCATGATTCTTTCACCAAGAGAATGAGAGTATTCTAAGCTGGAAAAGGTCTTAGAGAGCTAACCCAAATTCCTAATTTCACAGATATTAGTGTCCAAAGTGCCTCTTGGTTTCCAGGCTAGTGTTTCTTTCTATGATACCATGCTTTTACTTTATTCTTATATCCTTGTGATGTTAGAAAATAGCTAAACATATTACTACTACGAAAGAGTAGTAATTCAACCAATAAGAAGCTGAAGCAGGAAATGCTAGGAAATCCAAGTCCCAAAAGGATGACACAACGTCACCCCTGCAAGCTTTACAGAAAATCTGTTTCCAACACACAGCTTTAGATTTCAACTAAGGCATATGATTCAACTTGCTCGTATCAAATGGGTGTGTCTGCCACACAAGGGGACACATTGAACCTGCAGGAGAGGAAGACAAGAGTGTAGACATCCCACAGCACAGCCTCTCTTCCATTGTGCCCTCGTAGGTCAGTGCATGATTCAATACTCACAGGCATTTAAAACCCAACTCCAGACAGAACTCCAGTGTGAGAGAAAGGAAAGTTAGCCCCCATTTGCAAAGAATTATTGCTGAATGTGCCCCTCACTGAATAACAATAAATCTCCTATAGTTCAACTTACCGTTCACGTCACAAACGCTAGAATGAACACAGAGGCACAGACAAGGCATGGAGCAGAACTTTGGGCTTCAGCCTTCCCCAACTCTTCTGACAAACACCCAATAGCAGGAGGACAAAGCATCATTATGACAGAAATAAAGGCTCTTTAGATGCTGCCTTTTTTTTTAATTCAATGAACCCACTCTTACACACAAAGTTCACGCCATGATGTCTTGAAATACAGTACTGCCGGATTATGCTATTAATGAGTCCAATATATTCAGTGTAAAACACGACTTTAAGCATTTTACTCTTAATTAGCACATGAGAGACTATCAGTATTTTCCTTAAACAGTCAATGTCATCCCCCTGAACAATTAAGAACAATTCAGCAAACTGTTCGAGAGGGCCAAAAAGCAGACAAGTGAACTAACAGGGAAAAATTTAGTTGATTGATAAAGCCACAGGCTCCTCCCCAAGAATATTGCATATTGGTAGCAACTGGCACAAAATTAACCATTATCTTATCTCTGCTTCCCCCTAAAGCTGTGAGCTCTCAGGATTACAATGGACGATTTTGTACTTACTTATTAAAAAGAATGGAAGCTGCTGTAATTTTCTTAAGCTGGGTTTTGTGTGGCAACTCTGATGCAACGCTGCCCTAAAAATGAACTTTGTTTTAAACAGTGAGATATCTACACCGTGCGGTTAGAGCAAGGGTGGAGCCCACTCTAGGGGAAACAACACACCCAGAGCGACCTCAGTGAAGGCAAACTGCACGTTAGTGTTGCCACAGCACTCTGCAGTGCCTCAGAGTCAAAATTAATTGGTTAACGTCTTCAAAGAAACGGGAGAAAATTTCAGGTTTGTAGATCAGCTTTCGTGCCACAGAATGAAATACAGACATTGCTTTTTCGTGAAGAAAGTAAAGATAAAATCCAAGGTGGATCATGCAGCTCAGCCAATAGAATGTTAGGTGGAAGTGGATTACTATAAAGGAAGTCCAACCATGCCAACTTCTAAGTTTAGCAACAGCAGCTTCTGCATATCTCAAGGTGTCAGCAATACTGCTCTAGAACTTGACTTTGGCCTATTTGGCTAAGACAGGGGACCGGAACATGTTCAAGCATTACCTATCCTTTTCTACCAATGCTCCAGTTCTCCCGGCAATGCAGAAATCAAAAAAGCATTTTCTTATCAACTAATTATCAAGAGTTGCCTTCAAAAACAAGGGATTTGATTTATGCTTCGATATGATATTGAAATAAGTGCATAAAAGGGGAAATTATTTTGATGAAAATCATTAATATGCACACTGGGCTTTTTAAAAAGTTGCACTCACTTTTTCAAATAACTCCATGCTTTAATTTTTTCTGATTTATTTCCAAATAAGATATTCAATAGGATGCATATATACTGTCTAAAAACCTTTAACAGTGCTTAAAATTTCAGTTATTGAAACTATTAAACATGATTATTGTTCAAAATGATTTAAATCAATACTACTTTCTGTATGCACATTCAGAGACACAACCAGTTATTATTAACTGAATTCCTATAACCAATAAAATAAAAAAACAGGTTTCTCAATAAAACACTTAAGCATGTAAAAAATAAGCTATATAATCATTTATATAGAATTTAAAACAAACAATGGGAAAAGCTCTGGGAGAAGACTGGGAAAATATTTTTAATGATACATGTTGCTATTCCCTCACACTGGAACAATAAATCAGTCTGGAGTACTGAAATTTCAATATTTTGAGAGATGGCCTAGAACACCCTCTTTGAGGAGGTAGGTGCTGACTGATCTAACCTTTTGCTGGATTATAAGGTCACTCTTGCCATATGATAAGTCAACCCATTCTAAAATCTTCCTTTCATAGTCCAACTGCCTGATATAATTATTTTTTCATCTGTATATATAATTATGAATCACCTGCTGCCATCCCTTGCTCTTCCCATCTAACCCCCAAACTGAGCAACTTAAAGGTAGCAGTTAGATATTCCATTTGAAGAGTCCCATCTTGATACTTTTTGGATTTGCACTGTTGGAAATGTCTGTTTTCAAGTCAAATTTCACTTTCACAGCTGCAAAGGAAATGACAAGAGAAGAAAAACACAGCCAATACATATCAGCAATTAATTCCATCCACAACTGCCCAGCTGTTTGTGCATGGAAGAATCAGTCTGTTTCCTTTTGGGGCTTTCACCACTGAAAATGAATACTGCACATGCAGAGACACAAGCTGTTTGTAACATGTCAGGAATGTGCACAAGATCACCCAGAGCTGAAGAGACAAAATGAAACCCAGAGCTAGTTTTCTTGGGACTTGCCAGTATTATTTCATAGCTTAAAAAAAAAGAAAGAAAGAAAAGAAAAAGAAATCGTAAGAACACCTCAGGGACAGAGCAAAATACAGGGAAAAAATTTCTCTCTTCTGAGTATCACCCTACCAATAAGGAAGAAAATTTGCCAATGACATCAGATTTAGTATCAAGAATAGACACTCTGATTTACTGGCATAGACAAGGTGTGACATTTTTCAGAATCCACATGCCCCCAGTACGTTAAATCCAGCCAATACTTTTTGGACTACAGATGTAGTAGTTAGTCCTTAAAAAAAAAAAAAAAAAATCCTTATTAACGTGAAAGTTGTTGGGAACCAATGCTTTCACCACAGTCATGCAGAAAAGTGAGTTTTTCTGGGTTAGTTCAGACATTATTTGGCACCCACATACACCTGCCCATTTCAGGGATTCATGTAAATTTACAGATCCAATCTTCTAGGATAACTCTCAAGCAATCAAATTCCTCCTTTCTTCTGCCCATCAGTTTTGTGGGTTTTAAATAAAAATACTCTCTACTGAGTGCCAGAGACTCATGTGAAACTCAAGAAGTATTCTATCCCTCTCTCTCCCTTGCCCTCCAACTCCAATTTTATCTCAAATGTCTGTTTCACTTAAATTTTATAAAATGTCATTTTGTTATACTTTATTTTCAAACATACAGCATGTCAATAACTTGTGTTTTCAGTATGTAAAATGACTTGTGGTTAATTACTGTCATGAGAGTTATAGAAAAGAAAAAGACATTTTTAGAACAAGATAATTCAAAACATATTTTATCTATTTAACTGTATTTAAAAAAAAAAATAAACTAGGTATCCCATGATTGAATTCATTGTTCCAAGAACCTCCCTTCTCTTCTTTTGCTGCACAAGAGTTCATACAATCCTAATGACAGTATTTTCAAACAAACTGGATGGTATACTCAATTAGGGCTTCCCAGGTGGCACAGTGGTAAAGAATCTACTCGCCAATGCAGGAGACACAGGAGATGTGGGCTGGATCCCAGGTCTGGAAAACCCCCTGGAGTAGGAAATGGCAACCCACTGTGGTATTCTTGTCTGGGAAATCCCACGGGCGGAGCCTGGCCAGCTACAGTCCATGGGGTCACAAAGAGTTGGATACAACCGAGTGACTGAACACACGGGGAGAGGCTAAGGCTTAACCAACGAAGAGAAGCTCTCTGCTCCAAATAAGCTTCAGAATGAAGATGCTCTGAAGTGCCAGAACTCAAACCAGCACAATGGGAAGTTGTCCCCAACTGAAGTGCTGTGAAAGCACGAAGTGTGATTTGTGAAAGAAATATAAAGCATCTCAAACAAGTGCTAGACTGAAAACAAAGCACAAAACCAAAGAACTTTTTTTCCCTTAACAAACCTCATCTGAGGTAGGAAAGGATATATCTGGGGTAGGAAAGGGGAGGAAAAGAAAAGTTTATCCTTTGGCTGCTGGTGTCACTAGCTTCTAGAAATATGGTATAACTATTACTGACTCAAAACAGCCCCAGAGATGAGCTTTGCTTGGCAAGCTTAAGCTGTGAGGGACATTTAGACTAGTTTGAAATGTCTAAGGGAAGGAACCTGCCCCACCTACAAGATTGGCTAAGGAAAGCAAAGATCTCCCCGAGTTGTTTAAATCAGGCCACTTAAACTCATGACAGTCTAACTAGAGCCTTGGGTGGTTCTAACAAAGACCATTCAAACGAGGAGGCTGGAGATATGAAATTTTGTCAGCTCATTTTTTAAGAGATTTTTCTCCTCAAGAATTTATTGTATTTAGTACTAATATATATGTATTTATTGTATTTTTAAAACTTTTACATAGATAGCAAATTAGAAAGAATTTTACAGTGAGCGCCATACATGCACTTCAGTTCGGTTCAGTCGCTCAGTCGTGTCCGACTCTTTGCGACCCCATGAATCGCAGCACGCCACGCCTCCTTGTCCATCACCAACTCCCGGAGTTCACTCAGACTCACGTCCATCGAGTCCGTGATGCCATCCAGCCATCTCATCCTCGGTCGTCCGCTTCTCCTTCTGCCCCCGATCCCTCCCAGCATCAGAGTCTTTTCCAATGAGTCAACTCTTCGCATGAGGTGGTCAAAGTACTGGAGTTTCAGCTTTAGCATCATTCCTTCCAAAGAAATCCCAGGGCTGATCTCCTTCAGAATGGACTGGTTGGATCTCCTTGCAGTCCAAGGGACTCTCAAGAGTCTAGCTAGATTCTATCATTAACACTGTACTATACTTTATCACATATGTCTTCAACTACCCATTTCTCTTTCCATCCATTAATATAGCTTAAAACATTTCATGCATTTTAAAGTAAATTACAGGCAATTGTACACTTTCTGTACAAATGGAAGTGTACAGGTGAAGCACAAATTGAAATCAAGATTGCCGGGAGAAATATCAATAACCTCAGATATGCAGATGACACTACCCTTATGGCAGAAAGCAAAGAACTAAAGAGCCTCTTGATGAAAGTTAAAGGGGAGAGTGAAAAAGTTGGCTTAAAACTCAACATTCAGAAAACTAAGATCATGGCATCCGGTTCCATCAGTTCATGCCAAATAGATGGGGAAACAGTGGAAACAGTGACAGACTTTATTTTGGGGGCTCCAAAATCACTGCAGATGGTGACTGCAGCCATGAAATTAGAAGACGCTTACTCCCTGAAAGAAAAGTTACCCTCTGAGCCACCAGGGAAGTCCGACCAACATAGACAGCTTCTTAAAAAGCAGAGATATTACTTTGCCAACAAAGGTCCGTCTAGTCAGGGCTATGTTTTTCCAGTAGTCATGTATGGATGTGAGAGTTGGACTATAAGGAATGCTGAGCACTGAAGAATTGATGCTTTTGAACTGTGGTGTTGGAGAAGACTCTTGAGAATCCCTTGGACTGCAAGGAGATCCAACCAGTCCATCCTAAAGGAAGTCAGTCCTGAATATTCATTGGAAGGACTGATGTTGAAGCTGAAACTCCAATTCTTTGGCCATCTGATGCGAAAAACTGACTCATTTGAAAAGACCCTGATGCTGGGAAAGATTGAAGGTGGGAGGAGAAGAGGATGACAGAGAATGAGATGGTTGGATGGCATCAGCGACTCGATGGACATGAGTTTGAGTAAACTCTGGGAGTTGGTGATGGACAGGGAGGCTTGGTGTGCTGCAGTCCATGGGGTCACAAAGAGTTGGAAACAACTGAGCGACTGAACTCAACTGTATACTTACTCTAAATACTTCAGCAGGCATATCATTAGCTAGAGTTCAGTGTTTGCTTATCACTTTTTTTCTTTTGGTACAAAATGTACATACAGTGAAGTTGCAGAAACATGTAAGTGTACACCTGTATAACCCCAACTCCTGTCTAGATATGGAACATTTTCTTTACCCCAGAAAACCTCTGTCATGTCTTTTCCTAGGCAATCTCCTTCTCCCACATTCCCAGAGGCAATCACCACTTTTATTTCAAAAGTGATTTTAAACAACTCCAAGTAGCCATGTCTTTGCAACCTGGAGATCAGAACATTCTCTACTACATCACATAACTTATACTTGGCTGAACAAAATGATCAGATATGAACCAAACAGATGGAAGGAGCTTAAGAAGAAATCATAAGGTTAAAAGGAAGTATAGATTCATCTGCTCCAATTACTCAATTTCTTGGGTGGAGGAAATAAAACTTAGAAAGCTTTGGCTGCCTGTACCAGTCATCCAACTGCTTAGCAATTTACTGGGTGGACCGAGTCTAAGGCTCTTTGGCTGCAGCTCCACATTTTAAGGGTGAAGAGAACAGAAACTTTGGAGATAACACTAGTTCAGAGGAAGAGTTCAACCACTTAAAGGCTATATATCTTAAACAAATTTTTTAGTTTCAGTTTTTTTAAACATCTTTGAGTCTCAGTTTTCTCATCTGTTAAATGAGGAAAATCTTGGTTCATAAAGTTGTATGGATTAAAAGAGACACCCATTGTAAAGTGCCTGGCATATAGTAAACGATTAAAGGGAAGAAACAATGCAAGTGGAGGGAAAATTGACAGTACGAAGTTCAGTTCAACAACATGCACTTTCCAAGTATTGCGTATTGCGTCTAAGTGCGTGTGCTACCCCACCCCTACATTTGCTCTCACTTTGCATATATATGCAAAGAAATTAATGCAAGCACTGCCGCAAGCAGTTTTTCACATCTGAAAAAAAGGCTCTTCCTTTTCTTTTGACTTCCTAGTGGCTATATGTACCTTACATTTTTACCTGTCTTTGTATAAACAGCTCCTTTTGCCTGAAATGATCTTTCTTTCATCCACCAAATGAGAGGTCCAGCTAAAAGCTAACCTACTTTTCTGATCTTATCAAACAAATTTAAAATTCCTTGATGTGGGTTTGGGTTTCCATAACGCTTAAAGTAATAGCATTACAGAACTCCCCCTACCAGCTGGCTGCTTCCCTGTGTTTTCCCCTCCTTGAATGAGAGCACCTCTCTATCCCAAAACCTAGCACAGAGCTTAGCACACTGAAACCATCCATGAGTATCTGCTGAATGGACATGCCTGGGTAAATGGGTACTTGCTATGATCAAAGAAGCGAAACAACTAAGACTGAACACTCACCAAAAAAGGAAAGCAAAGTGCCAGAAAAATGGGGGGTGGGGGTGGAGGCCAGGAGATAATCATAGGGCATATGAAAAGGCACAAAATTTTTAAAAGATTAAAAGCCAAGCATGTATAAACTTCTGTGTTTTAAGAAAAGTGAGAGGGAGGTGGGAGCGGGGCTCAGGATGGGGAACACATGTACACCCGTGGCGGATTCTTGTTGATGTATGGCAAAACCAATACAATATTGTAAAGTAATTAGCTTCTAATTAAAATAAATAAATTTAAAATTTTTTTTAAAGTAAAAAAAAAAAAGTGACTGCCACCAAGCAGTTGAAGTGCCACTAGAATAATTCAGGCTCTTGTGTGCTTTATATACTTATCTCATGTACCACCCACAACAACCCTATCAGGCTCCTTTTATAGATGAGAATATTGAGACTCAAGGAGGTTAAGCAAATAAAGTCATACAACCAGTGGCAATGGAGATAAAAAGCAAAGTGGTGATTTTTCATTACAAGTCATTTTCACATAAGACAGTTTTACACACAGCATGGGGAGGCTCTGCGATAAAGAAAACCCAGATGTTGAGGGGCAACCAAACAGTACAGAGATTCAACAGAAGAGCAAAGGCCTCGACAAAGAACAAACCACGGTGGGGCAGTAAGAGGTGTGTAAGTTCTACGCAGGAGTTATCCTCACAGAACAGCCTGCCACCCGGAGTTAGGAAACGTAAGTCAGAGATGGCCCTGGAATGTGTGGGAGTGCTAAAAAGGAGCTCTTACTCTCGGCAGGGCCTTTCTTCCCCAAACTAACTGTTCTCAGAAGTGATAATACAGCACAGATAACCTTGATTAAAATGGTGACCATGGTGTTCAGGTACCAAGGATCAGAACTGTTTATTCACTTTCACTCAACATCCTACCTCCTCCTGAGAATTTACAATGCTCTGAGTCAGGAAAAGGGTACTGACTAGACAGGTTCCTTATAATATTAGAAACAGCTTGAGGGTTTAAACATGGGGGATAGCTCAAAACATATTACATTCAACAAATATGAATTAGGAGTTTGGGATTAAAACATACATATATATACAATATACAAAATAGGTAAACAACAGGGGCCTACTATAGCACAGGGAACTATACTCAATATTTTATAATAATCAAAATGCAGTACTTGGATGCAATCTCAAAAATGACAGAACGATCTCTGTTCGTCTCCAAGGCAAACCATTCAATATCACAGTTATCCAAGTCTATGCCCCAACCAGCAACGCTGAAGAAGCTGAAGTTGAACAGTTTTATGAAGACCTACAAGACCTTTTAGAACTAACACCCAAAAAAGATGTCCTTTTCATTATAGGGGAGACTGGAATGCAAAAGTAGGAAGTCAAGAAACACCTGGAGTAACAGGCAAATTTGGCCTTGGAATGTGGAATGAAGCAGGGCAAAGACTAATACAGTTTTGCCAAGAAAATGCACTGGTCATAGCAAACACCCTCTTCCAACAACACAAGAGAAGACTCTACACATGGACATCACCAGATGGTCAACACCAAAATCAGATTGATTATATTCTCTGCAGCAAAAGATGGAGAGGCTCTATACTGGCAACAAAAACAAGACCAGGAGCTGACTGTGGCTCAGATCATGAACTCCTTATCGCCAAATTCAGACTCAAATTGAAGAAAGTAGGGAAAACCACTAGACCATTCAGGTATGACCTAAATCAAATCCCTTATGATTATACAGTGGAAGTGAGAAATAGATTTAAGGGCCTAGATCTGATAGATAGAGTGCCTGATGAACTATGGAATGAGGTT
>SJYT01037122.1:0-23624 GCA_006410635.1 Cephalophus harveyi | reverse complement strand
GGAATGATGCTAAAGCTGAAACTCCAGTACTTTGGCCACCTCATGCGAAGAGTTGACTCATTGGAAAAGACTCTGATGCTGGGAGGGATTGAGGGCAGGAGGAGAACGGGATGACTAAGGATGAGATGGCTGGATGGCATCACGGACTCGATGGACGTGGGTCTGAGTGAACTCCGAGAGATGGTGATGAACAGGGAGGCCTGGCGTGCTGTGATTCATGGGGTCGCAAAGAGTCGGACACGACTGAGCGACCGAACTGAACTGAACCACTTCTTGAAGCGTTCCCAGGAGTTCCAGAGTGGGTTAGTGCTGCTCTTCTATACCCCTAAAGCATCATCTGCATTGAATCTGTTAGGTGCCAGGCACTTTTGAGACAATATCTCATTCAACTACACATAACCCTATGAGATAAACAGGATTTACCCCACTTGACAAATAAGAGAATTGGACTTTCAAAGAATCCAAGTATTTTGGCCAAGATTTCTCAGCTGGAAAGTGAAGGAGCCGAGATAATGAAACTAAGTCTTTCTGGTTTCAATTCGGTGCTGGGTGGACTGTACCAAACCTTTCTCACTTTCAGCCAACCAAGAAACACACACAGAGTGCTGTATTCCCCAAGTATAGTCAGAAAACAGAAACTTCACCAGTGATTTTAACAGACAGAACTTAATATGGAGAATTGGTGAGGCTGATACAGGGAACCCAAAGAGGCGAGCAGGAAGCCTTAAGGTAAATGTAGGAAATAGCTCACTAACGTTTCTAAGAGAGGCTAGGGTCCTCAGACCCTAGAAGCTTGGAGAAGGGGCTCTGGGAGCTACGACTCAGGCTTCTGAGGAGGGGACGCTGCCACACTGGTGCTGGCACCTCAGAACACACGTCCTGGGGCTCCTTCCGGAAGTGCTGAAAAAGGCTGAAAGCAGCAGTCAATCAGAACCGAAACTGCTTCCGAGTTGAAAGGTCACTGTGGGGCGATATGGACAGAAAGTGAAAAGTGAAAGTGAAGGTACTTAGTCGTGTCCGACTCTTCGCGACCCCATGGACTGTAGCCTACCAGGCTTCTCCGTCCATGGGATTTTCCAGGCAAGAATACTGGAGTGGGATGCTATTTCTTTCTCCAGGGGATCTTTCTGACCCAGGAATCGAACCTGGGTATCCCGCATTGTAGGCAGACGCTTTACCGTCTGAGCTACCAGGAAAGCCCAATACTGATACTGACAGAAAAAGGGAGCAAACACAGAGGGCAAGTCCTTCTACTCTCGTTGCAACACCTCATCTCCCTGTAGTGTCACTAACTAGTAAAGGAGACATGTTGTCAGCAGAGGCTTGGACCCAGCCCGACAGAGCAGAGAACAGTAGCATCGGCTTGAAGTTGAGAGAGAATAACGTCCTAACCAGCCCAAGCGGGCTGTGTGTCAGCACCAGTGCAAGTGGATTGGGTGTAAGGAAGCTGCTCATCACTATAATAACATCAGCTGCCATTACCGAGCATCTCCTAGGTGACATTCGCTATGTTCCCATCTTTCCACACATGGATTTCTTTGCTCCCCACAACCTATCAGGTAGGTACTATTGTCTTGTCAGTTTCACACATGAAGAAGCTATATTTAGAGATGCTCTAAAATCACTGCAGATGGTGATTGCAGCCATGAAATTAAAAGACGCTTATTCCTTGGAAGGAAAGTTATGACCAACCTAGATAGCATATTCAAAAGCAGAGACATTACTTTACCAACGAAGGTCCATCTAGTCAAGGCTATGGTTTTTCCAGTGGTCATGTATGGATGTGAGAGTTGGACTGTGAGGAAAGCTAAGCGCCGAAGAATTGATGCTTTTGAACTGTGGTGTTGGAGAAGACTCTTGAGAGTCCCTTGGACTGCAAGGAGATCCAACCAGTCCATTCTGAAGGAGATCAGCCCTGGGTGTTCTTTGGAAGGAATGATGCTAAAGCTGAAACTCCAATACTTTGGCCACCTCATGCGAAGTGTTGATTCATTGGAAAAGACTCTGATGCTGGGAAGGATTGGGGGCAGGAGGAAAAGGGGATGACAGAGGATGAGATGGCTGGATGGCATCACCGACTCGATGGACGTGAGTTTGAGTGAAATTCGGGAGTTGGTGATGGACAGGGAGGCCTGGCATGCTGCGATTCATGGGGTTGCAGAGTCGGACTTGACTGAGTGACTGAACTGAACTGAACTGAAGGACCTTTCAGAAGATTAGGAAGAGGAGGGATCCCAGTTCAAACCTGGGTCTGACTAATGCTAAGACCTTGCGGTAACCACAGGTCTGTTTGCTGGGGCTGCCATAACAGATTGCCACAAACTGGGCAGCTCACAACAAAAACCTTTATTCCCTTACAGTTCTAGGGTCCAGAAGTCCAAAATTAAGGTGTTTTCAGGCAGACTCTCTCTGAAATCTTGCAGAGAAAATCCTTCCCTGTCTTTTCTGTTGGCTCCAGGCATGCATCAGCTTGTGGCCACCTCACACTGGTCTCTGCCTCCATTTTCACGAGAACGTCTTCCCTCGGAGTGTATGTGTGTTCTCTTTTTGAGGATGCTTGTCACTGGATTTATGACCCACCCAGGTAATCTAGGATAATCTCATGGAAAGATCTTTAGCTTAACTAAACATTTGCAAATATGCTTTTTCCAAGGAAGTTCATATCCACGTGTTCTGGGGATCAGGATGTAGACATAACTTTTTTGAGACAACCACTATACCACGTAAAATTGCTTCTTTTGAAAATCATGTTCAGCAAATCCATTTCAAACGAAATCTGTATTCTTACAGCATTTTCAGATTTTAAAACAGTGTTCTGGGCTGCATGTGGTACTTTTAATATTTGGTGTTCCTCCCCCTTTAAGCTTTAGGCGGGCGGGTCATGGTGGAGAGGGCTGATAGAACTTGGTCCACTGGAGAAGGGAATGGCAAGCCACTTCAGTATTCTTGCCTTGAGAACCCCGTGAACAGTATGAACAGGCAAAATGATAGGATATCAAAAGAGGAACTCCCCAGGTCATTAGGTGCCCAATATGCTACTGGAGATCAGTGGAGAAATAAGTCCAGAAAGAATGAAGGGACGGAGCCAAAGCAAAAACAATACCCAGTTGTGCATGTGACTGGTGATAGAAGCAAGATCCGATGCTGTAAAGAGCAATACTGCATAGGAACCTGGAATGTCAGGTCCATGAATCAAGGCAAATTGGAAGTGGTCAAACAAGAGATGACAAGGGTGAACGTCGACATTCTAGGAATCAGCGAACTAAAATGGACTGGAATGGGTGAATTTAACTCAGATGACCATTATATCTACTACTGTTCCTTCCCTGTCTTTTCTGTTGGCTCCAGGCATGCATCAGCTTGTGGCCACCTCACACTGGTCTCTGCCTCCATTTTCACGAGAACGTCTTCCCTCGGAGTGTATGTGTGTTCTCTTTTTGAGGATGCTTGTCACTGGATTTATGACCCACCCAGGTAATCTAGGATAATCTCATGGAAAGATCTTTAGCTTAACTAAACATTTGCAAATATGCTTTTTCCAAGGAAGTTCATATCCACGTGTTCTGGGGATCAGGATGTAGACATAACTTTTTTGAGACAACCACTATACCACGTAAAATTGCTTCTTTTGAAAATCATGTTCAGCAAATCCATTTCAAACGAAATCTGTATTCTTACAGCATTTTCAGATTTTAAAACAGTGTTCTGGGCTGCATGTGGTACTTTTAATATTTGGTGTTCCTCCCCCTTTAAGCTTTCTCTCTTCCTAAAGACAAACACACAGGGACATCTTTGGCGGTGCCTGTCATTTGGAACAACCATCCTGTCTGTCTCCACCTCATCGACTCGTGATCTCATTTCAAACCTCATCTGAAAATACCCTCCCTCCTCTCTTGTCTCTCCTTGACCGCTTTCCTTGACTTGACTCTCATTAGCATTCATCCTGTGCAACCCTGGAATTCAGCACACCTGGCCAAAGGAGTGTTATCTCAGATGAGAGGGTTTCATCAACCACGGAGTGGAAGGCTACACAAACTTCCCAGCAGAAGTTTGTGTCCCAGCAGAAGCCCAGCCTCCTTCCCCACCCTCTACTCCACATCCCAACCTTGAGAACGGAAACTTCCAATGACAATTTCTTTTCTTGGTTGGAAGGATTGGCTGATCCATTTTGCAATTCACCTGATTGAGAACATAGTTGGGAAATTTATGTACCTTGGAAATGACTTCTTAGGTATGTGAGAAGGGCAAAAAGATTTCTCCAAGCAAACAGACATTAGGAGAGAAAGGTATATTTTTTGACTTTTTGCTAAATAAAATATGTGAGCTGAGAACCCTAATGCATGCAGGTTAATGAAATATATTTCACGTGCCTGACTTGAAAAGAATAAAAAAGACACTGTTTTCCCATGGAAATATGTCAGACCCATCTATCTTAGGGTCTGATATATTTGCCAGTAAATATTTCCAGTATACCAAGTACTATATTCCTTGAATTGAATTCTGAAGTTCATCAGTTTTGCTTCCTAGAAGTGAAGGAGATGAATATTAGAAAACAAAATTTTGAACTCCTCAGAGTTTTCTCTGTTCAAGTGTCTCAATATCAACGTCATCACTATCTGTTCGGAATTTAATTAAAAACAATATTTCCTATCTCCACAGACATGATATTGACATTTTCCCACTGCTCCTCCCTCTTTTCTTACAAAATTACTGGGAATATTTCTTCTACAGGTGGAGTGTGGTTTTGGCATTCGATAAGATAATGCCTCAGTCCTTCATTTGTTTTCCTCAAGCTCATCTGCATATCTGAGGTTACTGATATTCTTCCTGGCAATCTTGATTCCAGCTTGTGCTTCATCCAGCCTGGCCTTTCGCATGATGTATTCTGCATATAAGTTAAACAAGCAGGGTGACAATACACAGCCTTGACGTACTTCATTCCCAGTTTGAAGCCAGTCTGTTGTCCATGTCTGGTTCTAACTGTTGCTTCTTGACCTGCAGGTTTCTTAGGAAACAGGTAAGGTGGTCTGGTATTCCCATTTTTTGAAGAATTTTCCACAATTTGTTGTGATCCACACAGTCAAAGGCTTTAGCGTAGACAGTGAAGCAGAAGTAGGTGTTTTCCTGGAATTCTCTTGCTTTTCTATGATACAGTGGATGTTGGCAATTTGATCTCTGGTTCCTCTGCCTTTTCTAAATCCAGCCTAAACATCTGGAAATTCTTGGGTCACGTACTGTTGAAGCTTAGCTTGGAGAATTTTGAGCATTAGTTTACTAGTATGTGAGAAGGGAACAAATATGTGGTATATACATGTGTGTATGTGTGAATATATGGTGCGTATGTGTATGTTTGTGTGTATGTGTGTGCATATGTGTATCTATGTATGTATGTGTGTATATGTGTGTGTGCATGTGTGAATACATATGTGTGTATGTGTATATGTGTATGTACATGCATATTTACTCAGGCAGCTGTTAGGGGGTACTGCTGTAAGTGATCATCCATAGTTATAGCACATTTCATGTGTCACTTACAGGAAAGGTGTCCCAATGGGATGATACCTCCTGCTATAATTTCAGCTAACTTTGGGGTGACTTGGTCACTCACAAGGGAGGTAACGTCCACTGATGCCTTTGTGAAATCCCTAATCGTATGACCGCGGTGGCTGGCACTGGAAGGCTGGTGAGGAAAGAGGCAGAGCTCCTTGGCGGGGTCCTTCTGAGGTCACGCCAGGATCTTTCCACAGTAAGGTGAACCCTGGGGCGGGTGTCTGCAGGACCCCACCCCACCCAGTTCTCCTCTGGGAGCTGATTCAAACATCATCATCTACGCATATGTTCACACGTTACTGAGGGATGTCTGGACTCCAGCCCATTACAATCCATCATCCTTGAAGCCCTGTGTCCACAGCTGGAGGCAGAAAGCACATGAAATTGTACACAGAAGGAGAAAAAAGCATCAAATCTCAGAAGCGAGCTCTCTTCAGGTTTCAAAGGTGATTGGGAAATCTAAACAATTTCGAGGTTGGTGTGGTAAAACCAAAAGAACCAGTCAATGCAGTTATTAAAAACAGAAAGAAAGAAAAACAGACACATCCATGATTGTAGCAATGCTATCCGCAAATTCACACCTCCTCCCCAGCCAAAAGGTGGAAGCAATTCAAATGTCCATCCATCGGCACAGATGAATGGATAAACAAAATGTATATCTGTGTGTGTGTGTGTTTCTGGGAGAAATATCCATAACCTCAGATATGCAGATGACACCACCCTTATGGCAGAAAGTGAAAAGGAACTAAAGAGCCTCTTGATGAAAGTGAAAAAGGAGAGTGAAAAAGCTGGCTTAAAACTCAACATTCAAAAAACTAAGATCATGGCATCCGGTCCCATCATTTTATGGCAAATAGATGGGTAAACAATGGAAACAGTGACAGATTTTATTTTCTTGGGCTCCAAAATCACTGCAGATGGTTATTGCAGGCATGACATTAAAAGACGCTTGCTTCTTGGAAGAAAAGCTACGACAAACCTAGATGGCATATTAAAAAGCAGAGACATTATTTTGCCAACAAAGGTCCGTATAGTCATAGCTATGGTTTTTCCAGCAGTCATGTATGGATGTGAGAGTTGGACCATAAAGAAAGCTGAGTGCCGAAGAATTGATGCCTTTGAACTGTGGTGTTGGAGAAGACTCTTAAGAGTCCCTTGGACTGCAAGGAGATCAAACCAGTCAGTCCTAAAGGAAATCAATCCTGAATATTCATTGGCAAGACTGATGTTGAAACAGAAGCTCCAATACTTTGGCAACCTGATGCGAAGAGCTGACTCAATGGAAAAGACCCTGATGCTGGGGAAAATTAAAGGCAGGAGGAGGAGGGGACAACAGAGGATGAGATGGTTGGATGGCATTACTGATTCATTGGACCTGGGTTTGAGCAAGCTCTGGGAGATGGTAAAGGACAGGGAAGTCTGTCATGCTCCAGTCCATGGGGTCTCAAAGTGTTGGACATGACTGAGCAACTGAACAACACTTTTACATGAAAGTGAAAGTATTAGTCACTCAGTCATGTCTGACTCTTTGTGGCCCCATGGACTATAGCCCGCCAGGCTCCTCTGTCCATGGAATTCTCCAGGCAAGAATACTGGAGTGGGTTGCATTTTCTTCTCCAGGGGATCTTCCTAACCCAGGGATTAAACCCAGGTCTCCTGCATTGCAGGCAGATTCTTTACCATCTGAACTACCAGGGAATTCCATATATATATGTATATTATTCAATCATGAAAAGGAAGGACCTTCTGACACAAACTATTACAATCTAGATGGACCTTGAGGACATTATGCTCTGTAAAATAAGCCAGTCACAAAAGAACAAATGCTGTGTGAGCCAGCTTATGTAAGGTACCTAGTTAGTCAAACTCGTTGAGACAGAAAGTAGCACAGTGGTTGCCAGAGGCTGGGAGGAGGGGGAAATGGGAAGTTGTTTAATGGGGAGAGAGTTTCAGTTTTGCAAGCTGAGCTTCTGGAGTCTGATTGCACAACAATGTGTAGAAACTTAACTCGTCTGCATGGCAGATATAAAAATGTTTAAGGTGGTCAATTTTGTTACGTGTTCTTTACCACAGATAAACCACCAACAACAAAACAAACAAAAATAAGGCAAGATAAGTCAGTTGCATAATAGCAGAGCTTTGTTAACTGGTTGTTTGAACTTCCTGGAAACGAAGCCAGGAGTGGCTAGCCAGGGAGTGGGGTCAAAAGAGGTGATGAGCTCAGCGGGGAGGGAAGCTGCCCTGAGGAACATTTTTGGAGGAGAGAGTAGGAACGTTCTGTGCCCTTTGCCTTCCTGAGAGTTGACCCCTCCATCCGTGACTTCTGGGGAAAAGTCAGTGCGAAAGTATCTGTCTCTGATCTCTGTGTTTCACTCTAAATACTGTGTTTTACTCTAAATCTCTGTTTTACCCTGGCCTGGGCAGGGACCTGCTATCTCATCAACATTCCTGGAGACTGGGGTAGGTTTGTGTTTCCTTGGACACAGATGACCAGACTGGTCAGGCAGATTGGGAAATGCTGCCTGGGTTGGTGGCTGATCTAACATAATGTTTCTCAAACACTGGGCTTCCCAGGTGGCCCAGTGGTAAAGAATCAGCCTGCCCATGCAGGAGACGCAGATTCCATCCCTGGTTGGGAAGATGCCCTGGAGAAGGAAATGGCAACCCACTCCAGTATCCTTGTCTGGGAAATCCCATGGACAGAAGAGCCTGGAGGACTATAGTTCGTGGGATGGTGAAACAGTCAGACACGACTTAGTGACTAAACAACTTTTATGATATAAATATAATTTAAAATTATGCATTTAATTGAATAGTTGGAGCATCCAGATGAGCAACCTGTCACTAATATGATGGTGTAATTCCAGCTCCCACATTTAAGATTGTCATCACTCCAGTGAAGGGCAAGTGACATCTTGAAGCTTTGCATGAATGGAGGTGTAGCACCAAGTCAAACTGAGGAAAGCGGTGGGGGAATGGAGTCAACCCACTGCACAGGATAGCATGGGCCTGCCACACTCACAAATGCCGACATCGTCTCATTGTATTTGCGCTGTGAGTTAGTTTCAGCAAAATATTACTGGTGCCATTACTGTATTGTTTGTAATTTTATTGACTTTTGAGGTTTGGTTTCCATTTAATTTGTGGACTTTTGCTGCTTTTCAGTTATATTTGTGTTATAAGCAGAAAGCATTTCTGTCTAGACTAATCTTGGTGTATTTTTAAATAGCTTCCTAAAGAGATTAATTTATAATAAGTTCAAGTTAACCCTCAGGGTTTAAGTTGCTTTCTTCTCTTTAGAAGTTTCTACAGCTTCTGCTGTTAGAAGCCCGTGACATGGAGGGTCAAGAGGCTCCACATATATTTGATCAGATTTAGAGGGAGGAACTCAGGACTTTATGAGGCCAACCCAGTGACTTATTGAGGATGGACTAACTTCTGTTTAGGAGTTCTGTGCATTGTCTCCAACACTGATACATAAACGCCTACAATATAAATAATACTTTCCGGGTCCTGTTGGTGAAGAAAGCAGTGCTCTGAGTGTCTGGCCTATCGTTTCAAACTCAGTTGACCCTCTTCTGTGTTTCACCTCCTTCTTGTCCTTTCTCTTTGGAAACTAGAAGTTGGCCACTTCTTTTGTTCAGGATGCTTGTTTTATGTACCAAAGCTTCGGCCAGCAAAGGCTCAGATTTTATTAAAAATGATGAGATGGTTGGATGGCATTACTGATTCATTGGACCTGGGTTTGAGCAAGCTCTGGGAGATGGTAAAGGACAGGGAAGTCTGTCATGCTCCAGTCCATGGGGTCTCAAAGTGTTGGACATGACTGAGCAACTGAACAACACTTTTACATGAAAGTGAAAGTATTAGTCACTCAGTCATGTCTGACTCTTTGTGGCCCCATGGACTATAGCCCGCCAGGCTCCTCTGTCCATGGAATTCTCCAGGCAAGAATACTGGAGTGGGTTGCATTTTCTTCTCCAGGGGATCTTCCTAACCCAGGGATTAAACCCAGGTCTCCTGCATTGCAGGCAGATTCTTTACCATCTGAACTACCAGGGAATTCCATATATATATGTATATTATTCAATCATGAAAAGGAAGGACCTTCTGACACAAACTATTACAATCTAGATGGACCTTGAGGACATTATGCTCTGTAAAATAAGCCAGTCACAAAAGAACAAATGCTGTGTGAGCCAGCTTATGTAAGGTACCTAGTTAGTCAAACTCGTTGAGACAGAAAGTAGCACAGTGGTTGCCAGAGGCTGGGAGGAGGGGGAAATGGGAAGTTGTTTAATGGGGAGAGAGTTTCAGTTTTGCAAGCTGAGCTTCTGGAGTCTGATTGCACAACAATGTGTAGAAACTTAACTCGTCTGCATGGCAGATATAAAAATGTTTAAGGTGGTCAATTTTGTTACGTGTTCTTTACCACAGATAAACCACCAACAACAAAACAAACAAAAATAAGGCAAGATAAGTCAGTTGCATAACAGCAGAGCTTTGTTAACTGGTTGTTTGAACTTCCTGGAAACGAAGCCAGGAGTGGCTAGCCAGGGAGTGGGGTCAAAAGAGGTGATGAGCTCAGCGGGGAGGGAAGCTGCCCTGAGGAACATTTTTGGAGGAGAGAGTAGGAACGTTCTGTGCCCTTTGCCTTCCTGAGAGTTGACCCCTCCATCCGTGACTTCTGGGGAAAAGTCAGTGCGAAAGTATCTGTCTCTGATCTCTGTGTTTCACTCTAAATACTGTGTTTTACTCTAAATCTCTGTTTTACCCTGGCCTGGGCAGGGACCTGCTATCTCATCAACATTCCTGGAGACTGGGGTAGGTTTGTGTTTCCTTGGACACAGATGACCAGACTGGTCAGGCAGATTGGGAAATGCTGCCTGGGTTGGTGGCTGATCTAACATAATGTTTCTCAAACACTGGGCTTCCCAGGTGGCCCAGTGGTAAAGAATCAGCCTGCCCATGCAGGAGACGCAGATTCCATCCCTGGTTGGGAAGATGCCCTGGAGAAGGAAATGGCAACCCACTCCAGTATCCTTGTCTGGGAAATCCCATGGACAGAAGAGCCTGGAGGACTATAGTTCGTGGGATGGTGAAACAGTCAGACACGACTTAGTGACTAAACAACTTTTATGATATAAATATAATTTAAAATTATGCATTTAATTGAATAGTTGGAGCATCCAGATGAGCAACCTGTCACTAATATGATGGTGTAATTCCAGCTCCCACATTTAAGATTGTCATCACTCCAGTGAAGGGCAAGTGACATCTTGAAGCTTTGCATGAATGGAGGTGTAGCACCAAGTCAAACTGAGGAAAGCGGTGGGGGAATGGAGTCAACCCACTGCACAGGATAGCATGGGCCTGCCACACTCACAAATGCCGACATCGTCTCATTGTATTTGCGCTGTGAGTTAGTTTCAGCAAAATATTACTGGTGCCATTACTGTATTGTTTGTAATTTTATTGACTTTTGAGGTTTGGTTTCCATTTAATTTGTGGACTTTTGCTGCTTTTCAGTTATATTTGTGTTATAAGCAGAAAGCATTTCTGTCTAGACTAATCTTGGTGTATTCGACTCTTTGCGACCCCATGGACTGTAGCCCACCAGGCTCCTCCGTCCATGGGATTCTCCAGGCAAGAGTACTGGAGTGGGTTGCCATTTCCTTCTCCATCCTAAAGAGGTTAATTTATAATAAGTTCAAGTTAACCCTCAGGGTTTAAGTTGCTTTCTTCTCTTTAGAAGTTTCTACAGCTTCTGCTGTTAGAAGCCCGTGACATGGAGGGTCAAGAGGCTCCACATATATTTGATCAGATTTAGAGGGAGGAACTCAGGACTTTATGAGGCCAACCCAGTGACTTATTGAGGATGGACTAACTTCTGTTTAGGAGTTCTGTGCATTGTCTCCAACACTGATACATAAACGCCTACAATATAAATAATACTTTCCGGGTCCTGTTGGTGAAGAAAGCAGTGCTCTGAGTGTCTGGCCTATCGTTTCAAACTCAGTTGACCTTCTTCTGTGTTTCACCTCCTTCTTGTCCTTTCTCTTTGGAAACTAGAAGTTGGCCACTTCTTTTGTTCAGGATGCTTGTTTTATGTACCAAAGCTTCGGCCAGCAAAGGCTCAGATTTTATTAAAAACAATTGTTTTTATTGAAGTAGAGCTGATTTACAATGTTGTGCCAATCTCTGCTGTACAGTAAAGTGACTTAGTTATACAGAGATGTGTATTCTCTGAAATATTTTTTCCATTATGATTTATCACAAGATATCCAATATAGTTCCCTGTGCTACACATTAGGACCTTGTTGCTTACCACAGATTTCATCTTTCTCTTTTCATTGGAGTGTAGTTGCTTTACCATGTTGTGTTAGTTTCTGCTGTACAGCAGAGTGATTCAGCTATATGTATACATATATCCCCTCTTCCTTGGATTTCCTTCCCATTTAGGTTCAGTCAGTTCAGTTCAGTCACTCAGTCGTGTCTGACTCTTTGTGACCCCATGAACCACAGCACGCCAGGCCTCCCTGTCTATCACCAACTCCTGGAGTTCACCCAAACCCATGTCCATTGAGTTGGTGATGCCATCTAACCATCTCATCCTATATTGTCCCCTTCTCCTCCTGCCCTCAATCTTTTTCCAGCATCAGGGTCTTTTCCAGTGAGTCAGCTCTTGGGATCAGGTGGCCAAAGTATTGGCATTTCAACTTTAGCATCAGTCCTTCCAAAGAACACCCAGGACTGATGTCCTTTAGGATGGACTGGTTGGATCTCCTTGCAGTCCAAGGGACTCTCAAGAGTCTTCTCCAACACCACAGTTCAAAAGCATCAATTCTTCACACTCAGCTTTCTTCACAGTCCAACTCTCACATCCATACATGACCATTGGAAGAACCATAGCCTTGACTAGACAGACCTTTGTTGATAAAGTGATGTCTCTGCTTTTTAATATGCTGTCTAGGTTGGTCATAACTTTCCTTCGAAGGAGTAAGCATCTTTTAATTTCATGGCTGCAATCACCATCTGCAGTGATTTTGGAGCCCAGAAAAATAAAGTCAACCACTATTTCCCCTGGTTCGATCCCTGGGTTGGGAAGATCCCCTGGAGAAGGGAAAGGCTACCCACTCCAGTATTCTGGCCTGGAGATTTCCACGGACTGTATAGTCCATGGGGTCGCAAAGAGTAGGACACAACTGAGCGACTTGTTCACTTTCACTTCACAGGCATTTCACATAGATGCAATCATACAGCATGTGTCTTTTTGTGACTGGCTTCTTTGATTCAGCATGGGGTATTTTCCTTAGCAATTGCAGAATGGGCGGCAGTTAGATTTTCCCTCCTGGCGATAGTGGTAAAGAACCTGCCTGCCAATGCAGGAGACAGGGGTGGGGAAAATCTGCTGGGAGAGGAAATGGTAACCCATCCCTGTCTTCTGGCCTGGGCAATCTCCATGTACAGAGGAGCCTGGTTGACTACAGTCCATGGGTTAGCAAAGAGTTGGACATGACTGAAGTAATTGAGAACAAACTTGCAAAGGAATGGTGCATTCACGGGAGAGAAAAAGAAATAGACCAAACAAACAGACCCCCAAAACCACGATAGGGTATTTGGGGATTCTGAAAAGGCAAAGTTAAAAAGGCATAAAGTTTTATTTAAGTCATTTCCTTCTGGGACCATGGCTCCCCAGGTGTAAATATTTCTCCTACAAAATGGTTAGAGAGTCTGGAATCCCATGGCTGGCAGTTTATGTCTTTGTAGACGGGTGAGTAGAGATGATCCCTCCTTTTCTCACTGCTGTGGTACCACAGCTTCTATGAAAAAACAGCACCGACTTTGGCATCTATGCTACTTGCTTCATTTTGAGCCTTCTGCCTGATATCAGGCCCACACAAAATTGCTTCTTCTCCAGTACAGCCTCGATGAACTGGTAAGAAGCATTCACTGTACCGGGAACTGTTTTCACAAATGTGGTAAATTCCACGTTTGCAACTTCATCAGGACAGCCCTTGTCCATTTAGTTGCATCGCTGTGCAGAACTGCTGAGTTCTATAAAAGGTCTGGTTTCTTTCTCTGCAAGCCTTGCTGGCAGGTTCTCAAAGACCGCCTCAGTCGGGGAGGGCAGCCCTGTGTCCTTTCCACGCAGCTGACTCAGGGTTTTATAGATCCTGAGACAGAATCTCATAAAGCCTGGTTGCCATTTTGAGTTGCAGTCTAGAGATTCTCCCTCTTTTCCTCCACGAAGATTTGGTTTTAAACCTGTTTTAGAAAATGATATGAAATGAATGAATCATCTCAGTTTTCGATGTTAAAATAGAACAGAATATTCGGTAGTTGACTTACACTATTGTAGTTAGAGTGGCTTGTCACTTAATACTACTCGGCTTTAAGGAATGTTTTAATCAATAGTTTTATAAGGTACATAGTCGTCAGAGAGCTCCGTCCCTCTTGTTCTCTTCTTCAGCAACGTGCGTCATTATTATAACAAATAGTATATTTTAAGTGTCTGTTGTGTATAGCTCTGCTTTCTCTTTCTGTTTCTCTGTCTCTCTTATTCATACTTATATTTATCAAATTATGATTCCAAATATTCCCTTAATATTTTATTTTTTTAATTATTTTATTTTTCAGAAGCTAATTTTTTTAACTTATTTTTTAATTCGAGGAAAGTTACTTTACAATGTTGTGTTGGTTTCAGCTGTATAGCAACATGCTGCTAAGTCACTTCAGTCGTGTCCAACTCTGTGTGACCCTATAGATGGCAGCTCACCAGGCTCCCCCAATCCTGGGGTTCTCCAGGCAAGAACACTGGAGTGGGTTGCCATTTCCTTCTCCAATGCATAAAAGTGAAAAGTGAAAGTGAAGTCGCTCAGTGGTGTCCAACTCCTAGCGACCCCATGGACTTCAGCCCACCAGGCTCTTCCATCCATGGGATTTTCCAGGCAAGAGTACTGGAGCGGGCTGCCATTGACTTCTCCGATAACAACACGAACCAGCCATAATTGTATATATATATGCCACCTCCTTCTTGACCTCCCTCCCCTTCCCCCATCCCACCCCTCTAGGTCCTCACAGGGCACCAGGCGGGGCTCCCCACTTTATATAACAACGTCTGACCAGCTACCCAGTTTACATGTGGTAGTGGGTGTCTGTTGATACTACTTTCTCCATTTGTCCCACTCTCTCCTAGTATTTTCACTGGGACGATTTGGGCATGCGGCTTGTGGTTGTCCTTAAATGGTTTCAAAAGTGCACAATGAGTAGTATAGTCGTTTTGGCGATATTGATTCTTTCAGTCCAAGAACATGGTATTTCTCTCCATCTGTATGTAGTCATCTTGATTCCTTATATCAGTGTTTTATAGCTTTCTGCATGCGAGTCTTTTGTCTCTTTAGGTAGATTTATTCCTAGGCATTTTATTCTTTTTCTTTTGCTGGTCAATAGGATTGTTTCTTTTATTTCTTTTTCTGATTTTTCATCATTAGTGTACAGGAATGTATGTATTTTCTATGTGATAATTTTATATCCTGTGACTTTACTAAATTCATTGATGATGTCCTAGAGGGGTGTGGTTGGGGGGGATATTTTAGGTAGATTTATTCCTAGGCATTTTATTCTTTTTCTTTTGCTGGTCAATAGGATTGTTTCTTTTATTTCTTTTTCTGATTTTTCATCATTAGTGTACAGGAATGTATGTATTTTCTATGTGATAATTTTATATCCTGTGACTTTACTAAATTCATTGATGATGTCCTAGAGGGGTGTGGTTGGGGGGGATATATATGTAATTATGATTGATTTGTGTTGATGTATGGTGGAGACCACCACAACATTGTAATGCAATTATCCTCCAATAAATACAATAAAATGAGGGAACACCTAATGCTCCCAGGAATCTCAGCCTTGTGGTATGAAACTTCTACCAGAGGTTAAAGATCAACTCACTTCATTGTTACATCTGTGACCCAGAATCTATCTGGGAGTTGACATCTCCCAAGAGCAGGATCAGCCATGTAAGCCTAGAACCCCAAAGCCAGGAGCGGTGGCTGCCGGACTTATCCTCAGATATCAATGAGTCCCCAGCCTCTGAGTAGCCCGGTGTGCTGTGAATGTACAGGTGTTACAGTCTGTGGACATGGGATGGAGTCTGGGCTCAGCTATGTATTGGCTGTGTGATGTTGGGTAAGTTGTTTAATATCTCTGATCTTCTATTTACTTTCATTGTAAAATAATCACCTCAATAATCATGGTGCGTGCGTGCTCAGTCACTAAGTCTTGACTCTCTGCAACCCCATGGACTGTAACCCACAAGACTCCTCTGTCCATGGGATTTTCCAGGCAGGAATACTGGAAGGGGTCGCCATTTCCTTCTCCATCAATAAGCATGGAGATTATTGCATAGAAGAAACATGCATTAAAGATTACACACATGGGGAATTTCAGAGTTAAGATTCGTCTCTGTTCCTTGGTAGGACAGTGTGTTATGTGACTCAATTGAGAATACTTTACCGGAGACTTAGCTGGGAAGGTTGCCTTACCCACTTGGTTTCATGAATCAATTCTTTCATTGATGTATTTTCTCAGTTAACCTAGCTGGGGAGGGGTCGAGGGAAGCAGAGTCCCTAAAGATGAAAGGGAGGTAACCAGGTGAAGGTGAGGCAAAGAGCAGAGAGTGACACACACAGTGGGCAGAAAGATGGGGATAGCAGAACTCCTATAGCTCTTTTGGAATATGTGGAGTGTAAGTGTGAGGGGCAGTAGAGAGATCGATACGGAGATATGGCAAGAATGCAAGCTTTCTACGCCCAGGGGTCTGCTCCTCACCTCCACAATGAAGCTCTGTACCTCTGAAGTTGATACCACGCATGCTGTAATCACGAAAGGTAGGGTGCTAGGGCACGCCTGACATTCAGAGTTAAAACTTGAAATACAATTTCCATGTTAACTGATAGTTCTGTATACTTAAGATAGTGTTATAAGTAACACCTTCCCGACCCAGGGATTGAACCCTGGTCTCCTGCATTGTAGACGGATGCTTTACCATCTGAGCCACCAGGGAAGCCCCAGATTTTAATTTAAACAAATAAAATAAAGAGAAAAGTGAGGATAGGTCCTGTGTCTTGCTAGGGATCCTCTGCAATGCAGACAGAGCACTGGGTTTCTTGCTCTGGCCATCTGCACCCAGATCAGATCTGTAGGTTGACTCTGCTTGGCCCATGTATTTGTTTCTGTTTCTCTGTCTCTCTTATTCATACTTATATTTATCAAATTATGATTCCAAATATTCCCTTAATATTTTATTTTTCTAATTAGTTTATTTTTCAGAAGCTAATTTTTTTAACTTATTTTTTAATTCAAGGAAAGTTACTTTACAATGTTGTGTTGGTTTCTGCTGTATAACAACATGCTGCTAAGTCACTTCAGTTGTGTCCAACTCTGTGTGACCCTATAGATGGCAGCCCACCAGGCTCCCCCAATCCTGGGGTTCTCCAGGCAAGAACACTGGAGTGGGTTGCCACTTCTTTCTCCAATGCAGGAAAGTGAAAAGTGAAAGTGAAGTCGCTCAGTCGTGTCTAACTCTTAGCGATCCCATGGACTGCAGCCAACCAGGCTCCTCCATCCATGGGATTTTCCAGGCAAGAGTACTGGAGTGGGCTGCCATTGCCTTCTCTGATAACAACACAAACCAGCCATAATTATTATATATATGCCACCTCCTTCTTGACCTCCCTCCCCTTCCCCCATGCCACCCCTCTAGGTCCTCACAGGGCACCAGGCTGGGCCCCCACTTTATGTAACAACGTCTCACCAGCTACCCAGTTTACACGTGGTAGTGGGTGTCTGTTGATACTACTTTCTCCATTTGTCCCACTCTCTCCTAGTATTTTCACAGGGACGATTTGGGCATGTGGCTTGTGGTTGTCCTTGAATGGTTTCAAAAGTGCTCAATGAGTAGTATAGTCGTTTTGGCAATATTGATTCTTTCAGTCCAAGAACATGGTATTTCTCTCCATCTGTATGTAGTCATCTTTGATTTCTTATATCAGTGTCTTATAGCTTTCTGCATGCGAGTCTTTTGTCTCTTTAGGTAGATTTATTCCTAGGCATTTTATTCTTTTTCTTTTGCTGGTCAATGGGATTGTTTCTTTTATTTCTTTTTCTGATTTTTCATCATTAGTGTACAGGAATGCATGTGTTTTCTATGTGTTAATTTTATATCCTGTGAATTTACTAAATTCATTTATGATGTCCTAGAGGGGTGTGATTGGGGGGATATATATGTANATTCCTAGGCATTTTATTCTTTTTCTTTTGCTGGTCAATGGGATTGTTTCTTTTATTTCTTTTTCTGATTTTTCATCATTAGTGTACAGGAATGCATGTGTTTTCTATGTGTTAATTTTATATCCTGTGAATTTACTAAATTCATTTATGATGTCCTAGAGGGGTGTGATTGGGGGGATATATATGTAATTATGACTGATTTGTGTTGATATATGGTGGAGATCACCACAACATTGTAATGCAATTATCCTCCAATAAATACAATAAAATGAGGGAACACCTAATGCTCCCAGGAATCTCAGCCTTGTGGTATGAAACTTCTACCAGAGGTTAAAGATCAACTCACCTCATTGTTACATCTGTGACCCAGAATCTGATCTGGGAGTTGACATCTCCCAAGAGCAGGATCAGCCACGTAAGCCTGGAACCTCAAAGCCAGGAGCGGTGGCTGCTCGACTTATCCTCAGATATCAATGAGCCCCCAGCCTCTGAGTAGCCTGGTGTGCTGAGAACGTACAGGTGTTACAGTCTGTGGACATGGGATGGAGTCTGGGGCTCAGCTATGTATTGGCTGTGTGATGTTGGGTAAGCTGTTTAATATCTCTGATCTTCTATTTACTTTCATTGTAAAATAAATATAATCACCTCAGTAACCATGGTGCATGCATGCTCAATCACTAAGTCTTGACTCTCTGCAACCCCATGGACTGTAACCCACAAGACTCCTCTGTCCATGGGATTTTCCAGGCAGGAATACTGGAATGGGTCGCCATTTCCTTCTCCATCAGTAAGCATGGAGATTATTGCATAGAAGAAACATGCATTAAGATTACACACATGGGGAATTTCAGAGTTAAGATTCGTCTCTGTTCCTTGGTAGGACAGTGTGTTATGCGACTCAATTGAGAATACCTTACCGGAGATTTAGCTGGGAAGGTTGCCTTACCCACTTGGTTTCATGAATCAGTTCTTTCATTGATGTGTTTTCTCAGTTAACCTAGCTGGGGAGGGGTCGAGGGAAGCAGAGTCCCTAAAGATGAAAGGGAGGTAACCAGGTGAAGGTGAGGCAAAGAGCAGAGAGTGACACACACGGTGGGCAGAAAGATGGGGATAGCGGAACTCCTATAGCTCTTTTGGAATATGTGGAGTGTAAGTGTGAGGGGCAGTAGAGAGATCGATACGGAGATATGGCAAGAATGCAAGCTTCCTACGCCCAGGGGTCTGCTCCTCACCTCCACAATGAAGCTCTGTACCTCTGAAGTTGATACCACGCATGCTGTAATCACGAAAGGTAGGGTGCTAGGGCACTCCTGACATTCAGAGTTAAAACTTGAAATACAATTTCCATGTTAACTGATAGTTCTATATACTTAAGATGGTGTTATAAGTAACACCTTCCCAACCCAGGGATTGAACCCTGGTCTCCTGCATTGTAGACAGATGCTTTACCATCTGAGCCACCAGGGAAGCCCCAGATTTTAATTTAAATGAATAAAATACAGAGAAAAGTGAGGATAGGTCCTGTGTCTTGCTAGGGATTCTTTGCAATGCAGAGCACTGGGTTTCTTGCTCTGGCCATCTGCACCCAGATCAGATCTGTAGGTTGACTCTGCTTGGCCCATGTATTTGGATTATTTTTTTAATTATTTTATTTCATTGTTATTTTTTTAAAAGTTACTAATTTATTGGCTAAGCTGGGCATCAGTTGAGGCACACAAGATCTTTCATTGCAGCATGTGAACACTTAGTTGTGGCATGTCTTGTTCCATAATCAGGGATTGAACTCCTCCTGCATTGGGAGGCTAGAGTCTTAGCCACTGGACCAGCAGGGAAGTCCTCCCAATTTCATTTTAAATTGAGGCATAATTGATTGACAATGCTGTGTTAGTTTCAGGTATACAGTGAAGTGATTCATATGTGTGTGTGTGTGTGTGTGTGTGTGTGCTGTGCACGCTACTTGCTTCAGTCTTGTCTGACTCTTTGAGACCCTATGGACTGTAACCCGCCAGGCTCCTCTGCTCATGGGATTCTCCAGGCAAGAATGCTGGAATGAGTTGCCAGGCCCTCCTCCAGGGGATCTTCCCGACCCAGAGATGGAAGCTGCATATCCTACATTGGCAGGTGAGTTCTTTCCACTAGTGCCATCACAGATACATATATATATATATTTATAGATATAGATACGTTATATTTGTGGGCTTCCCCAGTGGCTCAGCAGGGAAAGAACCCACTGAAGTGATAAAACACATATGCGCAAGTATATACATATAACTTTTTCAGATTCTTTTCCCTTATAGGTTATTATGAAATACTGAGTAGAGTTCCATGTATTATACAGTAAATCCTTGTTGTTTATTTTTTATATAGTAGTGTGTATATGCTAATTCCAAACTTCTAATTTATCCTTCCTCTTCAGTAATCCTAGGTTTGTTTTCTATGCCTGTGGATCTGTTTCTGTTTTGTACATAAGTTCATTTGTATTATTTTTTTTTTTTTAAAGATTGCATATGTAAGAGATATCATATGATATTTGTCTTTCTCTGCCTGACTTCCGGTGTTTGGATTTGAGTGTTTGGTCCTCTGAGGCTCTTATCATAGTATTTCCATGGTTCCATTGCTCCCTGCTGTTTAACACCTGGCCCACTTCATTTTGATGCTGCCTCCTTTGGTCCCTGGAGACACTGGACTTGGAACCCCATCCCTGGGCAGCAAAGGTGAGAGATGCCATCATGGCTTCCATCTGACTCATCATCACTCTGGCACTTGTCTATATTCAAAATCAAGCATGATAGTTAAGGGGGTGTCTGGAGGTGCCTTCTTATATTCCATCCAATGCTTCCTTTTCTTTTCCTCCATCCTTCTCCTTGTCTCTTGCCTTGCCATCAGGTTTGTTTCCTAGCTCAATTAAATTCAGTTTTGCAAACGCAAATGGGACAACGACCATGTGCCTGCCACTTAGGCTGCAAGGCTTAGCCAAGTACAGTGGTTAGCCTCAAGGGGTTCACAGTCTGGCCTGAGGGGTGGGAAGACGGTCACGTGGAGAGGCCCGTTCTGCGTGGTGAGGGAGGTGCCTGCTCGGGGAGATTCTACCGAGCATCAAAGAGGAGAATCTGAGCCGTGTTGGGGATGAGAAAGAGGCTGGAGGGACCAGCAGGAGCTAGCTGGACAAATGCAGATGCATTCCAGCTAAAGATCAGGTACAGCTTCATGGATGCAGGACATTTGCAGGATTGGGCCAGAGGCCGCAGAAGAGAGGGGAAGATACTGGAGAACAGTGAGGTGAGAATGAGGAGGCCAGCTCTGCCTTTCCTGTCTCTCCCAAGGGGCACGTATGTTGGTACTTAGTACCTCCTGGGAGCTCTCTGAGCTGAGATGGGCGTTGACTCCTGCCCTGGGGGAAGCCTGTATTTTTCAAAAGTTTCCTTAGAGAAGAGTCCCAGGAGGGTTGAGGGGCTGAGCCTGCACTGGCAGGAAAAGTGGATTAAAAGCAGGCCAAACCCAAAATAGCTCCTGGGGGTTGACCAGATGGATATTGGAGGGCTGGTTTGTGTGGTGGTAACCCTGGGGAGGCAAGTAAAAGGGTGAGAAAAAAGGGAGGGATCCCTTCTACAAAGTAGGGAAGAAAATGTTGCTGCCTGGGTCCCAGCTCACCAAATGTTACAAAAGAATATGACACAAAAAAAGACCATCTCTTTAAAAAAATTCAAAATGCAAAGGATTTTTGAATGCCATAGGAAAAATATTAATTTTTAAATAGATGAGTACCAAAAGGACGTTTCAGATATTACTATCTGGATGTATTTGGGAAGTAACAATCTGAAGGCAGCTTTCTAATTTTTCTTTTTTTGTTTGTTTTATGATTTTTTCCCCTCATCTTTCTTCCTGAACTGGGAAGCATTCAGTCATTCTCCTTAGGTTACTGTCTCTAGGCATGTGGTGTCTTGTTTGTAAAATGAACCTGGACTTTTGTGCCTTTGTTGGCATCTATGTCTGGTCTTTATGTGGAAGGCCATTCTCTAAAGAAGACCCAGGGCCAGGGTGCTGTGTAAACACGAAATGCCTATGCTGTTTGGGTTTTCTTTTCTCATAACTGTGTTGTTTGGGGAACTCGGTTCAGGGAAATGATGCTGCCAGCCTTTCCGATGGCCCTGGGCTGCACAGCAGCCCAGGGCACCCCGAGGCAGGCACGTCTGAGTTCTTTCTTTCAAAGAGACGGGAAGTAGCAGACGTGGGATGAGCCCACACCTCAGCCCCATGAGAAAGACGGGCTCTGGGAAGGGAGATTTAAGAGTCAGAGTAAACAGGAGAGAGGATTTCATAAGCTTCTCGGAAACGCCTGGTCCTGGCGCTTGTCATCTGCTGCTAAATTTGGCCTTTTCATTTTCCTTGCACAGGATACAATGGCAACAGTGGCACAAATTCCGTGGAAGGGAGATTTAAGAGTCAGAGTAAACAGGAGAGAGGATTTCATAAGCTTCTCGGAAACGCCTGGTCCTGACGCTTGTCATCTGCTGCTAAATTTGGCCTTTTCATTTTCCTTGCACAAGATACAATGGCAACAGTGGCACAAATTCCGGATGGCTTTAGATAAACAACTTGCTGCTGGAGGGTTTTTACCTGTGTCAGAACCAAGAAATGTCAAGGGTTATAAGCGTGACTCAGGACAATTCAAATTAAAGTGTCAAGAATAGAAACCATCAGCACTTTAGCTGATCGCGCCCATCTTTTTTTTCTTATAATTGTCTTTACTGTCAGTGAACTGCTGGAGTAAAACTGTGTTGTCCTTTCAGCTATTATGTTGTGTTTACACTGAGTCTCGTGTTTAAGTAATACTGTGGAGAGCTTCAGTATCACCCCCGCCCTCTTCCTGGGCAGGTAGCACACATCTCCCCCACCTTGAATACCCAAAGCACCCGTACACACCTCTATTACAGCACCTGTTGCTTGCAGAGTGTTATTGGTTCATAAGCCCATCTCCCCTGCTGGTCCTGGAACCCCAGTGTGGATTTTCTCTTGTTGACAGTTGTATTCTCAATGTGAGCATAGGGCCTGACACAGAGTAAACCCAGATTTGATGCTAAGTGGTCATTCTGATTCTCAGGGATGGTGCTTTTGGCTGCCAGCTGACAAAAGAACAGAGCAAAAAGGCTCATCAAAAGACATCAAGGGACTTTCCTGGTGGTCCAGTTGGTTGAGAAGCTGCCTGCCGATGCAGGGGACCTGCGTTCAATCCCTAGTCTGGGAAGATCCCACATGCCACAGGGCAACAAAGCCTGCTCACTGCAGCTACTGAGCCCACATGCTCTAGAGCCTGGTCTCTGCCACAGGAGAAGCCACCACGATGAGAAGCCCATGAACCACAACTAGAGAGCAGCCTCCACTTGCCGAACTAGAGAAAGCCAGGTGCAACAACGAGAGCCAGCGCAGCCAAAAAATTTTAAAAAGAACATTTAAAATATTATTTTAAAAAAAGACAGCAAGGAGGTAGGGGAAGGAGCAAGGGATTTGAAGGCCAAAGATGCCTTTTTTGATTCTCTGTTTTCATTGAAAGTGAAAGTCACTCAGTCGTGTCTGACTCTTTGTGACCCCATGGATTATACAGTCCATGAAATTCTCCAGGAATTACTTTACTATACAGTCCATGGAATTACTTTCACTTCTCCAGGGTATCTTCCCAATCCAGGGGTCGAACCCAGGTATCCCACATTGCAGACAGATTCTTTACCAACTGAGCTATCAGGGAAGCCCTGATCAGTTCAGTTCAGTTGCTCAGTTGTGTC